>JAPDNY010000007.1:181334608-181897108 GCA_029375565.1 Gekko gecko | reverse complement strand
CTTTTATCTGTTCTAACCTGACTGCTCAGCAATTTCATGGAGTGCCCACGAGTTCTTGTATTGTGAGAAAGGGAGAAAAATACTTCTTTCTCAACCTGCTCAATCCCATTCATAATCTTATAAACCTCAATCATGTCACTCCTCAGCCGTCGTTTCTCCATTATTGTCACCCTGCTTATTTAATTTATATGCAGAGTACATCATGTGAAATGCTGGCCTGGATGAATCACAAGCCAGAATTAAGATTGCCGGGAAAAACATCAACAACCTCAGATATGCAGACAGTACCACTCTAATGGCAGAAAGTGAAGAGGACCTAAAGAGCCTCTTGGTAAGAGTGAAAGAGGAGAGCACAAAAGTTGGCTTGAAACTCAACATCAAAAAAACTAAGATCATAACATCCAGACCCATAACTCCTTGGCAAATAGAAGGGGAAGTCATGGAAGCAGATCATGGAAGCAGTGACAGAATTCACATTCCTGGGATCCAAGATCATTGCAGATGGTGACTGAAGCCATGAAATGAAAAGATGCCTGCTCCTTGGGAGGAAAGCGATGGCAAACCTAGACAGCATAATAAAAAGTAGAGACATCACCCTACCAACAAAAGTCCATATGATCAAAGCAATGGTATTCCCTGTAGTAATGTATGGCTGCAAGACCATAAGAAAGGCTGAGCACCATAGAATAGATGCTTTCAAATTATGGTGCTGGAGAAGACTCTTGAGAGTCCCTTGGACTGCCAGGAGATCAAATCAGTCAATCCTAAAAGAAATCAACCCTGACTGTTCCCTGGAAGGCCAGAGACTGAAGCTGAAGCTCAAAGACTTTGGCCACCCAATGAGAAGGGAGCATTCACTGGAGAAGACCCTGATGCTGGGAAAGATTGAAGGTCAAAGAAGAAGGGGACGGCAAATGATGAGATGGTTAGACAGTGTCACCGATGCAATGAACATGACATTGAGCAAACTCTGGAGGAAGACAGGAGGGCCTGGCATGATGTGGTCCACGGGGTCATGAAGAGTCGGACTGAGCAACAACAACAGCAGCAAATTCAGATTGTGTGGTCTTTTTGTCCTCAAGAAATGGAGGAGATGGAGTCAGCAACAGCTTACAGGAAGGCAATTGATGATGAGAAGGAGCATTGTGGAAAGCTCTGGGCTTGCATGCAAAGAAGATTTCTTGGGCGTGCCCAGTTGAGGCAAAACAGGAAAGCCCGAGATCAGAGTGGTTCCAAGATGATAGTTTTGTAATCACACTGAAAAGAACTGAGACTGAAGTGTTGGGTAGAGTGAAATCAGCTCATACTTTTATTCCAAGATCAGGAACAAGACAAAATAGCCTGCTCGCAGGCTGGCTTATATGGCCCAAGGAAAACACACCCCACACATCCCAAACACCCGTGAGTGGTCTATTTACAGTAATTGCATTAACCTCTCGGATCCCAGTTCCTTGATTGGAGGGGACTCAGGATCCGAGCAACTATTGTCCTCAAGGTCCAAGCTCAGGCACTTTGTCTGGCCGCATGTCGAACTGGTTAGAACTGGTCGGAGCACATAGTTGGCTTTGGGTACATTACACCTCTCCCCCCCTTGGTCCGAAAGACACCTGCAAACAAAGTCCTTCAGATATGTGGGCAGTTTGCACTCTTGGGTTAAGCAGTGGGGTCCTGACGCCACTGGAACTGGAGCCGCCGCTGACATTCTAGGCGTAGGGCTATCCAAAGGCGGTGGGGCCAGAATGACGCTGACAGGTCCCTGGGGTTGCCCTGTGGGGTACAGAGACTGGCGGGCAATGGCTGGGCTGCACAGGTCATCCGGTGGGCCCGTTGTGGTGACCGGTTTGGTTGTCTCATGCATGTCCAGCTCCTCGAAGTCTTCTGGCTCCACTGGCAGGGTGCGTCTGCAGAGCTGGTCAATGTGGCAATGTAGTATTTGTCCATCCTTGCTGGTGACCTTGTAGGAGCGGGGCCCTCGTACTCTCACTACTCTTGCTGGAATCCAAGGGGGCCCCAGGTGAAGTTCCGGGCATAAACGGAATCCTCTGGAAAAAATCCTCATGAGGCTTCTGGAGTGCTCAGGTCCTGGTGAAGCTCTTGCTCAGGTGCTCGGTCTGGGTGAAGCCGGTCTAATCGTCATGTGAGACATCTGCCCATAAGCAGCTCGGCAGGGCTCCGGCCCATGGTGGAGTGTGGCGTGGTTCTTTGGCCGAAAAGAAAAGAGGCCAATTTGTAGTCCCAATCTGTGGAGTCTAACCTGTGGAGCGCATCTTTGGTTGTCCTTACCATGCGCTTGGCCTGCCCGTTGGTGGCGGGGTGGAATGGTGGACGTGACAGATCCCATAATAGTTGGTGAAGTCTTGGAACTCTCCAGACATGAAGGTCGTCCAGTTATCCGTCACTAGGGTGTCTGGGAGGCCCTGGGCACTGAAGATCTGCCATATCACTTTTATAGCCATTCTTGATGAGGTCGCTGAGATGGGGATGACCTCCAGCCACTTGCTGTAAGAGTCCACCAGAATGAAAAACAGTTGCCCCTGGAATGGCCCCATGAAATCCAGGTGGAGCTGCAACCAGGGGCAGTGGGAGGACTCCCAAGCTCTCTCCGGCACTCTGGGTGGGTCGGGGCGAGAGGCTTGGCAGTGCTGATATCTTTTTACCTTGTCTTCAATGTCCTGATCGAGGCCTGGCCACCAGACAGCTCCTCACCAACACCTTCATCCTTACGACCCCTGGGTGGTGGTCATGCAGAGCCTCTAAGATGTGCTGCTGGAGCGGGGCTGGGATCACCACCCAGCCTCCCCACATCAAGCACCCTTTGTATGATGACAGTTTGTCCTTTCTTGCTACAAACAGTGTAAACTCTGGGCCTCCTTTGGCCGAAGGCCACCCCTTCCCCACCCAGTCCAGGACCCAACAGAGGACTTTATCCTGGGCTGAGAGGCGGGCCACCTCCCACACGTGGACCAGGCAGTTGGGAAGTGACTCCAAAAGGGTGACCGTGTGGGCGGGTGCAGGGTCGGGGTCTGTAACCGGCAGTGGCAGGTGGCTGAGGGCATCAGCAATACCCATGGCTTTCCCGGGGCGATGGAGAAGGGCGTAGGTGTACCCCACCAGGACGATGGACCACCAGAGGACCTTGGGGGAGACCATTTGGGGCATCTTGAGTCAGTTGACCCAGGAGAGGCTTATGGTCCATCAACACTGTAAAGGGCCAACCATATAGATAGTGGTGGAATTTTTTAACCCCAGCCACTATTGCCAACGCCTCCTTGTCTATCTGCACGTAGTTGCGCTCTGCAGAAGACAAAGTCTGTGAATAGTAGGTGACTGGGACCTCGCGGCCATCCAGTAACTGGTGGCCCAGGACCGCGCTGACCCTGTAGGGGGAGGTATCGCAAGTGAGGACCACCAGGAGTGCATCACTGAAATGGTGCAGGATGGAGTTAACATAAGAGAACATAAGAGAAACCAGTGTTGAATCAGGCCAATGGCCCATCTAGTCCAACACTCTGTCACATAGTGGCCAAAAATACCAGGTGCCATCGGGAGGTCCAGCAGTGGGGCCAGGACACTAGAAGCCCTCCCACTGCTGCCGCCCCCAGCACCAAGAATAGAGTGCATCACCTGCCCGAGAGGTGAGCAAGTCCTTGACCCCCTGAAATGCCACCGCATGCTCAGGTCCTCAGGCCCAGGGTGCCTCCTTATCCAGGAGGTGGTGAAGCGGTTCTGCTATGGTGGCTTTCAAGGGCAGGAAAGCTTGGTAGAATTTGAGCAGGCCCAAGAAAGCCTGCAGTTCTGATTTGGAAGAGGGGGGTGGAGCGTATGTGATAGCCCGCACTTTATCATCCGTGGGGTGGATTCCCTGCACATCCACTGCAAACCCCAGAAATTCAAAGCAGGGCACCCCAAGGAGGCATTTTTCTTTCTTCACTTTGAGGCCGGCAGAGTCGAACCTCTGGAGCACTTGCCGGAGCCAGTCTGAGAAAGTTGTTGAGTCCAGCGCCACAACGATCACATTGTCTAAAAAGGGTTGTACTCCTGGAATGCTTTTAAGAAGGGAATCCATAAATGACTGAAAGATCCCCGGCGCCACACAGACCCTAAACTGTAGCCTCATTACTTGGAACACCGCTTTGTGCATTGCGATTGTCTGTGCCTCGGTGGTGGCTGTGTCCACCGGCAATTGCTGGTAAGCTTGCACCAAATCCATCTTATGAAAGACTTTGGCCCCCGCTAGGGACCGGGACCAGGTAAGCATGGTCTTGCAGGGCCTTGTTGATAGTGCACTTGTAATCGGCACATATCCTCACGTCACCATTCGGTTTAACCAGCATGATGATGGGGGTCTCTCAGTGCGCAGATGTGACTGGTTCCAGCACCCCTTGCTTGACGAGGCAATTGAGCTTGGCCTCTATTTTTGCTCTCGTCGCTGTGGGGGGGAGCTGGGCCTTAATGTGGATGGGCCGTACAGTTGGGTCAAGGTCCAGAGAAATGGGAGCCCCAGTGTACCGCCCCAGAGTCCCATCAAACACCATTGTAAATTGAGATCCTGTGCAACTTCGTACTCACAGTGGTTTTTCTGTTGTTTTATGTCTGCTGGTTTCTCATCTGGAACATTACAGATGCACAAGTGTATAATGCCACAGGTGTTTCCTTCCACCATGTGAAAAACAAACAGCTGGTCATAGCTTGTCAAAAGCTCTGAAGATTAATTATCATATGGCAATGGGTGTAGTGTAGCCAGGAGATCTGCAGATTGCCTGGCAGCCTGAAACTCTAGCTCTTTTTGTGGTGAGTTAGGTTTATTTTTTGGGCTAAGAGAAAACCGTAACTGACCCAAGGTCCACCCAGCTGGCTTCAAGTGGAGGAGTGGGGAATTGAACCTGGTTCTCCAGATTAGAGTCCACCTCTCCTAACCACTACACCACACTGGCTCTCGTGCTCCGAAGATAAGTTGTGGACATGCTTTTCAGAGGTCAACCATTGCCTTTCAAAGAGATATATTGTACCTACCGGAACAGCTATTTTTCTCAAAGCAGAATCTGAGATTTGACTTTGTCTTGTTAAATTTACGGACCTCTGTAAAACACAGTTTCTTCTCCCTCACCTGCTTCTCTTGAATTATGCATTGGAAGAGGGAATAACTGAGCAGTCTGCTATTCTTTGACATAGAACTTGATTCTTGAAGTCTGTAAAATAAGATAATGCAACGTGAGTTTCCGTGTCTTTTTTTAGAGCCAGCCCAGCAAAGGAAAGTTAGCCTTCATTGACAAGGAAGTCTGGTCCATGACTCTTGTGACCCTGGCAGGAGCCAAGGACCTCATTGGCCTCTGTCACCCATGGGCGACCCATGGCTGCTGCTGCAGCATCCCATCTGGAAGGAAGGGGGAAAGAAGCAAGGGGGCAGCAGCTCTTCAGGGGAGCAGATCATCCTCCGACTGGTGTTCTGGATGGGAGGGAAAGGGTGTAACTTCCCGGAAGTCCTTGGTCTGCTAAAAGGGGCCAAACTGCCCCTCTCCTTTCCTGCTGTCCCTGGCCAACGATTCTGCAGGCAACGCCAATCAAAACAGACCCAGCCATTTCCCTATCTTACCCCAGGCACAGACGTAGCCTCATGAATTGTGGTTGTCCTTCCAGGGCTAGTACGAGCAGCTTCAAAATGTGCAAATGCCCTCGGAGCTGATCCCTGCCAATTCTGAACCTCGCAGGGTCCAATTGCTGTGAATTATGGATTGTTCTTTATACACATCTCTGGGCTTTCAGGGTGTTTTCTCGTCATTCAACTGGAACAGCCTGATAATTCAACATGCTATAGTTATTATACAAATTTAAGCTGTTAATGTTTTAAAGGGAGAAAGGGGAAGGGTTGCAAATAGTGTTGCCAGGTCATCATGCTAGGGGCACTGCATGGTGACACTCTAGCATTCGGGGCAAAAACTCTATGGTGACCATAGAGTTCCCCCCCGTGAATGCTAGAGTGTCACCATGCAACAGCCCCAACATGTTGACTACCGGTGATGTCACTGTGTCAGCTGTGTCCCCACGGGCTGCTGCTGTTCGGGGGTGAGGCTTCCCCTGCCAGCCAGCTGGCCAGTGGTGGATTGGACCCCTTGAAATCAGGGGATCCCCTGTTCCCAGCGGCAGGATGGCAACCTTAGATTTATTTATTTTATTTATTTATTTTTCACATTTATATCCCACCCATCCCACAAGCTGGCTCAGGGTGGGTCACAACATTTCAAGAAATACAATAAAATTTAAACACATTAAAACATATAAAAACAATAGTCATGCTTGCTGTAGGGAGAATCCGGCCCATTGATGTGACTAAGTATGGCCGGTTTATCAGTGGGTGGGAGACAGCAACCTTGGGGGGGGGGGGAGTGTGGACTCCTGCTGCTTCAGCCAAAGGCCTGCCGGAACAGCTCCATCTTGCAGGCCCTGTGGAATTGAATAAGGTCTCTCAGGGCTCTGATCTCAGTAGGAGCGTGTTCTACCAGGTGGGGGCCAGGGCGGAGAAAGCCCTGGCCCTGGTCGAGGTTAGGCAGATGTCCTGTGGGCCAGGGATCACCAGGAGGCGTTGACTCTCAGAGCGTAGCGCTCTCCAAGGTATATATGGGAGGAGTCGGTCTCTTAGGTATGTTGGTCCCAGGCCATATAAGGCTTTGAAGGTGATTACCAGCACCTTGAAGTGAATCTGGTACTCATCTGGTTCCCTGAACTCCCAAACGGTTTGCCTCGCCTCAACGCAAGAAGCACCTCAGTGTGTTGATGTTCCCATCCTGCTATGGAATCAAAGGCCATCCTAGATTCCAGTTCACCTCTGGGCACCATTCAAGGCCCTGGTTTCTTTATTTAAATACTGATATCCCACCTGAGCCCCAAGGCGGCAAACAACGGCAGCATGTTGCAAAGACACCAAAACAACGTAACAGTCCATCAACAAGATATTAACACCACACAGGTTGAAAACACACACACAATTTAAAAACACAGAGATTAAAATGCACAGACTGATCTGCCCAAACAGTTTGGTGGTGGGAGGTGCCGTCAGTCCCAGCCGGCTCATGGCGACCCCAGAGGGGTTTCAAGGCAAGAGAAGTTCAGAGGTGGTTTGCAGGGGAGACACCTTGATCACGAAGGTTTTCCCAGGGTGAGGCTCATCCATTGCACTCCGGGTGTGCTGACCCCTGCGATTTCCCCAAATGCGGGAAACTTGACTGTGGTACCATGGTAACCATAGAGTTCCCCCCCTGAATGCTAGACTGTCACCATGCAACAGCCCCAACTTCCTTGGTGGTCTTCCTTGGTGGTTTCTCGCCCAAGTACTAAGGAGGGCTAGGGTTTCCAACTCCATTTTGGGAAATTCCTGGTGATTTGGAGGTTGTGCCTCAGGAAGGTGGAGTTTGGGGAGGGGAGAGAGCTCAGTAGCGAATGACAACATCAAACCCGCCCTCTGAAGTTATTTTCTCCTCTGTAGTCTGGAGATCAGTTGTAAAACTACAAGCCCCCTCTTGGAGTTTGGCAGCCTTGACCAGGACTGAACCTGCTCAGCTTCCAGGAATCGATAAGCTTGAGCTAGCCTGGAGGCCATCCAGGTCAGAGCAAAACAGTTTAGCCTTCCTGAACGCCATGAGTGAAGGTGCCTTCTTCACCCACTGGTAAGCCATCCGTGAGGTCTGGACCAATCACGTATTTATTATCTTTAGAGTTCTAAACAGATTGGGCCGAGAGACTCAAAGGACTGGCTTCCATCTATACTTGCCTGTCAATTAAAAACTTCTGGAGAAGGTGATCACTGAGTTGTCTTACCAGAGACAGGGGCTGTTCTGGGTGCCATCTTGCGAGGGTTGTTATAACTGCGGGATGAGAAATTCCGGGAGGTTTAGGGGTGGAGCCTGGGGAGGGCAGGGTTTGTGGAGGGGATGGACCTTTCACAGTGAACATCTGTGTCACCTCGGTTGCTGGGCCAGAAAGCAGAAGGCAGTCATCAATGGACTCCACTAGGGTGGGCATGTCTTTGAGTTGCAACGGGACCTCATATTGATGGGCTAACACAGAGTCCATGAAACAGCGGGAAGCTCCAGAACTGACCATGGCATTAGCTTGTAGCCAATGGCTGCCAGGAAAGAACCATTTTACAGGAACCACAAGCTGGGGTCGGTGGGGCCACTAGATCCAGCGGCATGCTCCAGGCCTCATGGCCCATGCTGACCTGGGGCCAATCGTTTATTGGAGTCTCCCAACCCCCAAGCCCTGCCCCCAAGCTTGGCCTGGGCCTTGCCTTTCTTAACCAACTCTCTCTCGTATTGTCTGCCAAGCATCCCATTTCTTCCCATTTCTTTTTCAGCTTCTCCTCAACTTTCTGGGTGACCTTGGGCCTGTCACGGTTCTCTCAGAACGCTCTCCACCCCACCTACCTCACAGGGTGTCTGTGGTGGGGAGAGGGAGGAAAGAAGACTGCAGTCTGCTTTGAGACTCCTTGAGGTAGAATAAAGTGGGACTATAAAAACCAACTCTTCTTCCTTTTCGTCTACTCTCCATCCTGTCTGTCCTCCCCACTCACACTGCCTCATTGTATATGCAGCCCTTTACTCACCTCACGAACCATCAGAAACCCAAATAGTTGTCTGGAGTATCAGCAACTTCTTTAGATTCTGGATGATCTGACAGCTATGACCTCCCCTCCTCTCACACACACGTGTTCTGTGCATTGACAAGGATTCTGGGGTCTACCTATCAGTTCATAAGGTACAGCCATTTGGAGGCAGCCCAATATCTTGGACCAACCCTGACATTTTCATCTTGGATAGTTCCCACCATCCAGCAGGCCTCAGTCTTCTCCCCCCCCGAGCTGCCACGGGTTGAACTACTGTGGCAAGACTGTGCTGCTGTCTCCCCACCAGGAAAAGGCAAGGTACGTCATAATAGAAGACCAGCATCCTGGTGAGGTCACAATGAGGTGGCCAAAGGGTCATCCCCCAGGGGTTCTGGGAGCAGATCACACATCTCGGTTTTGACTGAACTTCATAAATTTCTGATTTGATGCTGTAAAAAAAATTAAAATGGGATGGATCCAACTATCTTCCAAGAAGCCTTTCTCCAACCTAGGAAGAAGAGCCACTTAAGTTGGAGGAAAGCTCCTTAGATTTTAGGAAGGCTTCAGACTTGAGCCAAAAGGGGCCGTGGCTCAGTGGTAGAGCATCTGCTTGGCATGCCGAAGGTCTCCGGTTCAATCCCCGGCATCTTCAGTTAAAAGGGCAAGGCAGTAGGTGATGTGAAAGACCTCTGCCTGAGACCCTGGAGAAGGGGGGATGTTAAATAGTGGGTTCCATGGATGCCTAGTGATCAGTTCTCCTTTATTAGTGAATTCAGCAACAGCAAGACAAGACTCCAGAGCCTCGGCTCTGTTAAATAGCATGCAGTTGCCACATCCAAACACACCCCACTCCCACTGATAGGCTATTTACATAACATTACTATTAGATTGGTTACTTTCAAAATCCTGGCAGGCTATTGTTCTTTTGCTCCAAGCTCAGCCAGTCTCTGGAGTGATTCAATCAGGAATGATTCAATTCCAGTACATAACTGGGGGGGGAGGGTAAGAAATATTTAAATAAATAAATACTCCTTGTTCAGTGGAGTGATAGGAGAGGGGGCATTTATTTTTATTTGTTTATTTAATTGGATTTTTAGGCTGTCCTTCCTTGCAAGCGCTATAAGAGTGTGCTTTCCCAGTGCTCCTCCCAATTCCCAGTTCTTCTATTGGAAAAAACTGAAAATGTCCTCAGCCTTTCCCAAGCTGTATATCTGGGGCGGAAATTAACTGCTTTGCAAAGGCATGGTTTTTCGCACTCGAAAAGAGGAACTATTTCACAGGAGGGTGTTTTTTCCCAGTGCTTCCCCCAACCTTCCCAAATCTTCATGCTATACATCTTGAGCATGAGAAACCTTGCCTTCAGAAGCATTTTCTCATTCTAAAAGAGAAACAATTTCATAGGATGGATTTCCCCCCCACAGCACTCCCTCAAACTTTTCCAATTTTTCTGCTGGAAAGATTGCCGACAAAGTCCTTCAAAATACAGAAGGGGAAATTCCCTCAGACTTTTTCATGCCCTATATTTAAAAGCATGAAAAAAACACCCTTCCCTTAAGAAGCATTTTCTCATTTCTAAAAGAGAAAATATTTCATAGGAGGGTTTTTCTAGTCGTCCTCCAAAATCCAGGGGGGAGGAATTCCTCATTTCCCCCCCTATTTTTTCTGGGCCCTCACATCTCTGCTCCCATTCCCATTTTAAAAGTGAGAATCTCTGTTGTTGCCGCCAGAACCTCTAAGCAAACAACAGTTCAGACAATGAATTCTTTTTTTCAGCTACTGTTGCAAACTGGGTTTGCAATAAGTGGTATGGAGTTTGTACATTATTCTCTATGATCTGTGGGATGTGTAGGAGGAAAGGCATCTCCAGGACTCTACAATCAAAGCTACAGATGACATGAAAGTTCCCCCTCCCCTTTAATATTGATGCAGTTTTCACCTGATAATTTATTCCTGTTCAGAACAGAATCCCAGGAAAAAGAAATGCAGTTTATTGCAGTCATTTCATTTGCTCAGAAGGTACACCTTCAAAAGAATGAAATGAGCTTTTAATTTAAAAGGAAAGGGTTTTCTATTAAAACACTGCCCCAAGACAGGTTTTATCGAGTGCGATAAAGAACATCTCTGTCCAGAAGTCATTCTCTTCTGAGGTTCTTTGGTCTGCGGGTCATTATTCAAACCCAAACACCTAAACTACAGATGTGGATTATTGTGAAATAACAGGCTGTCACCGCCTGTCTCAAGAAGACAAAAAGAAAATGACCTCTGAAATAACCTTAGGTTATGGAAAGAAAGAAAGGGAAGATAAGGTTTGTTTGAGAATAATGTCTAAAGGGCAGCTTGCGGAATGATCCAGCATTTATTAAAATTGTTACAGTTCTGGAAAGAGCTCTCTCAGCCCCACCTACCTGACAGTGTGTCTGTTGTGGGGAGGGAAAGGGGAAGGAGTTTGTAAGCTGCTCTGAGACTCCGAGTGAGTGAAAGGTGGGGTATAAATCCAATCTCCTCCTCCTCCTCTTCTTCTTCTTCTTCCCTTTTTTTCAGAAAGAAAGGAACACCATCAGCCAGGCCAGTCTCTTCCAGTCCTTCTAGAACAGGGGTCCTCAAACTTTTTAAACAGGGGGCCAGTTCACTGTCCCTCAGACCGTTGGAGGGCCGCCGCGTTCGCCCCTCCCCCCACCAGCCTGCTCGCCCCGCTGCCACGTTCGCTCCCTCCCAGGGGTCTTTTCGTAGAAAAACAGCTGCAGGAGCTCATTAGCATATGGTATGCTAATGAGCTATTAGGCTATTAGCATATGCCACGCCTCCTGACATCACCGGAAGTGATGTCAGAAGGGGAAGCAAAAGGGGGAGGCATCTTCAAAAGCCTCTCCTTCCCTTCCCCAGCTGGTCTGGGTGGGGGAGCTAAGAGAGAAGGGGTTTAAAGTTTAAACTCCTTCTCACTAGAGTTGGGCCACAGAAGGAGGAAAGAGGGAAGGAAAGAGAGAGAGTAGAAAGAAGGAAAGAGGGAAAGGAAGAGAAGGAAAGGGGAGGGAAAGAAAGAGAGGGAAGAAGGAGGGAAACATGGAAAGGAGGAAAAAAGAGAAGAGAAGAATGTGGGAAAGAAAGAAAGAGAGAAGAGAAGAAGGAGGGAAAGAGGAAAAAGAGAGAAGGAAAGGAGGGAATGAAAGAAATTTGGCGGCAATTCGGCCCCATTATATCCTATGGGCCATTGATGTCAATGGTGAAAACATAGGATATATTCTGGGGGCTGGAAGGAGGGGGTTTGAGGGAGAGGCACCAAACTCACAGGGTAGCTGGTGGAACCTCTCCCCAAGATACCCACCAAGTTTCAAGAACATTGTATCAAGGGGTCCAATTCTATGGGTCCCTAAACAGGTTGCCCCTATTCCCTCCATTGTTCTCTATGGTGGGAAAAAAATAACTTTTTTTCCCACCAGAGAGAACAATGGAGGGAATAGAGGCAACCTGTTTGGGGGCCCATAGAATTGGACCCCCTGGTCCAATGTTCTTGAAACTTGGTGGGTATCTTGGGGAGAGGCTCCATCAGCTACCCTGTGAGTTTGGAGCCTCTCCTCAAACCCTCCCTCCAGCCCCCAGAATATACCCTATGTTTTCACCATTGACTTCAATGGCCCATAGGATATAATGGAGCTGAAATTGACATGCGGCTGCCTGAAAGACTCCCCGGGACGCCGGCTGGGGCGGGGCCTGGCTCCTGAGCTCCCGGAGCTGCGCTCCTGTGCGCTCCCCCCCAAAAAGACTCCTGCTCCCCCCCCCACCAGCCTGCTGCCCCGCCGCCGCGTTCGCCCCTCCCACACGACCAGCCTGCTCGCCCTTCCTCCTCCTTAGCTCCTGGGCGCTCTTGCAGCCCAGGGCTGCTGGAGGAAGAAAGAGGCGGGGGGCTTTGGGGGGGGCGGCAAAACACTCGCGGGCCGCATAAGTGTCCTCCGCGGGCCGCATGTGGCCCGCGGGCCGTAGTTTGAGGACCCCTGTTCTAGAAGAATAACATGGTTGATGATATCAAAAGCCATGGTGAGTTCTCCTTGGTAGGTCATCCAATAGTATGGCCAAAGGTGTCTCTGTGCCATAAGCGAAAGCCAGACTGAAAAGAGTCAAGGTAATTGGATTCCCCCCCAAAAAAGTACCAGGGTCAAGGTAATTGGTTTTCCCCCAAAAAAGTACCTGGAGCTGAGAAGGCAATACTTTCTCCAGAACACTGTTCCCTCAAAGCTGAGTTAGTGTGGGCTAGCTCTCAGTTTTTTAGCCTCTGGCTCACAAATTTTTGTCTTAGCTCAGGAAGGATGGTTCCAGAGCAAACTAATTTATGCAGTACCCAAATCGCTCACTCAAAACTTTAATACTAGTATCTCACAAAGTAGAATTTTTGCTCACAAGACTCCACAGCTTAGAGGGAGCGTTGTTCCAGAGTCTTGTGCAAAATGGCAGATTTGATACTGCATGGATCTAATAGATCCTAGGGTTACTAACCTCCAGTTTGGGGCCTGGGGATCTCCTAGAATTACAACTGATCTCCGGACTATAGGGATCAGTTCCTCTGGAGAAAGTGGCTGCTTTGGTGGGTGGACTTTGTGGTATCATACCCCAACGAGTTTCCTTCCTTCCCCAAACCCTGCCCTCCCCAGACTTCCTCCTCAGATCTCCTGTTCAAAAATAATCTGTTTTAGCCTTTTCCCCCCCAATTATATGTTTTATTTTCAATTTTTCCATAAACATACAAACTGAACAATATTTAAATAAATAAATAAAACAAATAAGCATAACATGACATTCACTTGTAAGAAAATTCAAAAAAATATCAAGTCCTTGTATTTGGTGGGTAAGGCATTTTCTTTTGTATTTGTCATTGAAATATAAGAGAAAAAAGCAAACCATCTTTCGACAAAGTTTGATTTAACAAAAGGATTCTCTGCTGCTGATAATTGGAATGCTATCTTATCTATCACTATCATGGCCCAAAGTTTTAAAAACCATTGTTTCACTGTTGGAATTTTCCTTGTTTTCCACAACTTAACTATGGCCCCGGTCATATGGGCCAGAAAACGCGGGGGAGAGGCGTGGCAGTTTGCCCCGGAGCTAAATAAGGCGCGGTAGCCCAATCTCATGGACCACCGGGTTGCCATGCTCCAGCTCTGCGTGGCGATCACACCGCGCTGCTGTAGCGCGGCAAAACAACAGCACAGCAGACCACGCAAGTGCGAAGTGCGCATGTGCCATTGGGGGGGGCGGGCCGCTGTCGGTGACTTGTGTGTGCACATGTGCTGTCCAGCGTTGGTGCGCATCCCAGGGAAACTTACAACATCCGGAAACCCCGGGGACATGGGTGGGTGTCAGAAGCCGCGGGATACCGGTGCTCCCGCGATCAGACGCCAGCCTTTGCCCTGGGGTTTCCAGAAACGAGTACCTCGGACCTACTAGTTTTTTACTCCGCGTTTTCGGAGGGAAGCTGCGGGTTGGCCACGGGAGCCCTACGCCTCCCAGATGTGCTCGTATGAACGCGCACAGAAAGTCCGCAGGGCTCCCGTGCCTTCAGCAGGGCAAATGCTCAGTGTGGACGGGGCCTATCAAAGTTTTTGCTGCTAAGATCATTATTGACGTGATTTCAGCAGTTGATTTTGTGAGATGATCATCCTCCCAAACATTTAAAAGGATGGATTCTGGAGTTTTTGGGATTTGTGTATCTATAATTTTTTCAATTATTGGGAAGTGTTTATTCCAAAATAGATTAATTTTCAGACATGCCCACCAACAGTGCAGGAACGAACCTGTTTGCCCACATCCTTTCCAACATTTGGGGTCTCTAAGAGCTTTTGAATGGAATAACCTCAAAGGTGTCTTATACCATCTTTTATACCAAATTTTATAGTTTTGAAGTCTGAAATTTAACCATTTTGTTGTATAGAGGTGTGAAGACCATAGTTTATTCCATTGCTTTTCTGTAAATGTTATGTCACAATCTTTGTGCCAAGCTTGTTGTTGTGATGAGTTAGTAGTTCAGAGAACTTGGTTTAAATCCTTATATAGTATTGAGATTATTCCTTTCCTTCCTGTTGCATCCTGTTGTATTAGTCTTTCAAATTTTGTAAGGGGTCTGGTTCGAGAGATCACTGGATGTGATAGCATGGGAGATTTGTTGGGATTGGAACCATGGAATTTTAAAATTGTATTTACGTTCTAAGTGAGTTGGTGACCAAGGTTTACCATTCTGGCAAATATCACAGATATGGAATTTACTTAATTTTCTCCAGTTGGAATATGATGTGCTATCCTTTCCCAGAAGAAACCAATGTTGTCCTAAAAATGATGCTACAGGTGAGATTTCAGGGGCTAATGTTGTACAAGATCCGCTGTCGCTGCCAACATGCGCAGGGCTCTTGTCTCTTGCACCCCCCTCACCTCCAGTCCAGGAGATAAGAAAGAGGCAAGTTCTTGTTACTATGCCAGCACGTGGAGAATCTCCCGTCTGTCCCACACCCCTTCAGGAGTGAGATGAACTAAAAACCCACATGCCCCAAGAGCACTGAAATCAGTGTTCTGCCACCAGGACCTATTTAAGAACGTTCCCAACTCAGACAGGAGAATAGGTCCCACCTCCTGCCTTGTTTCTGGGATTTAGCAACTTATCAGCTCTGGGGTAGAGCTACAGATAATTTAACACATAGTAGTAGGGTTCAAGGCGAGCAGCTCAGGTGCTAGATTTAGCCCTAGCAGTCCAGGTACAACATCAGTCCAAAAAAGATCAGTTAATCTATATAAGGTCTTTATTAAACACAGCAGTCATATGACATGAGACTTGTATGGGTTAGAAAACAATGAACAATCCTATAGCTTTGTAGAGCTCTTACTAAACATGAAAATAAATCATAGTTACCACTCTTTGGTCCAGAGAACAGTTATAACAAAGTCCATTCTCCAAGGGATCTTAAAGATGAAAGCCATGCTTGCAAGGGGCAATTAAAGCCAGCTTGTTGCCCCCTTGCAAAATTCAGTGTTGCAGGTGAGTAATCCAAACAGAAACTAACTCTTAGAAAGGGGCCCTCTTTCCAAGAGAGTTCTGTGTGTTATTCTATAGGCTGAAGACAACTCTCCTCTTACCTCTGTCACAGCTGAGCATGGCCAGTACCCAATCATGATAGAGTAGAAAGGCGTGTCTAACTCTATAGGAGCCTCCATAGCTTACGTGTTGACTGCACACGTATGCTGGGCTTTGAAGTTTGGGGAAGAGCCTGAATGTCTGGCCTTTCCCTCTGAGGTGTCAAAGTGGCTTTTGAAATGTAGAACTAGGCCTGGCCTTTGTGCATACCATTTGGTCAGGTGTGAAAGTCACAGGGACCTGTTCCCAGCTGAACCATTTGGGCCTATTCAAAGTATTTTTTCTATACAAATGTATTCCTATTTTTATCCCAGATTTCTAAAGTAAGCTTTAAAAAAGGATTTTGATTCAGTCCTATAGGTCTCTCTTTATTTGAGTTCCATATGCTCTCATGTATTAAAGCAGGAAATAAATAGGATTTCTCAATTTGAACCCAAGCCTTTGGTGAATTTGGAGAGGCATAATATAATACGTTTTTCAATTGGGAGGCTTCATAGTAGGTTTTTAGGTTTGGGAGGCCAAGTCCTCCTAATTTTACTGGTCTTGTAAGTAGTTTAAAGTTTATTCTAGGTCTTTTATTTTCCCAAAGGAAGTTAGAGAGAATTGATTGCCATTGACATAGATCTTGAGTTTTTATTTGAAGTGGGATGTGTTGAAATAGGAATAAAAACTTTGGAAATATTATGGTTTTTATAAGTTCGATTTTTTCTAGCAAAGAAAGTCCCAATTTCAGCCAATCAGATAGTGAGTTATTCAATGTTTTAATAAGGGGTTTAAAGTTAGTGTCATATCAGTCTTTTAATTCTAGAGGAATGTGGATTCCTAAATGCCTCCAGGACTTGGACACCCATTTAAATCGGAATTGAGTAGATATATCTTTCATATCATTTTCTGATAAGTTCAATGGAAATAATTCAGTTTTATTATTATTTATTGTAAATCTCGAGACTGCACTGAAGTTCTTAATTGTATTCATTAACCTAGGTAGGGAAGTTAATGGGTTGCTCAAATACAAAACTGTGTCGTCTGCAAAAAGACTAAGTTTATGTATGGTTGAATCTATCTAAATGACATGAATTAATTGATCTTGCCTTATTGCACAGGCTAAGGGCTCTAGGGATAGGGCAAACAAAATTGGTGACAGGGGGCATCCTTGGCAAGTGCCTCTTGAAAGGTATAATTCATCAGATCTAAAATTATTTATAGAAATTTGAACTGAGGGTTTTTTATAGAGAGTCTCAATTGCTCTCATTATATTAGGGCCAAATCCCATTCTAGACATAATTGTTATGAGGAAAGGTATTTCAACTTTATCAAAAGCTTTCTCCGCGTCTAGCACTAATATTACTGAATTAATTTTGTTTCGTTTACTATAGTGTATAATATTCAATGTTTTACGTATGTTATCTTGTAATGACCTACCCGATATGAATCCTGATTGGTCGCAGTGGATGTAATTTGCTATTATTGAGTTTAGGCGGGAAGCTAAGATACTGGAAAATATTTTAAAGTCATGATTCAATATAGATATGGGTCTATATGATTCAGTTTTTTGTTTGTCCTTGCCTTCTTTTGGGAGAACTATCATCCTTGCCTCTGTCCAGGATTTGGGTATTTTTCCTTCTGATATCAAAAAGTTACAAGTTTTCAACAATGGTGCAATAAGGATGGGTTGAAATCTTTTGTAAAATTCAATAGGAATTTCATCTCTACCTGGTACTTTGTTATTTTGTATTTTAGCTATGGCATTAATTTAATTCTTTCTCTGAAATATATTGGTCTAAGTAATTCAGATGCTCATCTGTGAGTTTAATATCAAATTGAGTGGAATCCAAGTAGCTCTGAATTTCATTTTTGTCAATTTTGTCTGATTTGTACAGTTTACTATAATAGGTTAAGAAGGTTTCTGTTATGTCTTTAGAGGTAATCGAGATATTACCTTGTAAATTTTTAATAGAATGTATTAATGTTGAAGCTCTTTTTTGTTTTACTCTAGAACACAGCCAGCTTAATGATTTTTGAGTTTTGGTGACGTATTTTTGTTTTAAATATAAGATTTTTTTTGTACTTTAGAAATTTCTAATGCCTCCAATTTTTTACGTTCAATGTTGAGTTTTTGTAAAATTTTGTTCCCTCCAAATCTCATGTGTTTTTCCCCCAAGGCATATATTCTACTTTTTAAGTCTAAAATAATCTTGTTTTTTTCTTTTTTATAGGTTGATACAATTGAAAGAAGTTTGCCCCTTAACATGACTTTGAATGCGTCCCAAATATTTTCTTGAGATGCCTCGCAGTTTGTGTCAAAATCAAAATATTCCTTTATTTCATTAGTTATTTTGCCGCATGTTAAGTCGTCTTGAAGCAGTAATTTATTTAAAGTCCAATTATGATCTTTTCCTTCTTGAGTTTTATCTAAGATTTGACATGAGACCCATGCATGATCTGAAATAAAGAAGAAGAAGAAGAAGAGATTGGATTTATGCCCTGCCCTTCACTTCCCAGAGGCATCTCAGAGCGGCTTACAAACTCCTTTCCCTTCCCCTCCCCACAACAGACACCCTGTGAGGGAGGTGGGGCTGAAAGAACTTCTGTCAGAAACTGTCCTTGAGAGAACAGCTGTGCCAGAGCTTGTGACTGACCCAAGGTCACATCAGCAGGTGCAAGTGGAGGAGTGGGGAATCAAACCCGGTTCTCCCAGATAAGAGTCCGTGCACTTAACCACTGCACCAAACTGGCAATTGCCGATGTTTGATGCTGGAATTTGATTTAATAAAGATTTAGAAACTAATAAATAATCTATCCTGGAGTATGTTTTGTGGACTTCTGAAAAGAAAGTATATTCTCTTGTGCCAGGGTTAAGTATTCGCCAGACGTCTTCTAGATTATGTCTGTCTAGGATTGCTTTTAATTCTGTTACTTGAAGTGTTTTTCTCGAATCTTGAGGAGATTTATGTGTTTTGTCAATTCTAGGATCAATAATGAAATTTAAATCACCCCCAATTACTACTTCACTTTGTTGAAATGTATTTAATGGTTCTAACGTTTCTTGGAGAAAAGTTAATTGCCCTGTGTTTGGGGCATATAGGGAGGCAATTGTTAATGACTCTCCATTAAGTTTTCCTTGGATAAATAGATATCTACCATTTGGTTCGCTTTTAATAGCTTCACAATGAAATGGGACATTTTTAGAAACTAGTATAGCAGCTCCTCTTGCCTTAGAAGAGCCTGGAGGTTTGGGTAAACCATTTTGATTTTAGGACTTGGGTGACTGATTTTCTATAATGTGTTTCTTGAAGGCATACAAAATTTGGCCTATCTTTTGTAATTTTGTTTGATATTCTTCTGAGTTTAATGGGGTTATTTAACCCTCTGTAATTCCAAGTGTAAAAAGAAAATTCATGTGCCATTTTTGGAATCTAAGAATTGTCTAAAAAATTAAGGATTTCTATTAGGGCCCTTACCCACATTTTGTGTATGTATAATTACACTAATAGTTTCTAATAACGATTAACAAATAACAAATATCCTTGAATGTAAAATAAAACACAAAAACCTGTAAACAAGAACAGTGTAACAACTATCACTGTCTAACTTAACACTTCCACTCTATTGAATGGATCAGGTTTGTTCTTCCCTGCTATTCTAGCAGGGACAAGGGTGAACTTTCTTTCTTACACCCTAACTAATAACCTGAGAACAATATTAACAACAATAAAATTTGACAGATATAATCAACCGTTTAGATTAGAATTGAAGCTACACCACCCCCCCCCAGCTACAAAGAATTGTCTCAGGTTTCTTACCCTGAGAACGCTTGTGATATTTTGCATCTTTATCATTTCATGGCCAACAGAGATTTTATAATATAAACGTATAATAACTTCATTTCTCCACGTTACATTTGTACAACTTATTATTGTATAACATGAAATGTATTTGTAAAACTTGCAGATAAATTAAATCTTCTCTCAGTAATAATATATATTTAGAGAGAAAAAAACAAACTTAGCATTTAATCAAAAGTTGTTTCTATAGGTATCAAGTTACAACAATAAGTTTTTAACAAGTAAAACTAAAAAAAGAAGTCAATGATTTAATATGATTGTGCATTTTTTTGGTTAATTTTGCTTAGTTTCATTTCTACTTCATTTTTTTTAAGAATTTAATTTTTAATTTAATTTTTTAATTTTTTTTTAATATAAATAACAACTTTTTTAATATAACCATGCCCTGTCTCTATGAAGGTCAATATGCTATTAATTATTGTAACAGATTAAACTAACAAAAACACCCTCTCATCCGTAGGGATTATTGTATATAGCAATGAAATGGAAATATCAATGCAGAATAATAGATCCTTATATAACAATCAGAATAACAATAGATCTTAAAAATGAAAAAAGAGATATAAAACAGATGTAGCAAATTTTAACAACCATTAATATATTGTAGGCTTAAAGTACTTGGCCTCTAACAATACGATTATTTTCCTTTCAAGGTCTATAGAGGTTACTTAGCATTCTAAAGCTGCCTCTTCTTCTGGGGAGAGCTGTAGTTGAAGAGCTGATAGCAGGGCGGGTCCCGTTTTAACATCGGAGGCTTGATACGATAGGCCATCTTTGTAGACTATTATGCTGGAAGTCGGGCTCCATCGGAAATGGATCCTTGCCGAGACAAGTTTAGTCAAGACGAACTTCAGCTGCCTTCTTTTCTCTAGGGCTTCCTGAGGGAGATCTAGTAGCACTTGTACTTGTTTCCCATTCATAGGCCGAGGACAGACTGGCAATTTGCCGCGGGATGGGACCCGGGCTGACAGCGACTCAATATCGGATTAAATGGAATGTTCACACAGGCACATCTGCCTGGCGTCCCCCACCCGGAGCTTACCGGAGCCCTCGCGCTTCAGTGCCGGATTAAAAAAACACCTGATAAAAGCCTTCGCAAATCCAAAAGCCTGCGTTCGTCGCGTGTTTCTCCGCTTCCGGGGAGTCTGAACGCGCAGGCGAAAAGCCGGGAGCAACCCGCGTTGGGCACGAGGCAGCAGCACTGTGATTGGCTGTGCTCCGCTCCACTGCCCAATGCGGTGCTGGCGTTGCAGGGCAAAAAAAAAAAAATCGCCGAAATGCCCTTATGCGCATGAGCGCATGAGCGCTCCAGCGCTCATGCGCACATACGCCCACAGCCGAAATAATGGGGAAACAGCGAATATAGCGCGCCTCCGGCACGGCAATCTGAACGCTCCCGCGCGCCTCCGTCCCGTTTCTTCCGGCAGAGGCCCCCGCTGTGTGGACGGGAAAACCCGGTATCGTTTACTCCGGGGTTTTTTTGCCCCGACTCGATACCGGGGCAAATTGCCAGTCTGTCCTCGGCCATAGTTAAGGCTTGAGATTGGCATGATTCTTTTAAAATTCGATCTCTTGTGCGTACATAGATAAATTGAACCAGGATGTCCCAGGGGCGGTTTGGCCGAGCTGAAGCTAAGGGACCTAAACGATGCACTTTGGCTATTGCTGGAGCGGTGCCATTTTCTAGGTTTAAACTTTTTGCAAGCCAGGTTGATAGAAATGAGGCCAAGTCAGACGTACCTTCAGCGTTTTCCGCTATCCCGCAGAATTTCAAATTCTATAGTCTCCATCTGTTCTCCAGCGTAAGCATTTTTTCTCTTAAAGCTTTTCCTGAGTCTTGTAGATTTTTCAACTCCTCTTGCAAGGCTGTCCCATTTAAATAGGCTTCCTCTGCTGTTGTAGAGACTTCTTGTAGTCCTTCTTCTAGCTCCTCCAGCTTAGAATGGACTGGACGGAGCAGTTCAGTCATTGATTCTTTAAAGAATTGTTGTATGTCCGCTTTTAGCTCTATTAGGTCCTTTTTGCAGAGTGGGGCCTCGTCAACATGCTCAGGTTCTGCCGTGGCTGCCATCTTAGATGTAATTGAGTCTCGTGGACCTGAAGCTCTCGTTGATCTTTCTGCATTAAAATAGTTGACCATGGATTCTGAGGTTTTTGTGGAAGAGTTATGTTTTGTTCCACCAGTTTTGCCTATTTTCTGTTGACGTTAAAAGCGTCTCAGTCTGATGTTTTTTGTAGCTGGGAAGGGGTTGAATGCGGGAGCTCTCCAGCTATGCGACTGCCATTAACGACGTCGCTCTGCCCCCCTTATCTGTCTTAGCATTTAGGGACTGAAGCTGCTGGCAGTATTAGAATGAAGTGGGTAAGCACAGGTGGCTAGATAAGTTGGAGCAGAACAAAAGGGAAAAAATGTCAGGTGGTAGTGTGACTGGTTTATTATCATACAAAGCTCCAATGTATTTTGCCATGCAGGCTTCATCAGAGAGGTCCATGAAAACAATTTTGCATTAAATGCAAATAACAGAAGGACCCCATGATAAAAAAATTCATTACAAATCAATATTAATTAAACAGGATTAAAATTAATTTCATAAACATATGCATATTTGTCAAAATGCAGAATGAGATGAATAAACTACACACTGGACATGAAGCAAAACAGTAAAATCTATAGAATCATATGAAGCAAATACTGACCAGAGAATTCACCTGGAGCTGGGCCAAACATCAGGTTTAAGGGTTGCCAGAAGCCTTCGTCCGGCTGGGACAACAGGGTTGATTTACTCCAACCGGCCCATAAGTCAGTCCATCATCCCCGTCACTTTAGCAGGACAGGAGATCTAAATGAGGCAAAGAGATCCCTCTTGTGCCCTCGTCGTTCAAAGGCTTCTGGATGGCTCCCATTGCAGCTTAGGACTGGGCTATACCTGAAGTACCAGCTTCTCCCAGAGGCTCCTGCCTTGGAATTAAGGTCACAAGGAGGGGCCCTCCTGCCTGTCCCATCAATCAAAGAAGTTCCCTTGGTGGGTTTGAGAGGCGGCCTTTCCAGTAGGGTTAAGAGCTCTGGGCTGGGGAATACCTGAAGATTTTGGGGACGGAGCCTGGGGAAAACATGGTTTGGGGAAGGGAGGGGCTTCAGTGGGGTATCATGCCACAGAATCCACCTTCCAAAGTGGCCATTTTCTCCAGGTGAACAGATTTCAGGAGATCTCTAGCCACCACTTGGAAGTCAGCAACCCTCCTTTTCAGTTGCAGGTCCATAACTATGGAGCAATCTCCCCAGGGAAGTTTGTTTGGCCCTAAGGTTGCCAGACCCCCGGGATGGAGGAAGGGGTCCCCTGCCACCAGGCCCTGCCCCTCGGCTGTCCATCTGCTGGCTGGCAGGGGGACTTCTATGGAGAAAGAGAAAGGCCCAGGCTTCATTGCCAGCATTGCACAGGAAGTGATGTCATCAGGGACTTCTGGTTTATGGTGTAGCGATGGCAGTCACTCTCCCCAATGCTCGGGGAGCGATTTGCACACCAGCAGTGTGGAGGGAGGCTGCTGACGTGGTTTCCCCATGGAACCCTAGGGTAGGGTTCCAAGCCATAGGGCTGTTGAGGGGTAGCCTCTTCAATGGCATAATGCCGGTAAATTGAGGTGCCCCTCCGCCCTGATGGTCCTACTGCTGTGTGGCTGCATGGCACTAGCTGGGTTGACCAGAACAAGTGCTGGAGATCGAGCGATTGACAAAAATATAAGCTAGGTTGAGAGCGGCCGACAATGAACGTGAGTTTGATGTAAGCGAACTTTGAAATAACCAGAAAATCCCTTATCCCCCCCCACCACATCGGCAAGCTGGGAGAGGAGGGACGCTTCCCATGAGCATGAAAGATTAGTGGAGAAGAGAGGGGGGAAGGGAAAAACTGAACGTTTGGCTTGTTTTGAGAGTGGATTTAAATCGTAAGTGGTTTTCAGAGGTTGTGAAATAGCTGTTGGCTTGTGTAAACAATCTGCAAAGATGGCGAGCGCAGGGAGGAAAGGAGCAAAACTGAAACTTATGGGTGGCCAAAGTCCGAGGCTGGAAGAAGAGGGAGTGGACGTCATGAGACTCCTAGCAGATACACTCAAGCCCGTGATGGATCAACTCATTGGTATTAACCAGCAGTTAACCACTCTCAATCAAAACTTTGCAGCGCAACAGCTCCAGTTGGCGGAAACAGTTAAAAAGACGGAGCAAACGGTGGAAGTAGTGAAAGAGATGCATGCCGAGAACAAGATTTTGAAGAAAAGGATGGACAAATTAACGAATAAACAGAATCATCAGGAAAATAGACTGTTGTTTCTACAAATGGAAAAAGCAAATATGATCGTCAGATTCCAGGGAGTTCCTGAATCACCGAATGAGGATTTGAAGAAGTTATTCAGTGATCTTATCGCACCAGTAACAGGCTTGAAAGCGGAAGAAATTGTGCGTAACATGGAAGCAGCATACAGGGTGTATTCCAATTACACCAAAAAAAATAGCCTGCCTGGAGAGATATCAGTCAGATTCTCAAGAAGACAAACTAGAGATGCAATTTTAAAAGTTACATCACCAACTCCACTGAAATTGGGGAGTTCAACTATCAAAACTCTAAAAGACATCCCATTTGAAATTCGCCAAAAAAGTAAGAGCTACAAGGATTTAATCCTTTTTCTTCAAACTAACCAAATCGGATATAAATGGGTAGTCCCAGAAGGGGTCATCTTTAAGCTCCATGAAAAAAGAGAGAAGATTGACTCTGTACACAAGGCTAAAGAATTTTTGAAACGCCATCTGGGAACCAAAGAAGACAGTGAAACTGGTTCGAGTGGCTCCATACCCTCGGAGACGGACGAGGACCTGGCTGTGGAAGAAGGCGCTGCTGCCCGCAAACCAACTTATGTTTTTATAGATAGAAAGCCTAAGTAAAGGCAGAAGGACTCTGAAAATTGCCTTTATGAAGCGAGCCGTGGCGGATGCTCTGGAACTCTCCCATAACAAGTAACCAGTTGATATTTGAGCAGAGATAGATAGCAACTCACAGCATGCATTGTTCACTAACAGTGTAGTACTAATATAGATTTTAACTGGGGTAATGATTTCCTACTCTTGGGTTTTTAGTTTAGTGTGGGTATGCTTTTCTTTCTCCTTAGTTGTTGTTCCCGTCCCTTTTTTCGTTGTAGTTTTAGTTGTATATTAAAAAAGCAATAAAAAATCCCCTTTGGGGAGGCCAAAAAAAAAGAAGAAGGAAGTGATGTCATCACAACAGCGGCGTCCAGGCGATGTTGGTATTTGGGCAAAAACTCTATGGTAGAAGCCAGTCTTACCATACAGTTTTTGCTGAAATACCAGAGTGTTGTTTCAATGTTGCTGATGATGAGGCCTGGGCCTTTCTTTTTCTCCAGGCAAGTCCTCCTCCCATTCCCCACCAGATGTTAGGAGGGACGTGGCAAGCCGACCTGGCCCCCTCACTTTTGACCTTCAGGAGGCAGCTGAAGATGAGTTTATAGGACCACATTTGGTTAATTCACTAGTAGTCCTAAATTGCCTTTTGAAATTTTAAAATGTTTATGTGTTTTATGTAGTCTGTTTTTTGTCTTTTATCTATATTGTAAGCTGCCTTCAGCTCAGTGGCTAGGGCTGCCGGGTCCGGGTTGGAAGATACCTGGAGACTTTGGGGGTGGAGCCAGGAGAGGGCGGGGTTTGGGGGAGGGGAGGGGCCTCAGCATGGTACAGTGCCATACAGTCCACCCTCCAAAGCAGGCATTTTCACCAGGGGAGCTGGTCTCTGTCAGCTGGAGATCAGTTGTAAAAGTGGGAGATCTCCAAGCCCCACCTGGAGGCTGGCAATTCTATCAGTGGTTAATAAATGTTTTAAAGAAATAAATATATTGGAAGGGCCTGATAGGGATCCCTCAGCTGTAGGGGACCGATCCCAGGAGTCTGAAAGATAGACTTCTTTCATTCCTGAGGCTCACAGAAAGGAAAGAAGTCTATCTGTCAGACTCCTGCAGCAATCAGAATCAACAACTCGCTTCTTCAGAAGAAAAGTTTATTGATACAGTATTGACAGAACATCTCTACTTCAGGCTCTGTGTTAAGACTAAAGAAAAAGGCACGGAGCTGTGGGATATACTAGGTTCAAAGGGGCACCCCAATGGCCAGTGGCCAATCAAGGTATCAGGATGAACCCGCCAGAAATAACGGGCCCCAGAGGCGGGACAAGTCTTGAGGAATGTGTGAGAGCCAGGCACCCAGGGCCAGGCACACAAAATATACAGGCAGCCAGGCAGCATCAGGCAAGCAGAAAACGAAAGTACAAATGCAGGCAGTGGTCTCTCTACCTTCCCCCAACGTTATGGCAGTGAGCTGACACCATCAAGGATTATTCCTCCCTCACAACTCTAGGCTGTGACTGAGCTCCTCCTGGCTCACGTCCTCCTTTGTTTTCTTTTCTGCCAGTGCACAGATGATGGAAAAGACATGGGTGCCTCCCCTCCAAGGCATTCACTTTCAGGGTGGGCGACGTTTTGATCTCACTCCAACCCTACAGGTTCTTTCCCCAGCATCTCTCCCCATTTTGCATCTCCTGCTCCTCTGGATGCTACTCTCAGACTTCTGGATAGCCAAACCTTTGTCTTTTCAGCTGCTCACAGCTGTTTATCTATCTTTTGGCTGCTTCAGACTATCAGTTCCTTTCGGTGTAGTGGTCAGGAGCACGGACTCTGATCTGGGAGAGGCGGGTTTGATCCCCCACTCCTCCACATGCAGCTGCTGGAGTGACCTTGGGTCAATCACAAGTTCTTTCAGGGCTGTTCTCTCAAGGGCAGTTCTCGAGAGAGCTCTCTCAGCTCCACCTACCTCACAGGGCATCTGTTGTGGGGAGGGGAAGGGAAAGGAGTTTGTAAGCTGCTCTGAGACTCCTTTGGGTAGTGAAGGGCGGGGTATAAATCCAATCTCTTCTCTTTTTCCTCTCTCCTCTGGAGGAGAGTGCCCTGGGAACCTATGATGATTGATTGACTTACTTACCTACAAAATTTGTATCCTTTCTGTCTGCCCTTACAAGGGCCACCGAGGCAGCAAACAATTTAAAACATGCATGATAGAATGACATTATAAACCATTAAAATCGCCTCTCCCTCAACATACATAATTAAAAGAAATTAAAATACAGTTTAAAAAAAACAGAGTTAAAATTTTTATTTATTTATTTATTAATCCAATTTGTGCCCCTCCCTCCCCGCAAAGCAGGCTCAGGGCGGCTCCCAGTCTATAAATAACAGTTAAAACAACATAAAATTAACCAAAAACAATTCAATTTCATAAAGTACTGGTCATGTTTTCTTAGTTGTTTGTCTGAGATGGCTTACATGCAGAAAAGTTAAAATGCATGAAAAAAAACATTAAAACATTGGCAGATGAGATTGCATTAAAAACATTAAAACACCAGAGCTTCGGTGCCATGACCGAGAAGGCCCTCTCCTGCGTTGCCACCAGTGTTCCCTCTAAGCTGAGTTAGCGTGAGCCAGCTCACAGTTTTTTAGCCTCCGGCTCACACATTTTCATCTTCGCTTAGGAAGGAGGGCTCCAGAGCAATCTAATTTATGCAGTAGCCAAATCGAACACTCACAACTTGAATGTCAGTAGCTTTCAAAGAAGAATTTTTGTTTATAAGACTCCACGGCTTGGAGGGAGCATTGGTGGCCACCCGCCTGATCTCAGAAGGTGGGGGCACCTGAAGCAGAGCATCTGAAGATGGTTCATAAGGGACTAGGAGGTCCTTCAGGTATGTCAGTCCCAAACTATATAGGGCTCTGAAGGTCAACAGCAGCACCTTAAATTGTTCATGGAAGCAAATCGGGAGCCAGTATAGATGGTCCGGGGGCTGCGGTGGCTCAGAGGATAAGACACTGAGCTGCAGACCAGAAGGTCGGTAGCTCAGCAGTTCGAGACCCGAGTGCCGCATGACGGAGTGAGCTCCCGTCTCTTTCCCCAGCTCCTGCCAACCTAGCAGTTCGAAAGCAAGAAACTGCAAGTAGATAAATAGGCACCTCTTCGGTGGGAAGGTAACAGCATTCCGTGTGCCTCAGCATCTAGTCATGCCGGCCACATGACCATGGAAACGTCTTTGGACAGCACTGGCTCTTCAGCTTGGAAACGGAGATGAGCACCACCCCCTAGAATCGGATCCGACTGGCTTTCGAGCAGGGGAAACCTTTACCTTTATCTTTATAGGTGGGCCAAGATTGGAGTGATATGATCCTATGACCCACTCCGATCAACATCCTGACTGCAGCATTCTGTACCAACCAAAGTTTCCAAACAATTTTCAGGGGCAGCCCCACAAAGAACATATTGCAGTAATCTATCTAGATGTAACCATCTGGATCAGAGGTTCCCAAACGTATTTGGCCTACTGCCCCCATTTCAGAAAAAAAATTACTCAGCGCCCCTGTGGAAATCTACCTTCAAGAAGTGGACAAAAAGATGCAGTGACAAATTTGCACATAGTAAAGAAAGATGTTGTTGTAAATAAGACACTTTGAAGCTCAAAATCATCAAAGTAGTTTATAAAATCAACCATAGCAACATTTGCATACACACAGAAAATTAAGATAACGGCTTTACCTCCACCTCCCTCCCTGATCCCAGGGAAGACCCAGGAGAAGGCTGCTTTAAATAGTTCCTGGACTCTTCTTTTTTTGTGCTTCCACCCCCCTCCTTATTTTTATTCAGCACCCCCAATTGCACCCAAGGCTCCTACCACCCACTTGGATTGTTCCAGCATCCCCCAGGGGGCAGTATTATCCACTTTGGGAACCAGTGATCTAGATTATGTACCACAGTGGCCAGATCTTTACTAACTAACTAGCTGGTATTTTTCTAATATATGTGTGTGTGTGTGGGGGGTACATATTATGAAATGCATGCTGTGGAAGGCACACACAGGTTGCTATTTGACCATGTGTGCAATATTTCTGTATGTCTAACTTTATGAGTCTAATGTCATTTTCCCCCACAACACTTTCCTCAAAAAGGAAATTAGGATTCCTGATATTGGCTCATTCCCCTCACTTTATTTCTAAGCCCTTTTTTGTTGTTGCTCCAAATGAAAGACTCTGAAGTTTTTCCGAGCGACGATGAGATTGCCATCAAATCTATCTGCAGCAGAGATTATTTTCAGAGAATAAAGCAATGCCATTTGGGCGCCTCTTGCTATTTCTGTTCTGATGAGGGTCTGTGATTAATTTCTTTGTTTGTTTCATTCCGTGCTTTTGTCACTTGAATATATCAATTTAATTCAGTGACTCTTCACCACCCCCAAAATTCATGACAAATTTGATAGAACTGAGTTCGGTTTGGATTGACTGATACGTATATCTTGAAAGACATAAACTTCATTCCACAGACCTTATATTTCACCTGCCTCCGGTGCAATAATGTCTGCACTGTCAAAGCCGCCAGTTTTCTAAAAAAACAAATGGGAATTGTCCATCTCTTTCAGATACCTTTGGTCTGGTCGCTCTTTCCATAGCAACTATTATACATATAGGTACTGCTATCAACAGTGTGAGTCATCTGAATTTAGATCTGCTCTTGTTTCTGCGACACACACATGCACACACGGAGAAATCACAGTTCAACAACCTCATCTGCCATTTCTGTGAACTCTCTTGATAAAAGATGTGCCAAACACAGAACATTTCTCACAGCCGTGGCAAGAGAACGAAGGACAGGGAACTCGACCTCTGACACACGGCACAGTTTCACCGACACAGACAGCCCTTAAACAGATATGAAAGAACTCTGGCGAACTAGAACAGTTAACATCATTTTACTAAAATCACATTTGGCCCAAAAGGTAATTGAGGGAAGACTCCAGCCGTAAAGTTAGCATAAACCAGAGGTATCATGTAGATTTTATCAGCATCCACAATAAAAATGGGAATAAACAATTGTTTCAGAATACAGGGTGCCCTTCCTTCCTCAAAGAGCTCAAGGCAGCTTAAAATATAAATAAAATACATAAAACATCCTAATCTGCAAACTGAAGATGCAGATTACTCAAAGTACAGATTTTCAGATTCACTGATTACTTAAAAGTTTCATTTCTGTGTAAAGGCAATAAAAGTAATTTTCTAGTACCTCTCCAGCATATATTCAAGGTCTAATCCTGTCATTGCAATAGTAGATCTTGGCAGAACCATCTGCCCCAAAGAAGAATATTTTAAGACTAGCTATGCTTTTGAGAGTCCCCTGGACTGCAAGGAGATCAAATCATTCAATCCTAAAAGAAATCAACCCTGACTATTCCCTGGAAGGACAGATCCTGAAGCTGAAGCTCAAATACTCCGGCCACCAAATGAGAAGGGAGCATTCACTGGAGAAGAAGACCCTGATGCTGGGAAAGACTGAAGGTCAAAGAAGAAGGGGACGGCAAAGGATGAGATGGTTAGACAGTGTCATCGATGCAACAAACATAAAACTGAGCAAACTTCAGCGGACAGCGGAAGACAGGAGGGCCTGGCGTGATCTGGTCCATGGGGTCGCGAAGAGTCGGACTCGACTGTGCGACTGAACAACAACAACATGCTTCCATAGCCATTAGAAAGTGTGGCTTGAAACCAAGCATCGTTGTTCACAGTGATATTGTTCTGGCACAACCAACATCTGGATGGCCTGCCATTTTCCTGCTGTCTTAACAGAGAGCAGAGTATCTTGGTCATTGCTGTTCAGGCATCTGAGATTCCAAAATGGCAGAAATCGATTCCATAAGGTTGGGGTGGCGGCTGTTAATCTGAAATAGCATCAATCAGAGAGGTGTTCTAGAGTCTCCCTCCTGCCTCCACTCATGTAACGCAAGTTTAAACGCAAAACACAACAAGTAGAGGAGGAGGACTCCTCTTCCTTTCTGGATAAGCAGAGCAGGGCTGGCTTGTGTGGAGTGGCACAGGGCCAACCGGATGTAGGACCCTGAAAAGACCAGGGGAGGAAAGCAAAATGGCATTCATATTGGGAACGTTCGTCAACAGGGGATTAGATTAGATTAGATTTACATTGGGTCTTTGAGAGTACTTATTCGTTATTTGTTTATCCATTGAAAACATTTATTATCCTCCTTCCTTCCTCAAAGAGCTTAAAACAGCCTAAAATATAAATAAAATACCTAAGTGCAAAAAACACATGGACAAAATTTAAAATCACAATTTAAGACAGCCAATTTGGTGTAGTGGTTAAGTGCACGGACTCTAACCTGGGAGAACCGGGTTTGATTCCCCACTCCTCCACTTGCACCTGCTGGATGACCTTGGGCAAGCCATAGTTCTCTCAGAGCTGTTCTCTCAAGGGCAGTTCTCTCAGAGTTCTCTCAGCCCCACCTACCTCACAGGGTGTCTGTTGTGGGGAGGGGAAGGGAAAGGAGACTGTAAACCACTCTGAGTCAGTTTGGCGTAGTGGTTAAGTGCACAGACTCTAAACTGGGAGAACTGGGTTTGATTCCCCACTCCTTCACTTGCGCCTGCCGGATGACCTTAGGCAAGCCATAGTTCTGGCAGAGCTGTTCTTGAAAAAGAGCAGTTTCTCTCAGAGCTCTCTCAGCCCCGCCTACCTCACAGGGTTGTGGGGAGGGGGAGGGAAAGGAGTTTGTGAGCCGCTCTGAGACTCCCTTGGGTAGTGAAGGGCGGGGTATAAATCCAATCTCTTCTCCTTCTTCTTCTTCTTAATCAAATGCAGATAGAGCAAGACGGGTAGCCGTGTCAGTCTGCCTGTAGCAGTAGAAAAGAGCCAGAGCCCAGGAGCACCTGAAAGACTAACGACATTTGTGGCAGGGGAGGAGCTCTCGTGAGTCGCCGCTCACTTCTTCAGACCATGAGCAGCGACTCAGTGCTTACTGGGCTCTCGTTCTTTTCTACTTCATCAGATGCAGTCCTACATAAATAAAGCCATCTTCAGCCATTCCCAAAGATCAAAAGTGAGAGGGCCAGGTACACATCCCTGGGGAGATGGTTCCATAATCATGGGGCTGCTACCAAATAGGCCCTTTCTTTTGTACCTACTAAACAAGCTTCTGTGTTTAGTGGGACGGTCAGGAGGGCCTTTCTCTGTGCTCTTAATTCCTGGGCAGGGACAGATGGGAGAAGCTGCCCCTTCAGATATCCTGGTCCCAAGCTATGTAGGGTACTGTCAGTTTTGCAGGAAATTAAAATGTTCACAAGGGCCATGGTGGCTCAGAGGTTAAGATGCTGTTGCAGATCAGAAGGTCAGTAGCTCGGCAGTTCAAGACCCAAGTGCCGTGTGATGCAGTGAGCTCCCGTCTCTAGTTCCAGCTCCTGCCAACCTAGCAGTTCAAAAGCAAGAAACTGCAAGTAGATAAATAGGTACTACTTCGGTGGGAGGGTAACAGCATTCCATGCACCTCGGTGTTTAGTCATGCCGGCCACATGACCACAGAGGACCACAGAGAAGTCTTCGGACAGCGCTGGCTCTTCGGTTTGGAAACGGTGATGAGCATCACCCCCTAGAGTCGGGTTTGAATGGCTTTCAGGCAAGGGAAACTTTTACCTTTACAAAAATGTTCATATGCCAGTTTAGGACACTTACAGCTATCAAGTTCACCGGGCACACTTGTGAAAAGTTGGTTGATGGTGGACAGTCATCTCGTGGTTTCCCATCTGGAAACAAACTGCCAGTCTGCAGGCCTCCCTGCAGGCAAAAATTGGATGCCCCCAACCCCCCCCCCCCAATTGAAGGCCCTGTAAAAAATGGAAAACCTCCCTCACACACCAGTCTCATCATCAGACAACATTGATTGCCTTTATGCTTTCTCTTATTGGGCAGGGAAACTCCTTTGGGTAATGGGTCTAATCCCAATCTGATGGGGAATCAGAAATTGCAGGCAGAAATATATTTCCCACTGAAATTAAAAGCCACCGTTCCCACTGAAACCAATGCAGATGAAAGATGGATACAGTAAAGGACACAAATGGTGTTAACAGCAACAAGAATGAATAAGAATTAAAATCAATTACATCCAAATAAAAATCCCCAAAGGAACTCTTTTAAAATTTGGATTACAGGCCTATAATTATGCTAAATTGAACAAAGAAGTAGCAACGGCAAAGGGCCAAGGAGAACTCCCAGTCCTTTCCAGGTGGGGAAAAGCAATGTGGGCCAGAGGTGGGAACCGCCCTCTGCTCAGATAGGGGCTGCTAGAACAGCTGGTGCAAGGGTTGCCGGCACCAGGGTAGGAAATCCCTTGAGATTTGGTTCTGGAGGCCTTCAAGCGGGTGGGTTTTAAAGAGGGGTTACGGCTCAACTGGGTCTAATGCCACAGAGTCCACCTTCCCAAGGCAGTAGGTGGTGGACGGATATCTCCTGAGAACACAACTGATCTCCAGGCCAGTTTGGTGTAGTGGTTAAGTGCGCGGACTCTAATATGGGAGAACCGGGTTTGATTCCCCACTCCTCCACTTGCAGCTGCTGGATGACCTCGGGCAAGCCGTAGTTCTGGCAGAGCTGTTCTTGAAAAATGGGCAGTTTTTGTCAAGAGCTCTCTCATCCCCACCTACCTCACAGGGTGTCTGTTGTGGGGAGGGGGAGGGAAAGGAGTTTGTAAGCCACTCTGAGACTCCTTTGGGTAGTGAAGGGCGGCGTATAAATCCAATCTCCTCCTCCCTCCTCCTCCTCCTCCTCCTCTTCTTCTTCTTCTTCTTCTTCTTCTTCTTCTTCTTCTTCTTCTTCTTCTTCTTCTTCTTCTTCTTCTTCTTCTTCTTCTTCTTCTTCTATAGTGATGAGTTCACCTGGAGAAAATGGCCACTTTGGAAAGTGGACTGTATGCCATTATACCTGATTGCAGTCCTTCCCGTCCCCAAACCCCACCCTCCTCTGGCTTGAGCCCCCAAATCTCCAGGTATTTTCCAACTCAGAGCTGGCAGCTCTACGAAACGGTCCTTTTCTCCGGGGAACTGATCTCTCTCGTCTACAGATCAGTTGTGATTCCAGGAGATCTCCAGGCCCCACCTGGAGTCTGGCAACCCTAGTCAGTTGTTCATCTGGCGGCCTCAATCTGCCACAAGAGTACTGGAGGGGGGGAGGGAATGGCTGACCTCTGCAGAGCTGCAGAACTTTCTGAATTCCATGTGGTTCCGTCTCCCCATCCCACAACCCAGCTGTGATTGGAATCCGATGGCTGCCAGCAGCCCCCATACTTATGCAATGGTCTGCTTATGGAATTAGTCATCATTCTTATCGTTGTAATGGGGATTTTTCTGATAATAAACATTTGCATTCTCATTCTGTATGTATTTTCAGTCCTCATGCTCTGCCTGACTGGGAATTTTTCACACAAAGGGAGCAGTTCATTTCTTTGGAATGTTTTGTAATATACATTAGCTCATAAAATTCCAGGTGGGCCTACTGTTCCCCGGGTGTTGGAACTTAAAGGCAAATTGAAGATCTAGGGCCACCTGTCTTAAAGCCCCCCACTCACACACCTTGGTTTAAGAAGAAGAAGAAGAGATTGGATTTATACCCCGCCCTTTACGACCCAAAGGAGTCTTAGAACAGCTTACAAACTCCTTTCCCTTCCCCTCCCCACAGCAGACACCCTGTGAGGCAGGTGGGGCTGAGAGAGCTCTTTCAAGGACTGCTCTTGAGAGAACAGCTCTGAGAGAACCTGTAGCTAACCCAAGGCCACACCAGCAACTGCATGTGGAGGACTGGGGAATCAAACCCGGTTCTCCCAGGTTAGAGTCCGTGTTCCTAACCACTACACCAAACTGGCAGAGGGAAATAGACTTTGCACCATTGGGTATGGTACTCCCCACTCCTAAACCTCCTTTCCCTTCCCAGACCAAAGGTCCAGAGTCTGAAGGTCAGGGCTCTTTTTTTTTACAGTAGCCCCTGTAAGAAGAGCTCTGTAAGCTCTTGGGGGATTGGCTACCTTAGAGGAGTGTTGCCTAATATGCAAAGGAGTTCCTGATACAAAAAGAGCCCTGCTGAAGATAACGTTGCCAACCTTCAGGTGCTGGCTGGAAATCTCATAGAATCACAGAGTTGGAAGGGGCCTTCGGGGCCATCTGGGATTACAACTGATTCTCCAGGCGACAGAGATCAGTTCCCCTGGAGAAAATGGCCATATTGGAAGGTGGACTCTGCGGCATTATACACCACAGAAGCCCCTCCCCTCCCCAAACCACACCCTCCTTAGGCTCCACCCCTAAAATCTTCTGGCAGCTCTAAACTGAAGATGAGCCAGGGCCTTACTCGCTGTTCAGTAAGAATGCAGCTCTCTGCTGGTCTCCTGGGTTCTCAGAGTACTGTCCCCCCTGTAGCCAATGTCCCAGAAATGCTGTTTTGTTGCAGAATCTGGCCCAGCCAAGTTTCCTCAGAAGGAAGCTTGGCCAACACAGGGTATGAGCAGCAACATGAGGAGAAAGCGGCTTAGGGTTGCCAGATCCCACCCGCCCAGCGGAGGAGGGAGTACCCCACTGCCAGACCCCCACCTACCTGCCACCGATCAGCTGGCCAGTGGGAGGAAACTCACCCCGAAAAAGAGGGAGTGTCATCCGACATGCAGCAACATGTCTACGTCTCTGCCCACGCAACCCAGAAGTGACATCATCTCATCCAGGACACCAGGGCGATGCTCTGGTGGGGTTGCCAGGTCTCTTACCTGCTTCAGCAGAGGAGAAAAGGTCCCTTTCTGGGACATTTGTGTGCACACTGTGATGACATCACCTGGAAGTGACATCATCATGCTAGGCACATTGCCAGTGGACGCTCTAGCATTCAGCTTGAAAACTCTATGATACCATAGAATTCTCAGGCCAAATGCTAGAGCGTCCCCCTGTCAACTTGCCCAGCAGGATGACTTCACCTCTGGGTGACATCATTGTGCCGGGCATGTCAGCCCGGTCTGGGCACTTTTGGGGGTGGGGTTCCCCCCACTGGCCAGATCCAGGCTTGCAGGTAGGGGCCCTTTGACCTGGCAGCCCTATGCTCTGGCAATTGGGGAAAAAACTCTATGATAGGAGCCAAATTCACCATAGAGTTCTTGCCCAAATGCCAGAACCTCGTCCTGACATCACTTCCAGGTTGCATGGGCAGTGACATGGGCACACCACAGTATGTCGGCCAAGCCAGCCTGAATTTGGAAAGATGGTGTGTAGGACTAACCTCCTCCACAAGAAGTGTTTTCAGTGAATGGGGGCCAGCAGAGCTGAGAGTAGATTAAAAACCTGCTCGGCAATACAAAAGGAACAGCTCGGCAGCAAGACCCTGAATGGGAGCTCAATGGAACTTCCTTCCTTTGTAGCCCCAGGCGATTCCCTCTTTAGCTAAGACCTTGCAGCAGTAAAGCAGTTGCCCAGGATCAAACGCAGACGCCTCTCAGTAGTTCACACACACACACACCCCTCCTCTCCCACTTCAAAAATGACCAGGGCTCGTGCTCCACAACCTGCCGTGGTTACAGTGAGCAAACGCACTACGTAGACGTCTCCTGAAATGCAAACTGAGTAGCCTCATTGCTCCACCCATCAGCCTATGTTCCTAAAGCTCTACACGAAACCCTTTGTTCCCGGGGATCGTTGGGTCTGGTGATGGAGATGAAAATGAAAATGAATGGCGGGGAGGAAACAGATCTATCCTGACCCTCTTGGTTATTCAAGGCAGCTAGCGATGTTTTTAAAGCCACAACATGCATACAAAAAAAACACAAGAAGGCCCGTTCTGCATCTAGCATTCGCTCTGCTGTTCTACCAAACCCAGACTGGAACAGAAATCTCCCTCGGCATTGCATGCCACTTTCACTTTGATTGATTGTCAGATTCTCTGGCAGTGTCCAGACCGCATGCTGCTTTCACTTCGTTTGATCTCTCGGTTATATGGTGGCCGTCTGCATAGATTGATGTTTGTTTTATGGCCATTCAGGGGGGACTCTGCAGTCAGTACGGCCTTGGCCCTGGGGTATCTGAATGTGGTTTTGAGCTGCATCTTTTTCTGTTCCAGTGTGAGTTTGGTAAAACAACGGAGCAAATGCTAGATGCAGAATGGACCGTAGTAAATTAAATAGAGCTAGTGGGGTAATAAAAAGCCGGAAGAACCCAGAAGTGGAATATAACCATAGAGATTACAGCGTGGTCTATTTTATACCCTGCCTTTCACCCCAGCGGGGACCCAAAGTGGTTTACATCACTCTACTCCCATTTTATCTTCACAGCCACCGCATAAGGTAGATTGGGGGGGGGGTTTTAAACCTGAGCCTCATGGATCCTAGACCTTGACTCTAACTACGGCACCACAGTGGCTCTTTGAGAACCTCACCAGTAACTTGCTCATTGCTCGAAGAGATAACTGTGCCACTCCTTCCAAGGGGAACGCCCCCAATTAAAATTATGCACGGGGTCGAATGAGTTGACAAAGTGGACTTTTTCTCCCTCTCCCAAAAGGCTAGTACCCGAGGGCAGGCCTGTAGCTATGGGGGGCATCTTGGGGCTGGGCCCCCCGACTTACTACCCAGCCCCCCCACTTTTTGCCGAGCCAGGTGGAGAGAGCCATTTCAGGCTGTGTGGCAAGTGGAGGCTCAGCCCTTCGTTATCCCTCTCCCCCGGCAGCTTGTATGAGAGACCGGGGGCTTCTATGGGGCGGTCCCAGGCTTATTTAAAGGCCCCTCCCAATAAAAAAGTCCTGGCTACAAGCCTGCTCGAGGGCAATCAATGAAGCTGACGGGCGGTAGGTTCAGGATGGACAGAAGGAAACACGGCTTTGCACAGAGAGCGATTAAGATGCTGCCAGAGGATGTTGCGATGGCCACAGAAATAAACAGCTTGAAAACAGGATTAGAGAGATTCATGGAGGAGAAGTCTGTCAATGGCTGCTAGCCATGGTGGCTGAGGGGAACCTCCATGTTCAGAGGCACTAATCCTCTGAATCCCAGAGCCAGGAGGCAACATCAGGGGAAGGCCTCGCCCTCCATGCCCTGTTGTTGGCCCTCCAGAGGAACTGGTTGGCCACTGTGTGAGACAGGATGCTGGATGAGATGGACCACTGGTCTGACCCAGCAGGGTTCTTCTTATGTTCTTATGTTAATATACTATGGCTGCGATCACATGTCCCTTTAGATCCGACATAGGTGTGAATGCCTGACAGATCTAAAGGGAGTGATCAGACAGCAACATCTGGGAAGCATCCCGCAGTCATCAGCAGCCCGTGCTACTCCGTTGCAGAAGCAGAGTTAAAAGACACCGGGGAAAGTCCGGCAGTAAACGGGTTCCGATGGGCCATGGATGGACTTTCCCCTGCCTGATCACTCAACCACGCTCTCAAGCCATCGGGATGGTCTGATCTGGCCATCCCAGCTTGGTGCTATCCCCCCCCTTTCGCAGTATCCGCATCATCACATACTCCATAGGAGACCTCAGTGCAGAAGTGCAATTCCTTGTTTATGTGCATGGGAAACAAACGGGGGCCCCCAAATGACTCACCTGCAGTTGTATCTGATCACACAGTGATGGGGGCGCACCCACAGCTACAGAGGGAGGTGTAATCTTGCAACTGCATGTCAGATTCCTCTGGCGGGAGTAGCCTCGCTTTCCCTCCGCTTCAACTGGCGCGTGTGACCACAGCCTATGAACTTGCCAAGGATCTGTACAGATGTAGGTAGGGTTGTCAGCTCCACGTTAGGAGATTTTTGGAATGGAGCCTGTGGAGGCACCTCAGCTGATAGAATGCCATAGAGTCCACCCTCCCAAACAGGCATTTTCTCCCCGGGAGCTGATCTTGGTAGTCTGGACCCAGAGTTGCTAGGCTGCAGCTGTCAACCCCTGAGAGAAACTGTGGGAGATTAATTCTGGTTTTTACCAGGCTGTTACACATTGATGGCCCATTGCCCCTGACAAGGCAATTCTATCTGCACCTTTAGGACCTAAACTGGAAGATACATAATATTTCCAGTTCATACAACAACTTCTGACACAAGGCCAGGTATATTTGTGGCCCCAGATAGAAACTTTTTGGTGCGTCATTCAATTCCATATTGGAACATTCCAATTTTGGTCCTATTTTATTTATTTATTTTTTATTTATTGTCAATTGCCTTACGTGTGTTACAGGGACTCTGTCGCTTGTTCTATTTTGCACTATCTGACCTCTGAAGAAGGCTCTTGTAATCCAAAATGCGTCAGGTCACACACACTGTTCTCTTTTGTCTGTATTTGTAACTTTGGACATTTTACGAGGCTTTGTTTGAGCCCCTACTTGGGATTTTTATGTCTTTGTAATAAACACTCTTTTGTACACTTACTCATGTTTTTAACATTTGGCCCTAAATTAGTTTTCTAAACTTCCTTTACCAGAAGTGACATCATTACATGCTCTAGAATTTTAGTTATTTTTTTTAAAAAAACCAAACCCCAAAATGTTATGGTTTTACCATAAAGCTTTTGTAAATTCTGGAACATCTGCTTTTTTACCTGAAATGCTATCAGCACACCAGTATGCACTCCGTTTTCACACACACCCTTTATTCCCACTGGTTCTTCAGCTGTGGGTGGCCAGGCCACTGAGATGGTGGGGGGTACCTGACACCCCTATGAGATAGTTGTCATTCCACGACATCCGCTGGCCCCATTTGGGGGTCGGCAACCCTAGCTGTATGGTTGAACTAACATATTTTTATTATGCCTGTCTTGGGCCGAGTTCAGACTGGCAGTTTGGCCCAATATAGGCACGTTTCACAAAAAATTCACAAATGGATTAAAGGGTCCGGTTCACACAGGCACAGCTGTCAGATGATCCCCAGCCGTACGCAACCCATCTTGTAACTCTTCCCTCCTGAGTTTAAAAAGTACCAGGTGAAAGTGGTAGCAAACCCTGGAGAGCACGTTCATCCCACTTCCCGGACGTGTGGATGCTAAAAGACTCCCCCAAAGCAAACACCCTTTAGACACTGACAGTTTGTTTTGGTGCGTCACAAATGGTTTGAACTCTGGCTCTGTTTTTCCCACTGGTCGCCCCCTCCATGCCCAATTAAGGACACGGGCTAGCACAGGGTCCTTTGCTGACGCAGCGGCAATGTCCAAGGAGGTGACCGGTGCCTCTGGGAGTTCGTCAATGGCCAAAACATCAGAGTCCTGGTTACAGTCAGTGTCTGTTGATGGTGCAGGGAAGTGGCTGAGGGCATCAGTGTGCCCTATAGCCTTTCCAGGCCTGTGTTCAAGGTCATAGTTGTAGGCAGAGAGAAAAACTGCCCATCGCAACATTCGAGGAGAAAGAATGTTGGGGGTTTGGCGGTCTGGATAGAAAATGCCCAGCAGTGGCTTGTGATCCGTGACAAGGAGGAACCATCGCCCATACACAAATTCATGGAACTTTTTAATCCCTGCAATCAGGGCGAGGCCCTCCTTGTCAATCTGGGCATAGTTCTTTTCCACGGCCGTCAGGGACCGCGAATAAAAAGCAATTGGTGCCTCGGTGCCATCTGGCATCAGGTGACTAAGCACAGCGCCCACCCCGTAAGGGGACGCGTCAGCAGCTAATACCAGCAGTTTTTCCTCATCAAAGTGCATGAGCACAGCATTAGACAACAGTAGTTCTTTTACCGCTGCGAAGGCCCGCTTTTACCATTCCCCCCATTCCCACTTGACATTCTTATGCAAAAGGGCATGCAGTGGTTCTGCCACTGATGCCTTGTGCGGTAGGAATGAGTGGTAAAAGTTTAAAATGCCTAAGAACTATTGCAGCTCTTTCTTTGAATTAGGTGGGGGAACGTTCTTGATGTACCCCATTTGTCAGGCATGGGGTGTACCCCATTTGTGTCTATGAGGAACCCCAGAAACTCAACCTGTTTTACTCCAACAAAACATTTCGAGCGCTTCACTCGCAACCCGGCTTCTTTGAAATGACCCAACACTGCTCATAGCCGAGCCATTAATTCGGTTTCATCGGTACCAGCTATTAACACGTCATCAAAATAGGGTACGACACCAGGTAGCCCATGCAGGAGCCCCTCCATTAACCCTTGGAAAATACCGGGGGCAACATTTACCCCAAATTGAAGACGTTTGACCTTAATTGCCTCTTTGTGGGTTACAATAGTTTGTGCCTCAGCAGTTGCGTTGCCCACAGGCAGCTGCTGGTAAGCCTGTGCTAGATCAAGCTTAGCAAATACCTTCCCTCCCCCCAATGATGCCAACACATGGATGATCACAGGCACTGGGTAGGAATGCTGTTGCAGAGCCCGGTTTACAGTACATTTATAATCGGCACAGATTTGCACTGAGCCGCCGGGCTTCACAGGCGTAATGATGGGGGTTTCCCATCTACCATAAGGCACAGGTTTGAGGATACCTTGGTTTACCAGTTTGTTCAACTCAGCTTCTATTTTCGCCTTTAAGGTGAGAGGCACCTTTCGATACTTCAGCCGTACAGGGCGGACTTGAGGATCTAACTCAAAAGAAACCAAGGGACCAGTGTACTTACCAAGCCCCTCCCCAAAACCTTCAGGAAACTCGCTGTACAAGCTTTCCCCTTTAATTTGGCTCACATGGTTAACACCCATAATAGCAATGCCCAAAGCCTCGAACCAATCGAGGCCCAACAAACTGACCCTCTCCCCCTCCGCAACCAGGAGGGATAGCTCTGCCTTACAAGCTTTAAATTCTACGAGGAAACTCGCCTTTCCTGCTAATGGAATACGCCTGCCCTGGAAATAGGTCAGGCGGGTTGAGACCGGAGACAAGTGGCGGTGACTCCATCGCAGGAACAAACGCTGCCACGTCTACGTTGAGATGACCATGTCGGACGATCCAGAGTCCACCTCCATGGTACAGCGGATGCCATCCAGATGAACCATGACATGGATGTTCCTGCTGGGCTTGTCTCCGGTGGCCAGGAGTGTTGAGGGACAGCAGCATGTGTCGGTTTGACGACAATCGGATGTCTTGTCGTTGTCCCTAAGACTGCATTTGAAGTTAGGATAACAACTAGAAGTACAAAGAAGAAAAAAAGTCCTTTTCATTATCTGATCTAGGAACTGACAAGAGACCAGAAGAAATGGATCCGGAATAATGCGTTACCGAGATTATTCTTTCCAGATTTTGAGAACAGGGTATTAATAGCATATCACACGATAAAGGTTCTGGCATATACAGTTTATAGTGGAATAGCTTTGGGAAAGCTTTCTTTTAATAGGAAACCACCAGTAACAATCCTGATTTCAGTTTTCGAAAGAACTCTGGCCCAAAATTCAGGGGCAAATTAGTTTTTTATGGTGGTGCTGGGTGAGAGGCACGGGGATTACTGGTACGGTACCCAATAATATGGGGGGGACACACATCCTGTCCCTTTAAATAGTGTCTTAACAGGATTTTCTTTGCCTCCACACCCTGCAAAGCTTCAGCTGCCCATTTCCACACATTAAGCCTCTAATAAAGGGATGGAACACGTTTCCTTCAGGTTGTTTGCTACCCGAGAGACAGCACAAGGCATTGACCACAATGAGATTGACATTGGCTATATTAATATACGAAGCTGCCTTATTCTGAACCAGACCATCAAGGTCAATCTTGTCTACTCAAACAGCTCTCCAAGGTCCCAGTCTTTCCCATCACCTACTGCCTGGTCCTTTAAGCTGGAGATTCCAGGGATCGAACCTGGGACCTTCCACGTGCCACAGCCACTCCTGAACTATCATCATAATTATCCTCACAAGAGAGTGTCATTGGACCCCATCTTTGATAACAAATGTCATACCCCATCTTTCTCCCCAATGGCAAACTAAAGCTGCATTGTTCTCCTGTCCTCCATTCTATTCTCACAACAACCCTGTAAGGTAGGTCTCGGCGAGTGTGTGTCACCCAGCAACCTTTGATGGTGGATTGGGAATATGAGTATTAGAGAGACACAATGTGTTGCTTAAAAGCTCTTTTCTTATACGTTGCCTATTGTGAAGAAACCCTAGCTCAGGGGGCAGCTATTCCCTTGATTTCTGGCACTGTACCAACTATCATCATTCTAAGGTTGGCGGCCAGTTTTCAGACATGTAGTGGTGTTTTCTGATGAGTTATGCCTGCCACAAACAGAGATCATTAGATTCCACTGCAAATAGCACGGGGGGGGGGTGTATCTCACCTGGGCCAGGATATTTCCATATCTTTAAGTTTTGGCCCTGGTCCTCCCACTATCATTCTGAAGCTGGTGGCCAATTTTGAATCTCCTAGCCTGATTCTCTGATGAGTTATGCCTGCCACAAATGGACAGATGGACAAACTACGCAAATAACAAAGCCCCGTTGAACACAGTGCTGATTTTTGTGCCATTCTGTGCAGACAATTATTTTATTACTATAGATTCACAGTAAGAGCCAGCCAAGTGATTTATTTTGTTATGATATTGGGTTTGGGTCAGGGTCTTCTGGGGGTGCAGGTGGAATCATTGTCCAGGGGTCCATGATGGCTGTTGGCAACCCTCCTGATGGGGAGTGAGAGGCTCTGGATCTGAAAGGAGGGAAGGAGGAGGAGGAAGAGGAGGAGATTGGATTTATACCCTGCCCTTCACTATCTGAAGGAGTCTCAAAGTGGTTTACAATCTCCTTTCCCTTCCCCTCCCCACAATAGAAACCCTGTGAGCAATGCTCCCTCTAAGCTGTGGAGTCTTGTGAGCAAAAATTCTGCTTTGTGAGCTACTGGCATTAAAGTTGTGAGCGAGCGATTTGGCTGCTGCATCAATTAGCTTGCTCTGGAGCCCTCCTTCCTGTGCTAAGACAAAAATGTGTGAGCTGGAAGCTAAAAAACTGTAAGCTAGCTCACACTAACTCAGCTTAGAGGGAACACTGCCTGTGAGGTGGGTGGGGCTGAGAGAGCTCTTTCGAGGACTGCTCCTGAGAGAACAGCTTTGAGAGAACTTGTGACTGACCCAAGGTCACTCCAGCAGCTGCATGTGGAGGAGCGGGGAATCAAACCCGGTTCTCCCAGATCAGACTCCGCGCTCCTAACCACTTCACCAAACTGAACGGGAAAAGCAAGCCACCCTATTTCTGGCCTCCTTCGCCCCCTCCCCCCACTTATAAAATTGAAGCTATCATTTTTTTCACTTTCTCATTCCAAGGGCTTTGCACACACCAATCTACATAGGTGGATATTGTAATGTATGCTGTGAAAGTGGAGTGCACCCATTGAAAACCTATGTTAAGCTTCATTCCTAGACAAGGATTGAAATCCCGCACTTCTGATTGGTTGTCTAGGAATCGCCATCCAATCCGGACGAACCACAAACTCTTGGGGGGAACGAGCCCTATTGGTTCTTATCCGAGTAATCTCATTGGTTACTTATCTGTAAATAGGCGTGGCTACATTAGCTGGGAATGTTTAAAAGGAGCCCAGCTCCACTGTTTGTTTGCAATCTGTTGATCTGCTGTTTGCTGCTCTGGTTGACTTTGAGCTGTTGCTGAAAAAAGCTGAATCACTTACCTGAAATCACGTTAAGTGCCATACTTAACAGAAATGTTCTGCTTTAGCTGTACGAATTATCCATGATATGTTAAAGCGTAATACAGACTTAGGTGACAAGAGGAACCTTTTGGCCCGGCAGCTCCCGGTGAGCCCCTGAACAAGTCCGGTGACTCTGTAAAACAGACGTTTTTGGACGGAGTGGGTTCATTCCGTTTTCGAGCTCTTTGTCACTCTCCCTCCCAAGATGCTTAGGAGACCACACCGGGAGGCCCTGCACAAGCAACAAAGCCCCGCTGAACAGAGTGCTGATTTCTGTGCCATTCTCCACTCGCATTAGAAGGATTACACGGGGTTCTTCGGAAAGAGGCTTCTCTTACAAGGTTCATCATGCAGGAGAGCTCCCACCGCACTCGGTAATCCTCCACAGAGGGACAGCAGGCTGAAAGAGATTCTGTATCCCTTCAGAACACACCATTTTCTGAGCAGCTGAAGTTTGACAGAATTGGACAGCCTGAATCACCTTTCAAAAGCACGGGCTTCACCTTGTCGAGGCTACACTGCCTAAGGCAGGGGCGTCGAACTCATTCGTTAGGAGGGCCGGATCTGACATAGATGAGACCTTGCTGGGCTGGGCCGTGTGTGACATAAGACGTAATGCCAGGTAGCGGAGATAGAAACTTTATATAAATAATGAAATCCAGAAGATCCTGAAATGCACTTTGAAAAAAGAGCCAGAAATGTTACTTTTAGGTCTTAAAATGGAGGACGTGAACGTGACAAAGAGAACATTGTTATGGTATTTGATTTCAACGGTGAGAATGATATATGCTCATTTTTGGAAGCAGGAGAAGATACCAGATAAATGGGAATGGATAAAGAAGATGATTTTTATGGTAGAAATGGACAAATTGAGAAAAAAAACTTAATGGAAAAGAAGATCAAGAATTTTTAGCAGATTGGAAAGACTTTAAAGACTACTTAGAACTGAACTGGGATGTTAAAAATAAGTTACTTTGCTTTGATAACTATTAAGATTAGAAGTATAGTAAGAAATGGATTGTATTTAAAATGTTACCTAAGAGAGAGAAATAGAAAAGGAAAATGTTGTAATAGAAGATTTGATTATTGAATAAGTGTTTAATGTAACAGAATGTTGACTGAAATGATAAGGGGGCGGAACATCGTCGGAAGCCAGGGGGGAGGGGGGAAAAGTTGGGGAAAAGGATATCTTAAGAACTGTCTTTAATTATGGATCATGTTAAAATATCCTGTTAATAAAACTTCTTTACAAAAAAAAATAGACTTTATATAAAGGACACAAACACAAAGGTTTTTTTTTTACTTCAAATAAAAACATTCTTAAAACATTAGCACTCTTTCAGTACTTTCTTTATTTAACAGTGTCTGATAACTGACCCCTCTCGCTCTGAATTACTGCGTCAAAACGTCTGTGCTGTTGCAATCTTAAGTCTGCTGTTCAGGTGTGTACCTGTAAGCTGCAAACCCACGATGACGCAGCAGCAGCAGCAGGACTGGAAGAAGCAGCAGAAGACAGCCAGTTCCACTGCAGGCCTGAGAGAAGCCCTCCGGGGCCTGATCCAGCCCCCAGGCTGTATGTTTGACACCTCTGGTCTAAGGTCTCTTACCTAGCCCCAATATCCCCCCTTTAAGATGGGTGCACCCCAAAAAGAGAGTTTTCACCCAAGTGGAACCAAAGACATGGGGGAATATTGTACACAATACTCTGGATTTTTAGGTACCAACAGTGTGGGAGCATTATGCCCCAAGAACTCTGGACCTCAGGATGTCAGAGTGAGGGGAAATGCATATTTTCCCTGTTCCTAGCAAAAGGAAGAACTCTCCATCAGAGCAAAGGATTGATTAAAATGGTGTTTCCCAACCTGTGGGTCGGAGCCAAAAAAGTGGGTCGCGGAGCTTCTGAAATTGGGTTGTGGGCCAGCCGTCCCTAATGGCCTCCCCCACCCTTACTGTTGCCGTCTTTCGTATTTTGGCAACCCAGATCTGACCCTGGAAACAGTATCTTCCGTGTCATATATTTTGTCTACGCAAACCTGCCTGGCATTCCATAAAGGATGCTAACGAAAGGCCCGGAGAGAAGCACGGCCCTCGCTCTTCCCTTTTGCCCCGATGGTACGTGTCAATTTCACACTAAGTGCTGCCCGGCCGTATTTTGCCCTGCAGCTTCGCGCGATTTCGCCCGCGTCTACTCAATCCTCAAAAAACAGGAATGAGTAGACGCGGGGAAAATTGCGTGAAGCTGCGGGGCAAAGGGAAGAGCGAGCACGGAGGAGTGCTTGTGGGAAATCGGCCTATGGCATTATACCTGACCGATTTGGTGTCCCCCAAATTCTGCCCCCCCACAGCTTCAACCCCAAATCTCCCGGAATCTCCCAACTCAGAACTGGTAACCCAAATCCCATACCAACCGAATTCCACAGGACTCATGAGGAGCTTTACTCACTTTAGTTATACCTTTCATCGGGGGGGGGCAGAGATCTTATTTGTGACTTCTTCAGTAATGTGTCTGGTCTGTTAAGTGTTTTGCTTGGCAAGGCCCAGTTGCTTGGATTTTAATCAACCACTGTGACCCTCCGAGCATTTGGAGGTTTCCATGGTAACAGCTTTCCTCAGTCCCGGAGACCAACCGGCCCTTGGTTTCGCATCACTGGCATTCCATTCACACATCCCGATACTAGATTCTAAATTACAGCAGAGAACACGACCACAACAGGTGTAGCAAAGATTACATTTATCCCTAATGCTGGGCAGGTGGGGGTATCTGCTGCTGGATCTTTAGGACACAACAAAGACCAGAAGTCAAGCAAGATTTCATCTCTTCCAGCCAGAATCACTGGGAATTAGCTAAGAACTGCTGAACATGTTCGGGCGGCAGCCCCCGTGGTATTGGCTTAACAGAGATGCACTGAGCAAGAGACAAGGTGAAGTGGTCTGGTTTTTTAAAGTTATTTAGTTGCCTTTAAACCCTGGAGTTCTTTTTCCTGTCTCTCTAAACTTCGGAAGGGTGCAGCCCCTAAGAATTCCATCCCAGTGGAGTGGTAAACTGTGGTTATAAGCTGCAACTATGATTTGTCTTTTACTACCTGCGAAAACACTCACCTTTTTGTTACAGTCTGAATTTCGGCAGGGAGAATCACATACGTGCAGTCCCCCAAATTTCATCCAGATACAAAGAAGGTAGGGCCAGAAACCTACTGAAACCAACAGAAAGCCTAATAATAGTAGTAGTTGAAGAAGAAGAGATGGTTTTATACTCCACTTTTCTCTGCCTTAAGGAGTCCCAAGGCAGCTTACAACCACCTTCCCCTCCTCTCCCCAGAACAGGCCCCTTGTGACTAGGGGAAGCTGAGGGAGCTCTGAGAGAACTGTGACTGACCCAAGGTCACCCAGCAGGCTTCATATGGGGGACTAGGAAATAAAATCTGGTTCTCTGGATTAGAAGCTGCCACTCTTAAACACTGGCTTTCAGTGCTGTTGCTGCTGCTGCTGCTGCTGCTGCTACTACTACTACTACTTATTTATTTCTTCACATTTATAGCCTGCCCTTGGGCTCAGGGTGGGTAAGAACATTTCATTGATACAAAGATATTAGTAGAATAAAACTTGAGATTTAAAACATCATCATAAACATCAAAATATTAAAATGTTGAAATGGTGGTCACAGCTGGTAGCATAGACATTTTTGGTTGTGGGAGGTTTCTGTCCATAGCCAGGGGTCGTTCCATAGCCGAAGAATAACAGGGTGACAGACACCTCAGGGAGGCCATGTATGGATGTCCGTGTTAGCAACAAAAAGAAGGGGGGGAGTCAGTGTCCAATACTGAGAGCAAAAAAGAAACCACCACTGACTAAAATGAAGCACGCAAATAAGCAAATATATAATGATATAAGCATAACAGCAAGTAATTATAAATCAAATGAACAGGCCAAAGTGCAATAGTAAGCATACAATAAGCATATAGGAAAAAGTACAATAAGAACATAAGAGAAGCCAATGTTGAATCAGGCCAATGGCTCATCTAGTCCAACACTCTGTCACACAGCGGCCAAAAATACCAGGTGCCATCAGGAGGTCCAGTGGGGCCAGGACACTAGAAGCCCTCCCACTGCTGCCCCCTCCAGCACCAAGAATAGAGTGCATCACCTGCCGCAGACTGAGAGTTCCCATCTATAAAAAGGTAAAGTTTCCCTTGCTCGAAAGCCAGTCGAATCCGACTCTAGGGTTGCGGTGCTCAAAGCTGAAGAGCCAGTGCTGTCCGAAGACATTTCCGTGGTGATGTGGCCGGCATGACTAAACACCAAGGCACATGGAACGCTGTTACCTTCCCACTGAAGTGGTACCTATTTATCTACTTGCAATTTCTTGCTTTCGAACTGCTATGTTGGCAGGAGCTGGAACTAGAGACGGGAGCTCACTCCGTCTTGCGGCACTCACAGGTCTTGAACTGCTGAACTACTGACCTTCCACAGCCTGCAGTTCAGCGTCTTAACCACTTGAGCCACCGCAGCTCCCATCTATACCCTGTGGCTAATAGCCACTGATGGACTTCTGCTCCATATGTTTATCTAATTCCCTCTTGAAACTCTCCATGCCTGTAGCTGCCACCACCTCCTGTGGCAGTGAATTCCATATGTTAATCAATCTACAGTCTTTCCATGTATCTGCTTCAATATAGAAGCAATTATCAGAGTCCAAATAGAAGTGCAAGTCATCAGATTTTCTGAGCCATGAAAAGCCGCAAATCATCAGATTTTCTGAGCCATGAAGAGCCGACGCGTAATCCGGATGCCTGATGCCACATTTCGAATAATCCTTATTCAAGCATGGCTATAATGGGACCCAGTCTCAAAAGCTGGCATACTGACTACTTCTGGCTCAGCATATGCCAGCTTTTGAGACTGGGTCCCATTATAGCCATGCTTGAATAAGGATTATTCGAAACGCGGCATCAGGCATCCGGATTACGCGTCGGCTCTTCATGGCTCAGAAAATCTGATGACTTGCGGCTTTTCATGGCTCAGAAAATCTGATGACTTGCACTTCTATTTGGACTCTGATAATTGCTTCTATATTGAAGCAGATACATGGAAAGACTGTAGATTGTACTTTTTCCTATATGCTTATTGTATGCTTACTATTGCACTTTGGCCTATTCATTTGATTTATAATTACTTGCTGTTATGCTTATATCATTATATACTTGCTTATTTGCATGTTTCATTTTAGTCAGTGGATGTCCGTGTTGGCAGAGTGGAAACGCAGAGGAAAATAATTCCAGTGACTCAGTTGTTCAGTGCTCAAATACTTACAGTGGTTTATTTACAGCTATTTACACACAGTCCAAACAAGCACTGGTAGGATCCAAATCTTCTCCAGGACGACCAAGTGCTTCGCCAGTACATCCAATCATAAGAGTGATACAGTACAGTCTACACACTGGCAATATATACTGTGGTCAGCCAATCACATTAGTGCTGACTTACTGTGACTCTGGACTAGCTGATGCAGTCTTAATCACATGACATAGTACCTGTCAAAGTTAGATCAGACTCATCTAATTACATCACTTGGAGCTGTCATCTTGCTAGCCATATATTACAATATGCCAACAGTCCGCTGGCTCAGCCAAAGGCCTGGCAGAACAGCTCCGTTTTGCAGGCCCTGCAGAACTGAAGTAGATCCCGCAGGGCCCTGGTCTCCATAGGGAGCATGTTCCACCAGGCTGGGGCCAGGACAGAAAAGGCCCTGGCCCTGCTCGAGGCAAAACGGACGTCTTTCGGGCCAGGGACTACCAGGAGGTGATGATCCATCGAGCATAGTGTTCTTTGGGGAAGAGGTGGTCCCTCAGATGTGTTGGTTCCAGGCTACTGCTGCTGCTGCTGCTGCTACTACTACTACTACTACTACTACTACTACTACTACTAATAAAAACAATGAATGAAATGAAGGGGAATGAAATTTTTGAAACCAAAGTGGAAAGCAATCCACATCACCACAGGGAATTGTTAGATTCCCTAATCCAACTAGAAAGTACGTGAATGCCAAATAAGATGCTGATGTGTTCATCACTAGCTGGATGAGAAACCTCATGAAGAACTCCATGACATGGTTTGGGGGCATAACTGAACAGGGTTCCGTGGACCTCGCTCCTGTTGGCAAAGTGCCTGTGCAGCAGTCAGGACACTGAACTGATTAAAGAGTGAAGAACACTTTATTTAGGAACGAATCAAGTGGATAGATAAACCCAGCAGCCTTCTGGCTGAGAAAGAGAGAGAATGATAGCATTATAATGCCTAAGAATAGCTTTCTGCAGACTGACAAGGAAAAGCCCCTTTAGAAAGAAGGTACCCCCCCCCCTACAGTCCTCTCTAGTTAAAGCTTGCTCTCCCCTGAAGGATCTTTCTTCTTCTTTGTACGCAAAGACATGGCTATAATCCAATATTAATTAAATTAAATCAGAAGAGTTTGCCACTAAACATTAGGAAGAACTTCCTGATAGTTAGAGGGGTTCCTCAGTGGAACAGGCTTCCTCGGGAGGTGGTGGGCTCTCCTCCTTTGGAGGTTTTTAAAACTGAGTCTAGATGGCCATCTGATAACAATGTTGATTGTGTGAACTTAGGCAGATCATGAGAGGGGGGGCAGGAAGGGTTGCCTCGGTGCTTAGTTCTCGTGACCCTTCCTTGCACACCCAGGGCAATGCTGATCGCCACTTTGAGGTCAGGAAGCAATTTTTCTCCAGACCAGTTTGGCTGCAAATCCTGGAGGTTTTTGTCATCTTCTGGGCATGGAATAGTGGATACTTGAAGTGTGGAGGGGGAAGTATTTGTGAATTTGTTGCATTATGCACGGGGCTGGACTAGATGACCCTGGAGGTCCCTTCCAATTCTATGATTCTAACTGTTGCTCTAATGGTGCATACATGTTGTCTCCTTGAATGAGATGCCTCTCTTTGTCTTAATCTGGGAGCTACACTCTGACCTCCTCCTCCTCCTCCTCCTCCCTCTCACTTTGTCCTCTCACTCTCTTCACATGGCCTTTCTTGGAGAAACAGGCATTTGCAAGTCTCTCCTCTAGATGCAATGCCCTCATAATTCCATGCACAGGATGCCAGACAAGCTGGCCATTTGTGATAGGGGGAGTCCTCTTTAGATTAGGATTCTCTTTCTTTCCTTTCGACTGCAGACTGAATGTGAACTGGTTCGACTTGAATAAATGTAAGTCTGCCAATCTTGCATATACTTTTGGGGAGATTTATTTACTGCACTCAGAAATGTTGAGACAGTGTACAACTGCAATAAAAAAGGCCAGCACTATGCTGGGGATTATTAGGAAAGGAATAAAAAAGGCCAGCACTATGCTGGGGATAATTAGGAAAGGAACTGAAAACAAATCAGCCAGTATCATCATGTCCCTGTATAAATCGATGGTGCGACCTCATTATAGCATTGGGAAAAGTGCAGAAAAGGGCAACTAGAATGATAAAAGGGTTGGAACATTTCCCCTATGAAGAAAGGGTAAAACGTTTGGGGCTCTTGAGCTTGGAGAAACGACGGCTGAGGGGTGACATGATCGAGGTTTACAATATTATGCATGGGACAGAGCATGTAGAGAAAGAGATACTTTTCTCCCTTTCTCACAATATAAGAACTCGTGGGCACTCAATGAAAATGCTGAGCGGTCGGGTTAGAACAGATAAAAAGAAGTACCTCTTCACCCAAAGAATGATTAACACGTGGAACTCACTGCCACAGGAGGTGGTGGTGGCTACAAGCATGGACGGCTTCAAGAGGGAATTAGATAAGCACATGGAGCAGAGGTCCATCTGTGGCTATTAGCCACAAGGCATAGATAGGAACTCTCAGGCTGGGCCAAGTGAGGCTCTGTATTCTCGGTGCTTGGGGCAGGGGGGGGCAACAGTGGGAGGGCTTCTAGTGTCCTGGCCCCACTGCTGGACCTCCTGATGGCCCCTGGTATTTTTGGCCACTGTGTGACAGAGTGTTGGACAACGGCCCATCCAACATTGGCTTCTCTTATGTTCTTATGACCCCCCTTCTTTGACTGGGCAAACTCTGCCCTATTAACCAAACATCCCAATACAAAGAGGCCCATCATGCAAGGCCGTTGCGGGAGTGTGTTCCCATGTGTCTTTGCCTATGCCCCTTTACCACCAAGCCTCTCCTTTCTATATGTGCCTGCGGCTTGTTCCAAAGCACTGATATGACACGATATTCCATCATACCTCTGCAAATGCAGGGCCTCTCCCCCTCACCCCTGAGCAACGAGAACAGTCCCCACACAGTTAAGAGCGCGGAAGCAGGGATTTCGTCCAGGACAGATGGTGTGGGCCCCCCACTCAGGCCTGTTGTTGTGTTTCCTTTGACTTAACCGATGCTCGGCCCACTTTCCATGACAACATCGCAAAGACTGTTTCAAAACTGGTAGCTTACGGGGGCAGTTCTCCTGGACCAGTAGAAAACGTTGAAGTATTTACAATAGTCATATCCTGGGTACTGCCCTGTCTCTCGTGGTAGGCCTGAAAAGGGAGGCGCAGAGAGCAGGGCCGAAGGGTTCGTGGAGGGTGGAGGACGAAATCTTCAAAGACTGTTCATAAGCAGCCCCACAAAGATATATTATAGTAGTCACGAGAAGAAGAAGAAGATAAGAGATTGGATTTTTACCCTGCCCTTCACTATCCAAGGGAGTCTCAGAGCGGCTTACAAAATCCTTTCCCTTTCCCTCCCCACAACAGACACCCTGTGAGGTAGGTGGGGCTGAGAGAGCTCTTGACAGAAACTGCTCTTTTTTCAAGAACAGCTCTTATCAGAAACATGGCTTGCCCAACGCCATCCAGCCAGGTGCAAGTGGAGGAGTGGGGAATCAAACTCGGTTCTCCCACATTAGAATCTGCGCACTTAACCACTACACCCAACTGGCTCTAGAGCAGGGGTTCCCGACCTTTTTGAGAATGGAGGCACATTTGGAATGTTGAGAGGGAGCAGTGAGCGCCACCTCAAAATGGCTTCCACAATTGGTGGAGCCAACCCGCAAATGGCTTCTACAGGAGGCAGAGCCAAATGGAATATTGTTGTTGTTGTTATTTACTTCATTTAAACCCTGCTTTCTTCCCCCACATGGACCCGGAGTGGCTCACCTCATTCCCCTGTCCTCCATTTTATTCTCACAACAACCCTGTGAGGCTGAGAGGGTGTGGCTGGCCCAAGGTCGCCCAGCAAGCTTCCATGGCAGAGTGGGGATCTGAACCTGGGCCTCCACCCTCTGAAGCAGCCATTTTCTCCAGGGAAACTGAACTCCCTAACCTGGAGGTCAGTGGTAAAAGCTGGAGATCTCCAGGCCCCATCTGGAGGTTGGCAACTCTAGCGGGTGCCTGGCAAGCCCACTGGCTGGTACTGAAAAACTCTGAGGGGTCCAGAAGGAACAAAAAGAATCCATCCCCTCTTTCCAGCTCTCATTAAACGAGGTCCGCTAGGACGAGCAGGGAAGTTTCCATCCCAAATCAAGGCTGTAAACCTGGCTGAAGAAGACCTATGCACCTGTACCGAAATACCTGACGGGATCTGCCCGTCTATTAGATGCAGATGGAAGGAAACATGTAAGGGCAAGATGAGGGTCTATAAGAGCAACAGATTAATGGTGCAAAATCAGTTCCCCGCAGAGATGGAAAGGCAGGTCTACAGGGCAGCTGAATTTGCACCATTGGCCTGCCGAGAACGGGGCGCACGTCCAGTCTGGACTGATGAGGCGGCTGTTTGTCCGTCTGTGGACCTCTCCGTAGGAACTTTGGTGGGAAATGGAGAAGCTGGAGAATTCATAATTGAAGTTCTGCTCTGTGGCGCATTGAAAATTAATGCCAGCAAAAGGTTTCCGGAGCCTTTGATTAAAAACCTGAAACAGAGACGTACATCAGAGGTATACGAGACGCCAGCGCAGCCTCCAGGTGTTTTGTCACCCCAAGCAGGGTGTGGGGTCACTGCCGCCACCACCATAATCCCCAAAGGGCACAACAGGGATTCATGGGAAAGTTTCCTAGCATATAATTCACTTTTATTTTTAATGTCTTTAATACTGGATATATAATACGTAATGATTCATTACAAAGGATCATGCACAGTGTGCTTTTTCCTTACAGCCTCCCCACAGACTTAATAATGGAAGAGCAGATTTTCTCTGGGCAGAGATTTAAGAAGGACGTTTAGATATAATTGGGGTTGCCAACCTCCAGGATTTACACTTGATCTCCATATTAGAAGTGGAGGACTTGGTGCTGTCTCCTGTCTCAAACTTGAGAAGGTGGCACCAAAGAGTTTAGACAGATAGAGAGGTCAGGACACACAGAGCATCCTTTCCTTCCTGCTGTTTGATCCTTTCCTTTGGAATAGAATGCTACTCTTGGGGGCAATTTCCTCTGCTTCCGCTCCCACTCACTCACTCACTGGTCCTTTCCACATTTCCTTGCCACTCCAGATTTTCTCAGTGTTCGAGTTGAGGCAATTTAAGTGCATGGCAAAACAGCATCCAAATAACCCGGGTGTCAAGGGTCCCACAGCAATCAGTCTCAACAACGTCCCTTCAGAAGGATCAAGTTTATTGAGGACAGTAAAGGCAGGTCATTGGTGCATCCATTCAGTGTTAGATCTAACTCTGCAGGTGGGAAAGGAGGAAGTTATACAGGGGTCAAAGTGGGGTCCCCTGATGGATTCGGGCCAATCAGGGGATGAACCGTGGTGGGCCTAAACTAACGGGTTCATATTCCCAGCAGAGGGAGAGGAGTAAGGTATCAAGGTCATGAGCCCAGGCTAAGAGATGAGACATGGCGAAAGAAACGAAAGTCAACATTCCAGCACTTGAAGATGCTCACCCAGCAGCCTCTTACTTCCCCCCACTTACAACGGCAGCGTAGCTGACACTGGGGCAACAGCAGGCTGAAACCGGGCTGACCACTGAAGGGAGGTAATGCAATGCAGAATGGGGTGGGGAAGCTGGATTAAAAAGAAGATTGAATTCAATTTTAGTGCAGAATTGCTTGGAGGACACCGTGGTGAACATGGGTCGAATCTGCATTTGTCTTTCCCACTGGTGTCCCAGCCTTCTGACTCCGTCTTCAAAAAGCTGTCTACATTTGCTTTCATTTTCACATGTCAACTGTGCTAGTATAATTTTGCCCGTCTGCATATGTTTATCGCCCTCTTGTGGTGGCTCCATTGTCATTGCACCTCTGCACCATTTTAAATGAATCTTCTCCAAACAACCTTCAAACAAGCATAGGGAAAGACGGCGTCACAGCAGCATGAAACCGATTTTAAAATGCAAATGCAGATTCAACCATGGATTAAAAGGAGAGTGCAGAAAGGGCCACTCTCTCTTCTCTCCCACACACACACACACAAAGAAGGTGCTTGATCTCTCCATCTTGCACCATGGAGGCTGGGCATGCGTCCAGCATCCAACACCTTTCTAGTTACTTAGGATAGGTAATCTATATCTATCTCCTACCTGCCCTCTCAAGCATGTATTTCCTTTAATAAAAGTTACTTATTAGTTTGAGAACTGACTGTTGACTCTGTGTGACTTTAAGTCTGTTGCCACACTGAGCCCCAAGCTCTGCTGCGTTAAAGCCGTTGGGCACTCTGCTATTTTTCCGTGGTTCCTTGGCAGCACCTAGCCCAGAGTATCCAACCCTCCAGACCGGAGAGGCCAGTTCCCCTGGAGAAAATGGCTACTCTGGAGGGTAGACCTTGTGTCGTTGTAAGCTGCTGGTGGCCCTCCCCTCCCTAAGTCCTACCCGCCTCGGGCTCTACCCCCAAATCTCGAGGAGTTTCCCAGCTTGGAGTTGGCAAAGTGCACCCACAACCCCTTTCCCGTATTGAAGGAAAACAACCTCCTGCTTTTCTGCCCTGAGTAACACGTCTGCATCCCTTTAAAAAACAAAGATACGGGGCTCTTTTTGTAGCAGGAGCTCCTTTGCATATCAGGTGACACACCCCTAATGTAGCCAATCCTCCAAGAGTTTACAGTAGCCCCTGTAAGAAGAGCTCTGTAAGCTCTTGGAGGATTGGCTACATTAGGGGGTGTGTCGCCTGATATGCAAAGGAGTTCCTGCTACAAAAAGAGCCCTGTATGTACCAGATAAATGGGAAAATGGCAATTTCTAGTTAATGCATCTAATTTGCTTTTAACATTGAAGCTACTGGGAAGAAACTTCAAGGGGGGGGACATCAGCGACCTCAAATTATGAGGGTATTTGTCATGCTTGTGTTAAATGGTGGGGGTTCCATGGGTGAGCAGGCTTGGGTCTAGTGATCAGCGCAACTTTATTTGTGATTTCAGTGACAGCAAGACCAGACTCCAGAGCCCTGTTAACTAGCGTGTAATTGCCACACCCAAACACACCCCAATCCCAGTGACAGGCTATTTACATAACATTACTACTTGATTGGTTACTTTCAGAATCCTGGTCGGCTATTGTTCTTGTGCTCCAAGCTCAGCCAGTCTCTGGGAAGATTCAATCAGGGATGATTCAATCCCAGTACATAACAGCTTGTCAAAGTCCCACAGCAATCAGTCCTCCACACTTTATTTACAAAGAGGAAAGCTTTATTGGAGACAGGAAAGGTAGGTCATCTGTTATATACATTCAGAACTGTGTACAGTTCTGGTCACCACATCTCAAAAAGGATATTATAGCATTGGAAAAAGTGCAGAAGAGGGCAACTAGAATGATAAAAGGGTTGGAACACCTTCCCTATGAAGAAAGGTTAAAATGCTTGGGGCTCCTTAGCTTGGAGATACGACGGCTGAGGGGTGACATGATCGAGGTTTATAAGATTATGAATGGGATTGAGCAGGTTGAGAAAGAAGTACTTTTCTCCCTTTCTCACAATACAAGAACTCGTGGGCACCCCATGAAATTGCTGAGCAGTCGGGTTAGAACAGATAAAAGGAAATACTTCTTCACCCAAATAGTGATTAACACATGGAATTCACTGCCACAGGAGGTGGTGGCAGCTGCAAGCATGGGCAGTTTCAAGAGGGAATTAGATAAACATATGGAGCAGAAGTCCATCAGTGGCTATTAGCCACAGGGTATAGATGGGAACTCTCAGTCTGGGGCAGGTGATGCACTCTATTCTTGGTGCTGGAGGGGGCAGCAGTGGGAGGGCTTCTCGTGTCCTGGCCCCACTGATGGACCTCCTGATGGCACCTGGCATATTTTGGCCGCTGTGTGACAGAGTGTTGGACTAGATGGGCCATTGGCCTGATTCAACATTGGCTTCTCTTATGTTCTTATGTTCAGTGTCAGGACTGACCTTATGGTGGGAGAGGTGAAAGATATACAAAGTTCAAAAGGAGCCCTCCTGATGGATCCAGGCCAATCAGCGCAAAGAGGCAAGTGTGCCGAAAATAACGGGCGCGCATACCAAGTCAGAGAAACCGGGGAAACGCCAAGGTCATTAGAGCAGGCTACGTGATAAGGCACTGCGAGAGAAGTGAAAGCAAACATTCCAGCAAATTAAGACAGTCAGTAACAGCCTCATCCTTCCCCACCCCCTGGGTTGGCAGTTTAGCTGACACCGCTGGGGAACTGGAGCTGTTTGTGGGGACCGGGTGTCAGGTTGAAATCAAGTAGATCCAGTCATTCTTGCACCAAGAAAGGTTTATTGGATTATCTTGCTATAAACCCACAGTAGGAGGTCATTGTCAGGAATGGGGGGCGAAGCAGAGCAGGCTAACTTATAGTGTGATGCAATGAAGCGCCTAGCAAATAAAACTTGAGCACTCGCGCGGGAACTCCCGGCGGGAGAAATACTTCATGAGCGGGAGACTACTCCCCCTCCCCTTGCCTTCCCAGGACTGGAAAATTCTCAGCGAAACAAGAATAGTCCAAAGCCTACATTCAAGGCCACCGTGATAAGGAAAAGCGGCAGGGAAGAAGCTCCCACGTTTCTGCCTGCATAGCTACGCAAGCGCAAAGCGGGGTAGGGAACAACATAAAACAATGGATTCAGTGAGAAACATCAAAGGCATTTTCTGACACCGGGCTTCTGCCTTGTTCATAGGGATAGAGGCAGGGCTCTTTGTGTAGCAGGAACTCCTTTGCATAATAGGCGACACCCCCCCTAATGCAGCCAATCCTCCAAGAGTTTACAGTAGCCCCTGTGAGAAGAGCCCTGTAAGCTCTTGGAGGATTGGCTACATTAGGGGGTGTGTGGCCTAATATGCAAAGGAGTTCCTGCTACAAAAAGAGCCCTGGATAGAGGTAGCGCCTGTCAGTTTGGTGTAGTGGTTAGGAGCACAGACTCTCCATCTAGGAGAATCGGGTTTGATGTATTTTGGTTGTGATGCATCAACTGGATGTTGTGAACATGGGGGGTGGGGGGAGATATCTTTGCCTGTGCACCCAGAACACCCTTGCCTGTGCGTCCAGAAGTCAGTCCTTGGTTTCTCAAGATGGAGAGGAGGAAGAAGGGGAACGAAGGGAAGTTTCTCCCCCCTGCCCCAACTAGGGTCGCCGTCTTCCAAGTGGGACCTGCAGATCTCCTGGAATGATGGTGATGGTTTCATTGAATTTCTACCCCACCCTCCCAGCCAAGGCCAGCTCAGGGCAGCTTATGTAAAATCGGCACATAATTTACAATAAAACGTACAGTATGCATTTAAATTAAAACCATTCTAAAACCAGTTGGACTGTGCAACATGGTAAAGTGCTCGTGTCATTGATTTTGTGATGGCTGCAGCTACTGGTTCGCTCCTAAACCTCCAGCTATCAGTTGTTAACGACGGCGGCTGCTCCAAAAGCCTGGTGGAAGAGCTCCGTTTTACAGGCCCACGTGATGGGCTGCTTTGGTGGGCGGGGCTCTGTGGCACCCCCTTCCTCCCTTCCCCAAGCCCCACCCTCCCCAGGCCCCAGCCAAATCTCCAGACTTTCCCCAAACCAGAGTCAGCAACGCTAACCCTGACTGGCCTCATCCCTCTCAGCCGCATTTCCAACAAATACAAAGAAGTCCGTCCCACCATTCTCCACAGGGACAACACCATAGAGAGTTGTGTGCGTGGTGCCTAGATGGATGTGATAGTCAGGGCTGTTTCCAGAGAGTGCCCAGGGGTCCCCCTCCCCTCTTCGGCCCACCACCAGGCCCTCCACTGGAGCATCTCTTCCCGCTCGCCCCACCACCTGCTTGCAAACTCTCCCACCACGCAGGCTCACAGCCGTATGCGCTGCCCATAGCCCTGGGGGGTGGCTGCCTCTGTTGCCACCAGAAGTGGTGCACCATTGCATACCCCCTGCGTGCCCTTTCCTTGGTAGTGCTGGGCAGCGTTTTCAGCCAGGAGTCCAGGTGGCACTGGAGGAATGCTTGCGACAGCCAGGGGGCAATAGTACATGGGTGGGGGGCAGGGGAGAAGTGCAAAAGGGGGGATCAATGGCCATAGGACCTCTCAGAAGTCTTGAGCCCTGGCAGTTGCCCTACTAGGATTGCCAGGTGAGACCGACAAGCGGGCGGGGGACTTACCAGGAGGCTCCAGGAGAGGGAACTCCAAAGGGGAGTTGCCATCATATTTAAAGGGACCATGTTCCTTTTCAATGCTTTCCCTCCATTGGAAATAATGGAGGATGGGGGAACCTTTTTTGGGGGGCTCATAGGATTCGACCTCCTGGTTCAATCTTTTTGAAACTTGAGGGGGGGACTGTTGAGTAGAGCTCTGCTGAAAATTTGGTGCCTCTAACTCAAAAAACAGAGCCCCCAGAGACCCATGGATCGATTCATCATTATACCCTATGGGGACCAGGCTCCATAGGTTACAATGGAGCAGCCTACAGCTATTCGCCCCTCACTTCCTGATAGCCCTGAAGCAAGGGGAGGGGCTCCAAACTGGGGGATCCCCTGCCCCCAACTGGGGATTGGCAACCCGATACCTTATCTCAGGGTATGCTGATGCCAGCGCTCTCTGATGAGCAAAGATCAGTCCTTTCTGGAACATGCTCTTTTCCCTCCAAGATGCTGAGCTGAGTACTATAGGCACTAGAAGGTACATTAGAACAGATAAAAGGAAATACTTCTTCACCCAAAGAGTGATTAACATATGGAATTCACTGCCACAGGAGGTGGTGGCAGCTACAAGCATGGACAGTTTCAAGGGGGAATTAGATAAACATATGGAGCAGAAGTCCATCAGTGGCTATTAGCCACAGGGTATAGATGGGAATTCTCAGTCTGGGGCAGGTGATGCACTCTATTCTTGGTGCTGGAGGGGGCAGCAGTGGGAGGGCTTCTAGTGTCCTGGCCCCACTGATGGACCTCCTGTGTGACAGAGTGTTGGACTAGATGGGCCATTGGCCTGATTCAACATTGGCTTCTCTTATGTTCTTATGTTCTTGTAAAGTACTGGGTTTCGGGCCTCATGACTCGGACGACGACATAAGAGAAGACGCGTTTATTCGTACTTCACACAAGACAAGAACAGACAGTAACGGCCGGAGGCCAACTATATACAGTTAGGGGGGGGACGGCCCCATATTCCTATTGGCGGGTTTGAATCGCCCGCCAATGCTGCCATTGGTTCTCTACTGGCGAGCTCAGGAACCTAGTCCCTATTGTTCTCAGAGAGCGAAGCTTGGCTGTATTTCGCCAGCTCTGCCTTCTGATCCCAGGACACAACACCCCTCCCCCCATAGTTTGTCTCCTATCAGGTGACGTAGTCTTTTAGGTAGGCTGGCGGCCTCCGTTCTCTTACTGATCGTCGGGGGGCCGGCACCGGACTGGCGGGGCCCCCTTCGGGTGGTCCTCCCGTACTTGGAGCTTGGATCTCCGGCGGCAGTCGCTGTGGTGGCGGCGGCGGCGGCTGCTCCGCTTGCTCTGGGGCCCCCTCTGGGCTTCGTGGCGCATGCTCCGCTGGTGGTGCCGGCAGCCGATCGGATGCTGGGGCGGCCTCGGCGTTTCCCAGTAACGGGGCAGGTATCCCAGTGTTGGGGTCTTGCCGCCTCCGGAGCTGGTCCACGTGTTTACGGAGGACCCTATCTCCATCTGCCAGGACCTCATATGAAACTGGTCCGGTTGCTTTCAGAATACGCCCTGCCAGCCACTGCGGCCCCGCCCCGTAATTCCGAAAATAGACAGGTTCCCCCGGAAGGAAGCTCCTGGGCACCTCCCGGGTTTCGACCAGCTTTCTCTCTGGGGCTCGGTCTGGGTGGAGCCTATCTAACAGGGTCGTGGGGCGGCGGCCCATCAACAGTTCGGCTGGGCAATGCCCGGAGATGGGGTTCGGGGTGGTGCGCTGTGTGAGGAGGAAGCGGGCCAACCGGAATTCCCACTCCCCCTCTGTTATGCGGCTCAGGGCTTCTTTGGCGGAGCAGACTGTCCTCTCCGCTTGTCCGTTTGTTGCCGGGTGGAAGGGCGCCGATCTGATGTGCCTGATTAAGTTCCTTGCGAGGAACGCTTGGAACTCCGCCGATGTGAACGCGGTCCCGTTGTCCGACACGATTGTGTCTGGCAACCCGTGCGTAGCGAATATTTTCCGCAGGGCCCTTATTGCCGCTTTGGCCGAGGTGGTAGACACTGGGCTTATTTCCACCCACTTCGAATAGGAGTCTACCGTCACCATGAACTGGAGCCCCTGAAACAGCCCGGCAAAGTCTACGTGTAGGCGTGACCACGGCTTGTGGGTAGACTCCCAGTTTTGGGTTGGCGCTCTCGGGGAGTGGGGCGTACTTCCTGACACCGTGTGCACCCTCTGACCCAGGTTTCAATTTCTGCGTCCATCCCGGGCCACCACACATAGCTCCTTGCCAGAGCTTTCATTCGTACAATGCCAGGGTGGGCCTCGTGCAGTGTTTCTAGAACCCCTTGTCTCATGGGCCCCGGAATGACCACCCTGTCCCCCCATAGTAAGCACCCCTTCAAGGCGGATAACTCTTCCCTCCTGGCTTTGTATGCCGTGAACTCTGGCCCTGTCTGTTCCGCTGGCCATCCCCTCACCACCAAGTTTAGGACCCGAGAGAGAATGGGATCTCGGGACGTGCGGGCGGCCACGTCTGCAGCCTGAAGGGGGGGGTTGGGCAGCTCCTCCATTAACAATACTGCGGGAGCTGGGGCCGGATCTTCCCCTGTTTGCGGCAGCGGCAGGCGGCTCAAGGCGTCGGCATGACCCAGCGCCTTGCCCGGCCGATGCTCCAACCGGTACTGGTAGCCCGCTAAAAACAAGGACCAGCGCAACACCCGGGGCGACAGTACCTGCGGCGTTTGTTTGTCCGCCGCGAACAGTCCCAGGAGCGGCTTATGATCGGTTACGAGCGTGAAGGGCCGCCCGTACACAAAGTTGTGAAACTTTTTAACCCCCGCCACCAGTGCCAAGCCCTCCCGGTCGATTTGCGCATAGTTCCGCTCCGCGGGGGACAGCGTGCGGGAGTAGTAAGCCACTGGGACTTCCCTCCCATCTGGTAGCTTGTGGGCCAAGACCGCCCCGACCCCATACGGCGATGCGTCGCATGCAAGGATTACCGGGAGCTTTTCATCAAAGTGGGCGAGTACAGCGTTAGAAATCAAGAGTACTTTAACCCCCCGAAACGCCGCCTCCTCCCTCACTCCCCATGCCCAAGGTGTCGCCTTATCCAGCAGCCTGTGCAGGGGTTCGGCCACGGCGGCTTTGTGTGGGAGAAAGGCGTGGTAAAAGTTCAGGAGGCCTAAGAACGCCTGGAGCTCTGCCTTGGACTTCGGGGCTGGGGCCTCCACGATGGCCTTCACCTTGTCCCTCGCCGGATGCAGGCCTGTTGCGTCTACCCGGTACCCCAAGAACTCCACCTCCGGCACCCCGAGGAGGCACTTTTCCCGCTTCACTTTCAGCCCCGCGGCTTGGAAGCGTCCCAGTACAGTTCGGAGGCGGGCGGCGAAGCTTTCAGGGGTGGTCGCGGCGATGAGGACGTCGTCGAAGAACGGCGTCACTCCAGGGATCCCTTTTAACAAATTGTCCATGAGATTTTGGAAGATCCCTGGGGCCACACTGACCCCGAACTGCAGCCGCTTCACCCTGAAGGCCCCCCGGTGGGTCACTATGGTTTGCGCCTCGGCAGTGGCCTCATCCACCGGGAGTTGCTGGTACGCCTGCGCGAGATCCAGCTTTCCAAATATGCGTGCCCCTGCCAGTGTGGCTAAGACGTGGCTGACCACGGGTACGGGGTATGCGTGCGCCTGAAGTGCCTGGTTAATGGTGCACTTATAATCTGCGCAGATGCGGATTTCCCCGTTTAGCTTTACGGGAGTCACAATCGGGGTCTCACATCGAGCGTTCGGGACGGGCTCTAGGACTCCCTGGGCCACTAACCGGTCCAGTTCGGCCTCTATTTTAGGGCGGAGGGCCAGGGGCACAGTGCGGAAGCACCGTCGGATGGGCATCACTGTGGGGTCTAAGTGGAGCGACACCGGGGGCCCTTTATAACACCCCAGTTTCCCGTCAAAGACCTCGGGGAATTCCTTGCACACCGCCCCCCAGTCACACATCCCGCACTTATTCACTCCCCCAATCGTGATGCCTAGGGCCTCGAACCACGCCCGCCCCAGGAGACTCACGAGATTTCCCTCCACCACCACCAAGTCCAAGTTCCCCTCAAAGTCTCGGTACTGCACTCGGAAAGTGCCGACTCCCCGGATGGGGACAGGGTTCTTTTGAAAGTCCACCAAGCTTAATGGCGATGGACGTAGAGGGGGTCCCCCTGCCGGGCAAAGTTTATTTAAAGTGTCCATGGAAATGATGGACGCCGCCGATCCCGAGTCTACCTCCATGCAACAGGGGGACCCCTCGATCCGCACGGTTACTTGGATCTTCGGGGTAGAGGAGAGATTGGGGTTGGGGAGGCGAAGTACCTGCAGCGGTTGGTCGGTGAGATGGTACGTCATCTCGTAGGCGGTGGACGATGCGCGGTGCTGTGGGGCGGACGATCTCGAACTCCGGAGGCCCTTGGACCGGCAGACCCGTGCGAGGTGTCCATGCTTCCCGCACCCGTGACAGACAGCATCCCGGAACTTGCAGGATTTCCTTCCGTGGCCTTCCCCGCAGCTGGCGCACACGGTCCGGTTGCCGGAAGGCTTGGCTGGCTCCCTGTCGGCCTGCTGGAACGGCGCCGGCCGGCGGTGTTGGGGTCTGAGGGCGAAGACCTCTTCAGTGTCTGAGTTCCCGGGGCTGGGACCCCTCCCGACCACATGGGCGGCCGCGGCCGGGCGTTCCCCTTCAGAGGCCTCGTGGGCTGTTGCGGCGTCAATGGCCTCGTCCAGGGAAAGCCTCCGGTAGCCAATCAACTTGCGCCGCAGCTTGGAGTCCGCCAGGCCCCACACGAACTGCGTCAGCACGTTGTCTTCCACCTTCGGGAACCCGCAGTCCACCGCGAGCGCCCTCAGCGCGGCCAGGAAGGTGGCAGCGGATTCCCCTTGGGCCTGGACTCGCCTTTGGAACTCCATCCTCTTGGCCAGGAAGGTCGGCCGGGGGCTGAAGTACGCGTTGAGGACGTCCAGGATCTCCCCAAACGAGCTTTCCAAGGCCGTGCGGGGCACCAAGAGGCTCTTGGTGAGGCGGACTGTTTGGGTGCCGCACGCGTTCAGCAGGAGCGATCGTTTTTTGTCGGGGTGGCGAATCTCGTTGAGCTCCAAATAGCTGATGAGCTGGTCGACCCATGCGTCCCAGGTTTCTGGCTGCGACGGATCGAAGCGCTCGAGTGTTACATGAGAGGCCGCCATGGCTCCGTCTGGGAAGGCGTGCGCCGGGGCGAGCGGTGCGGTGCTGCTCTCGGGGTCAGCGATGCGATGCTCAGCGAGCGGTGCGGTGCTGCTCTCGGGGTCAGCGATGCGATGCTCGGCGGCGTCCTTTTTGTCGCTCATGGAGTCACGGAAGGCATTGAAATCCCATCCTCGTTGCCACTGTAAAGTACTTGGTTTCGGGCCTCATGACTCGGACGACGACATAAGAGAAGATGCCTTTATTCGTACTTCACACAAGACAAGAACAGACAGTAACGGCCGGAGGCCAACTATATATAGTTAGGGGGGGACGGCCCCATATTCCTATTGGCGGGTTTGAATCGCCCTCCAATGCTGCCATTGGTTCTCTACTGGCGAGCTCAGGAACCTAGTCCCTATTGTTCTCAGAGAGCGAAGCTTGGCTGTATTTCGCCAGCTCTGCCTTCTGATCCCAGGACACAACAGTTCTTACATCACGTCAGTCAAATTCATTACACTCATGGCTTCAGTCTATGAGTCATCCGCCTGCTCTTTACAAAGCCAGGCCTGTGGAAGTTGTGTACGTCTACGAGACTGCCCTGATTCACTTGCTGTCCGCCGCACATGCTGCATTTGATCGATGGCGAGTGGCGGACACCCGTAGAACGCTGCTTCTCGCAGGTGGGACTGGTTTTTGTTTCCAAGGTGCTGCCACCAATTAGGGCGATGGAGTGTCGAGAAAGCAAATCACAAACAAAGTGACTCAAGAAACGGACGTGGAATTATCTCGAGCGCAGTAGATCATCTCGCTTTGAGAACTTGCTGTTCGACCATGCCGGCTTGCTATTCATGCCACTCCGAGTGAGACTGACTCACTTTACTATCTTCTTTCCCAGTCTCTTTTCTTTGAACATAATTTAGTCAACAAAGGCTCCCTTGTAAGGCAAATGACAGGGGCAGCAGCAGAGAAGTTGAGCTCCATTCAGTTCCGGGCTCTGAAGTGGTTACTGAAAGATCTGGGCGCATTGTGTAATTTTTAACATAATCACACATTTCGACATAAAAGCTGAAAAGGCGGCCCAACTCCTTCATGGTAAAAGGCGTTTCTTTCTTGATGCCTGATGGTTATGCACCGGGTTCAGAATCCGCCTTTTGCATCCCGGATGATCTGAGAGGACAAAGGCCTTTGCGCTGTTTCTCACTCGTGCTTGCTCTGATTTCATTATTCCCAGACTTTTGGTCTCAGTATAACATATACAGTATGGGCTACAAGAAGTCAATTTCTTGTATTCTCATTACAGCCTTGTAACCATTCTACCCAGGTCTTCCTGAAATCAGAGCCTGCAATGAGAAAACCCATCTAGAGTTACAGTGCTGTGGTCCCGCTGAGAGGAATCCCCCCCCCCGGGACTTCTTTGTATTCAGTAGAACAGAAAACCTTTGAGCCGGAGATCACAAGACAATTTTTCTGATTGTCCTGAATTCTGATCAACCCAGCTAGCTGTAGGAGCCTGCAGAGTAGAAAAATTTACTGTGGGCCTGAAACAGGGCTAGAAAGCGGCTTGGTGGTGGTGACAGGGAACTTCTTCCTTTCTTCCTTCCTTTTACGAGTCTCCTTTCATTCATCTGCCCAGCCTTCTTTTCAACCACCGTCTCCCACCCATTCTTGTTCACTCACTAAGAAAGACTTCTCTTCCTCTGTCAAATTATATGTGAGGAACCTGCAAGAACTTTCAGGAAGCATTTCCTTTTCCCCCTGTATCCCCCTCCCTGTGCTATTTCTTTTTCCCTCCCCCTGGCAGATCCCAGCCTCTCCCCATTCCCTGCTTCCCTTCTTTTCATCCACTGACCAACCAACCTATCCATCTAATCTTATCTGTCCAGAACAGTCCTCTTCCCCTCTCCCTGCCAGCCTTCTTCTCTCTCACCCACCTACCCACCTTCTTCTGTAACCCCCTCTTCAACTTCTACTTCTTCTCTTCCCTTTCCCTGCTTCCTTCCCTCCTTTCCATCTTCTACTGTTTCCAGAAGAAGAAAAGATTGGATTTATACCAGGCCCGTAGCCAGGATTTTTCAATTCAGGGGGCCTTTAAATAAGTCAGGGGGCACCCTGCACGCAACCTTGCACACCCCTCAAGGGAGCACCTGGGCTGGATAGGAAGTCAGGGGGCCTTGGCGATAAATCAGGGGGCCAGGCCCCGAGATACCCCACTGTAGCTACAGGCCTGATTTATACCCTGCCCTTCACTACCCAAAGGAGTCTCAGAGCGGCTTACAAACTCCTTTCCCTTCCCCTCCCCACAACAGATACCCTGTGAGGTAGGTGAGGCTGAGAGAACTCTTTTGAGGACTGCTTGTGAGAGAAAAGCTCTGACAGAACTATGGCTTGCCCAAGGTCATCCAGCAGCTGCAAGTGGAGGAGTGGGGAATCAAACCTGGTTCTCCCGGATTAGAGTCCGCACACTTAACCCCTACACCAAACTGGCTCCAGTCCCTTCCTCAGGCTGTGTTTGACTGACAGAAACCAAAGCGTGGCAAAATCGCTATGGTAGCCTAGGAACTTCCAACATGGCCACCAAGAACTTGCAAGAACTCAGTAGGAGTTCATCTTTTCTTTCATTTGATTTTTTAGACCTTCCCCAATTTTTTTTTTTAAAAAAATATCAGATTTTTCTGTTAACATAAGGCTTTCTCTTGGCTTCGGGGAAAATCCCACCTGTCTGTCCCTGGCCCAAGTGTGTGGATTTTTTGATCCACACTCTTGGGCCTGGTTCAGTTAAGTATAATGGTGAATAGGCTGTTTCTTTCTTTCTTTGTGTGTTCATATGTTGTCAGCGTGACTCTTTTTGTTTCTCCCATTTTCATCGTTATCTATCTATTATCTATCTATCTATCTATCTATCTATCTATCTATCTATCTATCTATCATCTATCTATCTATCTATCTATCTATCTATCTATCTATCTATCTATCATCTATCTATCTATCATCTATCATCATCAGCTACCATCATCATCATCATCAGGGCTCTTTTTGTAGCAGGAACTCCTTTGCATATTAGGTGACACCCCCCCCCAATGTAGCCAATCCTCCAAGAGTTTACAGTAGCCCCTGTAAGAAGAGCTCTGTAAGCTCTTGGAGGATTGGCTACATTGGGGGGGGTGTCACCTAATATGCAAAGGAGTTCCTGCTACAAAAAGAGCCCTCACTATCATCATCTATCTATCTATCCTCCACTTTTTCCCCACATAAATGTGGGCACAAAGTAGCTTACATACAAAGTATACAAAAAAATACACCATCCCAATTGTAACAGGTATACGGACACTTAGGACTGTTTGGGGAGGGGGCTCCGTGGCAGAGCATCTGCTTGGCATACAGAAGGTCCCAGGTTCAATCCTTGGCATCTCCAGTTAAAAGGTAGTAGGTGAAGTGTGTGTGTGTGTGAGAGAGAGAGAGAGCCGCTAGAGCAGGGGTCCTCAAACTTTTTAAACAGGGGGCCAGTTCACTGTCCCTCAGACCGTTGGAGGGCCGCTGCATTCGCCCCTCCCCCCACCAGCCTGCTCGCCCCGCCGCCACGTTCGCTCCCCCCCACCAGCCTGCTCACCCCGCCGCCACGTTCGCTCCCTCCCCCCACCAGCCTGCTTGCCCCGCCGCCATGTTCGCTCCCTCCCCCCCACCAGCCTGCTCGCCCCACCGCCGCGTTCGCCCCCTCCCCCCCACCAGCCTGCTCGCCCCGCCGCCGCGTTCGCTCCCCCCACCAGCCTGCTCGCCCCGCCGCCGCGTTCGCTCCCTCCCCCCACCAGCCTGCTTGCCCCGCCGCCGTGTTCGCTCCCACCCCCCCACCAGCCTGCTCGCCCCGCTGCCGCATTAGCCCCTCCCCCACCAGCCTGCTCGCCCCGCCGCCGTGTTCACTCCCTCCCCCCCACCAGCCTGCTCGCCCCGCCACCGCGTTCGCTCCCTCCCCCCACCAGCCTGCTTGCCCCGCCGCCGTGTTCGCTCCCCCCGCCAGCCTGCTCGCCCCGCCACTGCATTCGCTCCCTCCCCCCACCAGCCTGCTTGCTCCGCCACTGCATTCGCTCCCTCCCCCCACCAGCCTGCTTGCCCCGCCGCCGTGTTCGCTCCCTCCCCCCCACCAGCCTGCTCGCCCCGCTGCCGCATTCGCTCCCTCCCCCCACCAGCCTGCTTGCCCCGCCACTGCATTCGCTCCCTCCCCCCACCAGCCTGCTTGCCCCGCCGCCGTGTTCGCCCCTCCCCCCACCAGCCTGCTCGCCCTGCCACCGCGTTCGCTCCCTCCCCCCACCAGCCTGCTTGCCCCGCCCCTGCATTCGCTCCCTCCCCCCACCAGCCTGCTCGCCCTACCACTGCATTCGCTCCCTCCCCCCACCAGCCTGCTAGCCCCGCCGCCGCGTTCACTCCCTCCCCCCACCAGCCTGCTCACCCGCCACTGCATTCGCTCCCTCCTCCCCACCAGCCTGCTTGCCCCGCCGATGCATTCGCCCCTCCCCCCACTAGCCTGCTCGCCCCGCCGCCGCGTTCACTCCCTCCCCCCACCAGCCTGCTCGCCCTGCCACTGCATTCGCTCCCTCCCCCCACCAGCCTGCTAGCCCCGCCGCCGCGTTCACTCCCTCCCCCCACCAGCCTGCTCACCCGCCACTGCATTCGCTCCCTCCTCCCCACCAGCCTGCTTGCCCCGCCGATGCATTCGCCCCTCCCCCCACTAGCCTGCTCGCCCCGCCGCCGCGTTCACTCCCTCCTCCCCACCAGCCTGCTCGCCCCGCTGCCGCATTCGCCCCTCCCCCCACTAGCCTGCTCGCCCCGCCGCCGCGTTCACTCCCTCCCCCCACCAGCCTGCTCGCCCTGCCACCGCGTTCGCTCCCTCCCCCCACCAGCCTGCTTGCCCCGCCACTGCATTCGCTCCCTCCCCCCACCAGCCTGCTCGCCCTGCCACTACATTCGCTCCCTCCCCCCACCAGCCTGCTTGCCCCGCCGCCGTGTTCACTCCCTCCCCCCACCAGCCTGCTCGCCCTGCCACTGCATTCGCTCCCTCCCCCCACCAGCCTGCTTGCCCCGCCGCCGTGTTCACTCCCTCCCCCCACCAGCCTGCTTGCCCCGCCACTGCATTCGCTCCCCTCCCCCCACCAGCCTGCTTGCCCCGCCGCCGTGTTCACTCCCTCCCCCCACCAGCCTGCTTGCCCCGCCACTGCATTCGCCCCTCCCCCCACCAGCCTGCTCGCCCCGCCACTGCATTCGCTCCCTCCCCCCACCAGCCTGCTCGCCCTGCCACTGCATACGCTCCCTCCCCCACCAGCCTGCTCGCCCTGCCACCGCCTTCGCTCCCTCCCCCCACCAGCCTGCTTGCCCCGCCACTGCATTTGCTCCCTCTCCCCCACCAGCCTGCTTGCCCCGCCACTGCATTCGCTCCCTCCCCCCCGCCAGCCTGCTCGCCCTGCCACCGCGTTCACTCCCTCCCCTCACCAGCCTGCTCGCCCTGCCACTGCATTCGCTCCCTCCCCCACCAGCCTGCTTGCCCCGCCACTGCATTCGCTCCCTCCCCCCACCAGCCTGCTCGCCCTGCCACCGCGTTCGCTCCCTCCCCCACCAGCCTGCTCGCCCAGCCACTGCATTCGCTCCCTCCCCCCCACCAGCCTGCTTGCCCCGCCACTGCATTCGCTCCCCCCCCACCAGCCTGCTTGCCCCGCCGCCGTGTTCGCTCCCTCCCCCCCACCAGCCTGCTCGCCCCGCTGCCGCATTCGCCCCTCCCCCCACCAGCCTGCTCGCCCTGCCACCGCATTCGCTCCCTCCCCCCACCAGCCTGCTCGCCCTGCCACTGCATTCGCTCCCTCCCCCACCAGCCTGCTCGCCCTGCCACCGCATTCGCTCCCTCCCCCCACCAGCCTGCTTGCCCTGCCACTGCATTCGCTCCCTCCCCCCACCAGCCTGCTCGCCCCGCTGCCGCATTCGCCCCTCCCCCCACCAGCCTGCTCGCCCTGCCACTGCATTCGCTCCCTCCCCCCACCAGCCTGCTCGCCCTGCCACCGCGTTCGCTCCCTCCCCCCACCAGCCTGCTTGCCCCGCCACTGCATTCGCTCCCTCCCCCCACCAGCCTGCTCGCCCTGCCACTGCATTCGCTCCCTCCCCCCACCAGCCTGCTCGCCCTGCCACTGCATTCACTCCCTCCCCCCACCAGCCTGCTAGCCCCGCCGCCGCGTTCACTCCCTCCCCCCACCAGCCTGCTCACCCCGCCATTGCATTTACTCCCTCCCCACCACCAGCCTGCTTGCCCCGCCACTGCATTCGCTCCCTCCCCCCACCAGACTGCTCGCCCCGCTGCCGCATTCGCCCCTCCCCCCACCAGCCTGCTCGCCCCGCCGCCGCGTTCGCTCCCTCCCCCCCACCAGCCTGCTCGCCCTGCCACCGCGTTCGCTCCCCTCCCCCCACCAGCCTGCTTGCCCCGCCACTGCATTCGCTCCCTCCCCCCACCAGCCTGCTTGCCCCGCCACTGCATTCGCTCCCTCCCCCACCAGCCTGCTCGCCCTGCCACCGCGTTCGCTCCCTCCCCCCACCAGCCTGCTTGCCCCGCCACTGCATTCGCTCCCTCCCCCCACCAGCCTGCTCGCCCTGCCACTGCATTCGCTCCCTCCCCCCACCAGCCTGCTCGCCCTGCCACTGCATTCACTCCCTCCCCCACCAGCCTGCTAGCCCCGCCGCCGCGTTCACTCCCTCCCCCCACCAGCCTGCTCACCCCGCCATTGCATTTACTCCCTCCCCACCACCAGCCTGCTTGCCCCGCCACTGCATTCGCTCCCTCCCCCACCAGACTGCTCGCCCCGCTGCCGCATTCGCCCCTCCCCCCACCAGCCTGCTCGCCCCGCCGCCGCGTTCGCTCCCTCCCCCCCACCAGCCTGCTCGCCCTGCCACCGCGTTCGCTCCCTCCCCCCACCAGCCTGCTTGCCCCGCCACTGCATTCGCTCCCTCCCCCCACCAGCCTGCTCGCCCTGCCACTGCATTCGCTCCCTCCCCCCCACCAGCCTGCTTGCCCCGCCACTGCATTCGCTCCCTCCCCCCACCAGCCTGCTTGCCCCGCCACTGCATTCGCTCCCCCCCACCAGCCTGCTTGCCCCGCTGCTGCGTTCGCTCCCCCCCACCAGCCTGCTTGCCTCGCCGCCGCGTTCACTCCCTCCCCCCCACCAGCCTGCTCGCCCCGCCACTGCATTCGCTCCCTCCCCCCACCAGCCTGCTTGCCCCGCCGATGCATTCGCCCCTCCCCCCACCAGCCTGCTTGCCCCGCCGCCGCATTTGCTCCCTCCCCCATGACCAGCCTGCTCGCCCCTTCCTCCTCCTCAGCTCCTGGGCACTCTTGCTGCCCAGGGCTGCTGGAGGAAGAAAGAGGCCGCGAGGGGGGGCGGCTTTTGGGGGGGTGGCAATTTGCCACCCCTAAGAGCCTGCCGCCCTAGTGAGCGAGCCGGCAGTGCCTCTCCCAATGGGGCTACTCAGGAGGAGGAGCCCGGCAGGCAGGCGGGGGTGCTGCTGCTGCGCTCCCCAGGGAGGAGGCGGCTCCGGGCGGGGGGGGCGGGCATAAACACTCGGCGGGCCGCATAAATGTCCTTGGCGGGCCGCATGTGGCCCGCGGGCCGTAGTTTGAGGACCCCTGCGCTGGAGAGCCGCTGCCGGTCAGAGTAAACAATGCTGACCTTGACAGACCGATGGTCCGAGTCACTATAAGGCAGCTTCATGTCTAGGACTCTCTTCAAGTGGATTATGGGAAATGAGATAACCCCCAGCTAATGCCAGTTCCGGCAGGACAGCCCATGGAATATCACAGGCTGCCAGCCCCAGGCTGAGAGCCCTTGGGCCAAGGCCAGGCTGAAACTGTCAGCCAGAGGGGAAGAGCCAGATGGGCTTGGCAACCTGGGCACCTTTCAGAGCCAGGCGGGCACTTCAGCCGGCTCAGAGGATCCCAGCGCCCACACAGAGCTCTCATTGGATCTTCTAGAGCTAGAGTTTTCAATGCCACCTCTGCCCATCCCAGAGTTCTTAATGTGAAAGTTGGGGTGCAGGGCGGAGGATATGCCTTCTTGCTCGGTTCTCTTTTCTCCACTGCAATAGCATCAGGCAGAGTTTTCTCCTCAGAGCTGGTGGAAGGTTTTTCTTCCTTCCTCAGCTGTCCCCCCCACCCAGTTTTCTTGCTGTCTTATCTTGTGGGGTGTCTGGGTGCACTGGTAGGTGCTCTTTGTGCCAGAGCACCCCTCCCTATCAAAAGGGCACACATCTTCATCTGCCGGGCGACTTCAATCCTCTTTCACCAAGATGACCCCTACAGATACGACATTTACTGGGGGGCTCTTGGGGGCAGCCATCTTTAATGCCACAATTACAGAACTCAGCATTTGTACACATCCCTACAGGATGCTACCCCCCCCCATAAGTGCATCATCTAGAGGTCACCAACCGTTTTGAGCCCGTGGGATGGGGTTGCCAGCTCTGGGTTGGGAAGGGTAGGGTTTGGGGAGGGCAGGGATCTCAGCAAGGTAGAAGGCCATAGTCCACCTGCATGCACAAAGAGACTTCCCAGCATGAACAGTAAAGAGAGAAAAGCATAGAGGCATTCCTGCAATCGAGTTAATATATATTATGTCTTACGCCTTTTAGACTGGTGCCCGATCAAGAAGCTTACTGTTCTGTTAATTTTTTTCTGATATTGCATTGATAACTCTAATATTGAATTACTACTACAAGAGAAGCACAGAGACACACCTATATGATGTAATATACTCCTGAAGAAGTGGCTAAATGAAATGAGGTATTAATCCGGAATCTTCGTTGTGTTACATTGATTTGTTGAGTGTTATATTGACCTGTTGAAACCTGTTGAATGGTTCGATATTGTTACTGTATTGACTTGTTGATACTGTATATGGTTACCATATTCTGATTTCTTATAGAGTCCACCTGCCTCAACAGACATTTTTCCCAGGGGGACTAACCCCTGTAATCTGGAGATCTGTAGCTTGATCTTTCTCATCTGGAGGTCACCTGTAGTTCCTGGAGATCTCTGGGCACCACTTGAGGGTTGGCAACTTGGGCATCTTTCAGATTCTGACACAGGGTGGTGGGTACATAAATAGAATGCCTGGCATAGGAGGTGGAGCCAACCACAAAGCGTCAGGGAGTGAGGTCATGCCTATCTCTAATATTAACAATTCAATAAATATATATTTTAAATAAATTGTATTTTAAATTTTTAAGGGGATACAGAAAGAAAAAAGGAATAGGAGGGAAAAGCATAGGGAATATAATTACCAAAACCACAATGTAAGGGCAATTTGACAGATATTGAAGGCATTCCTTTATCAGAATATATGTGTATATACAAACAATATATGGCATAATGATAGCTTAACAAATATATATAATATATATGGTGTAATGACATAAAAATATTGCTTAAAATATATATATGACTGATAGTATCTTAAAAGATCAATATAACAACCTATTTGATATATTCTACCGTTTTCTCAAGGGGCTGCAGTGGCTCAGAGGTTAAGATGCTGAGCTGCAGACCGGAACGTCTGTAGCTCAGCAGTTCAAGACCCTAGCACTGCGTGACGGAGTAAGCTCTCGTCTCTGGCCCCAGCTCCTGCCAACCTAGCAGTTTGAAAGCACGAAATTGCAAGTAGATAAATAGGTACCACTTCAGTGGGAAGGTAATAGCATTCCGTGCGCCTTGGCATTTAGTCGTGCTGGCCACATGACCATGGAAACATCTTCGGACAATGCTGGCTCTTTGGCTTGGCAACGGAGATAAGCACCGCCCCTGAGAGTCGGATTCAACTAGATTTCAAACAAGGGAAACCTTTACCATTTACTCAAGACTATATTATCATTTTATCTTATCAATCTTATCTATTATATGGTATAGCATAAATGATCTTAAAGAAGTTTTTATACAAATTTTCACACAATAGTTTGTTATAGTAAACAATACATACAAATAATACCCTTTAGATTTCCTATTAAAACTGTCACATAGTATTATCATATTATAGTAGACCATTCAGATGTATAATTAGTAAGAAGAAGAAGAGGAGAAGAAGAGATTGGATTTATACCCCGCCCTTCACTGGGAGTCTCAGAGTGGCTTACAAATTCCTTTCCCTTCCCCTCCCCACAACAGACACCCTGTGAGGTAGGTGGGGCTGAGAGAGCTCTGACACAAACTGCTTTTTTCAAGAACACCTCTGACAGAACTATGGCTTGCCCAAGGTCATCCAGCACCTGCAAGTGGAGGAGTGGGGAATCAAACCTGGTTCTCCCAGTTTAGAGTCAATTTTGCCATAACTGCATATTCTTGCATCTTATCTATCCAGTTGTCAAGAGCTGGGCAATCCTGACTCTTCAATACTCATGGCAGAATCTCTGTTTAACAGGATGCCTTTAATTGGCACAGCCAATCAGAAGACCTGCTGGGTGCAAGCCCCGCCTAGCCTCACCCACTTTCTAAAAATACTCGTCAGGCCCCAGGAAAGGTGTTGGTGGACACTATGGTGGTACCCTTGGACATCACATTGGGGACCCCCAATCTACATCCCATTTCCTCAGTTTTTGACTGGGGGATGCAGCTCTACTGTCCCTTTGCTGCCCACAACCCAGTTAGTTCTTAACCAGGAAGCTTCTGGTGGGGGGCATGGCCACTGCTAGCCGAGTCTGGTCTTGAGAGTGGTCAAAAGACTGCCAGAACATCTTATGTTTACTAATCCTTGCCTGCTTCCCTCCCCGTTGTGCATGGCAAAGTGACGCATGCATGCACACAGGTAGCGCTGCCATCAAGTACTACATAAACAAACAAGGTGGCCCAAGTTCTACTGGGATATTGGGTTAATGTAGCAGAGTTTGGCCCAGTCATGGAAGGATAGTACTGAGTGCAGTAAATTAATCTCCCAAGAAGTATATTGCAAAAAGGTGAACTGACATTTATTCAAGTTGATCCAGTTCCCATTTAGGTTGCAGTCAGAAGAAGAGAGAGGGGCCTAATCTAAAGTGGACTTTCCCTATCACAAATGACCAGCTATGTATGGGAGTATGAGGACATTGTATCTATAGGAGGGACCTGCATTTGTCTTTCCCACTGGTGTCCCAGCCTTCTGACTCCATCTTCAAAAAAGCTGTCTCCATTTGCTTTCGTTTTCGCTCCTCAACAGTGCTAGTATACTTTTGCATGTCTGCATATGTTTATCGCCCTCTCGTGGCAGCTCCATTGTCATTCGCCTCCGCACCGCTTTAAATGAATCTTCTCCAAACAACTTTCAAACAAGCATAGAGAAAGATGGCATCACAACAGCACGAAATTGATTTAAAAATGCAAATGCAAATTCGACCATGTGTCTCCATAGAACACCATGTGAAGTGAGTCAGAGAACAACAGGCACAGAGAGAGGAGGGGTCAGAGGGACGCTCCCAGGTTAAGACAAAAAGAGTCCTCTCATTTAGAGAGATAACACCGATACCCACTTAGAACATTTCCGCAGTACTGAAATTCCCTGCATGGACGTTTTTAAAACTGCACGTTATGTGAGATTTTCTGCAGTAGATTTTTCCTCACCAGGCACAAACTGGAGGTTTTTTTCCTTCTTACCCCGTATTTTCGGAACTCGCTAAAATGGGGAATTCCGAAAATGCAAGGTAAGAAGGAGAAAACTTCAGGTTTGTGCCCAGTGAGGAAAAATCTTTTTTGGAAAATGTCACATAAAGCGCAGTTTTAAAAAACGTCAGTGCGTGGAATTTCACTACTGTGGAAATGGTCTTAGAGTGATGTAGCACCCCACTCCCCCAACGTCCAGGCATATTGAATCACTCACTGCAACAAGTTCTCAGAACACCCTCGTACCTCACGAGTCGAATCTGCATTTGCATTTTTAAATCAGTTTCATGCAGCTGTGATGCCATCTTTCTCTATGCTTGTTTGAAAGTTGTTTGGCGAAGATTCATTTAAAGCGGTGCGGAGGTGCAATGACAATGGAGCTGCCACGAGAAAGTGATAAACATATGCAGACATGAGAAATTATACTAGCACAGTTGAAGTGTGAAAACGAAAGCAAATGTTTTTTTGAAGATGGAATCAGAAGGCTGGGACACCAGTGGGAAAGACAAATGCAGATCTGACCACGGGCAAACAGTGGACTTGCAGTGCATCATGCCAATCTACACATTCATTTTGCAGGGACAGATAACGCTTTAACAGACCCTTTCAGCTAAAAAGGAGAAGTAGCCCCTTGAATGATTTCTGAAATGTCCTTGCCTCACATGGATTTTCAGTCACGAGAGATGTCAGGAAACAGAGGTCTTTGTTGTGAATTTAGGGAGCCGGGCAAAGACACCAAATTAATCTGATATATTCGAGTGACAAAAGCTCGGAATGAAACAAAAAAGGAAAAATTAACCACAGACCCTCATCAGACCAGAAATAGCAAGAGGTGGCCAAATGGCACTGCCTTATTCTCTGAAAATAATCTCTGTTGGAAATCTCATCATTCCTCAAAAAGGGTACAGAATTTTTCATTGGAACAAAAGGGGGGAAAAGTCTTAAAAGTGAGGTGTGGGAAATGTGCCATCTAGTCCACCTTAGGTAAAGGTAAAGGTTCCCTTGCTCAAAAGCCAGTCGAATCCAACTCTAGGGTTGCAGTGCTCATCTCCGTTCCCAAGCCGAAGAGCCAGCGCTGTCCGAAGGCGTTTCCGTGGTCATGTGGCCGGCATGACTAAACGCCAAGGCGCACAGAACGCTGTTACCTTCCCACCAAAGCGGTACCTATTTATCTACTTGCAATGTCTTGTCTTTGAACTGCTAGGTTGCCTGGAGCTGGAACCAGAGATGGGAGCTCGCTCCGTCATGCGGCACTTGGGTCTCGAACTGCTGAACTCCTGGCCTCCCCTGCAAGCCAGCCTGGGCGGAAAGAGGAAAGATGGGAAGTCTTCATCTCAGTTTCAGGATAGAGCGCACTTGTCTCAGTGGTGCAATTACCCCATGACTGAACTCAGTCACAGCCTGTCTGTACCGTTATGAGGACACAGTGATAACCGATTCTTTCAAATAAGCATTTGCTCCATGGGAAGTTTTTCATCTGGAACGGAGCTGGAAGTAATTTGGGATTTGTGTTTGTGCAGCTGGCTGGAGCACTGGATGCCTGAGGCTCTAAAGGGAAGCCATTTTGCCCCTCGCTTTCTGTGGCTTGCCGTGAGGATGCTCTGCACCATTGAAGAGCCTGTCCTCCACGCCGCCCGTCTTTGACTCCGCATTCCCTTGCACGGCCTGCAAAGTGCCGAGGATAATAGATCTGCAGCTGGCACTCGCTGGGCTGTTCTCTTTCTGTTTTATTCAGTTTCATTTGCAGCTCACAGGAAACAAAGGGCTCGTTGCTGAACGCCTCTCTCCGCTTTTCTCTTTGTGCTGGGCGCGGGGACCGCTTCCCTTTCAGCATGGGGGAGGAATGCCTGCAGGTGCTGGGAGAAGTAGGTACAATACAGCAGGCTCGGCAGCCCGGAGAGGTTCGGCACTGTGAAATCCATTTCCGAGACCCGGCAGATTGTCAGAGGAGGAAACAAAAAAGTGTGATTTAGGAAAAGGCTTGCAAGAAAAGGATTCGATCTGGTCTCGTCGAAGGCTACGCAATCCAAACTCCTTTCTGAGAACCTTGCGTTTTAGGACTGATGTTTCTTCCAGATTGTCAGGACTGATCAAGGATCAAAATTAGGGTGGCAAGGTCCGGATAGGGTTCCCATCGCTTTGGGGGGACTCCAATCTGCCACACGCTCCTTTAAAGGGCCTTTTCGTGAGCAGGGTGGGGGCTGCGGTGCACGGGGCTGAATCCCTAGCAAGTGAGGTGGCAGCACATGCACCTGAATCCTGAGGGGATAGCCCCGCCCCCTGAAAGATTTAAACAGCCTTCCAGCTGATCGGCGGGGATCACGTGCTCCCTGCTGATCAGCTGAAGCCCTTTAAATCTCGCAGAAGGGGAGGGAGAGGGGTGGCCCTGGGTGGTCACTCTTGGGGGTGGGGCTTGGGGGATCCCCACCCACCTCCAGAAAAAACCCCAATCCTCCCACTGGAGCAACGAGGGGACTCGTCAACTCTAATCAAAATACACCTCAGTAGAACAGAGGTGTCAAACTCATTTGTTACAAGGGCCATAAATCTGTCATAAATGTGCCTTTGTCAGCCGGGCCACGTGTACTATGAAATGTAATGCCAGGGACCGGAGATATAAACTGTATAAAGGACAGCAGCTGGTAAGCTCTGAGTTGGTGTATCCTCACTGCAAGGCCCCATGGGCTGTGGAAGGGGGGTGCAAAGGAAAACCTGGATGGGCAGACTGGAGAGCCAGTGGTGCAGTACTGGACAGATGCTCCCACGCTGCTTGACTGCTGCAGACAAGGTTGTTCCGCCCAGCTGAAGCCACATTCAGAGTGGCTCCGCCCACTCCCCCCTGAGCAGTCTCCTGTTCCCTCCCTTGCACCAGTTGCTCGCTGGCTGCATAAGAGCCCTGGATGGGGCAGTTCTGGCCCCCAGCCCTTATGCTTGACACCCCTGGTATGCAGTCTCTTGCACTAGCTGACTATTGGAGAGAGTGCAGGACTGGAAACTTTTGGCACCTTTTATGTTACCTTCATTTTCAAATGGGAACATGCTGTCAGCTCAGCCACTGCTATAGCTGCTGGAGGGGAAGTGAGGTGATGTATGGGTCTGTTGCTGTAATGGAATCTTAACTTTCATTTTTCCATGCTCATCTTATCTTCTCGCCTAAGCTTGGTACCTTGTTGCTGCTTTCTCTGGGAATGTACACCCGTTAGGTTAGGCGGGCTTTTGCTAGTTCCCTGATTGGCCCAGGTCCATCAGGGGGACCCCTTTGAATTATGTATAACTCCCCATTTTGTGTGCTTGCAATCAGTACTAACACAGAATGTGTGCACAGATGACCTGCCTTTACTGTGTTCAATAAACTTCATTCCTTTGACTGGGATTTGATGGAAACTGATTGTGCGGGACTCTGACACGTGCTGATGGCCTCAGGCAGTGGTTCCCAACCTTTTTAGTATGGTGGCCCACAAGTCCAAATTTACCTTTCCTTTGTTAGCAATCAACATTGACCTGAGATCTTGAGCCGAACTCCAAATTTATATAGTGACCCATCCAGGGTTGGGCCAAGGGTTTTTGGAGCTGCCTGCACACCAGGACCTTGGGAGCCACCTCTTCCAGCCAGGGCTTTTTTTGTAGAAAAAGCCCAGCAGGAATTCATTAGCATAATAGGCCACACCCCTGACAGCACAGCTCATTAGCATATTAGGCCACACCCCCATGTCACCAGAATTGGAGTCATCCAGCCATACCCACCTTTTCCTTCTTATTCTATTTACCTTGTTTGTTGTCAAGTCTCAGGGCTTTTTTGTAGCAGGAACTCCGTTATATGTTAGGCCACACACCCCTAATGTAGCCAATCCTAATGATTTTCTGCTGCTGGGTGTGGCCTGTTATGCTAATGAGTTCTTCCTGGGCGTGGCCAACTTGGGAGCCAGCCGGAACTCCATTCCTGTGTGTTCCTGCCCCCAAATAGCCCTGCTTCCAGCATTCCATCTCCTATCGTGCCCGACCTCCTGTTTTTGAGGAAACAATAAACATCACACCAAGGTAGGGTTGCCGGCTCCAGGCTGCGAAACACCTGGAGATTTGAGGGGTGGAGAAGAGGGCGGGGTTTGTTGAGAGGAGGGACTACACAGAGTGCCACAGAGTCCGCTTTCCAACGCGGCCATTTTCTCCCGGTGAACTGACCTCTGTCGGCTGGATATCCATTGTAATCTCTGGTCACCACCTGGGAGTTGGTGACCCTACACAAAGGGTGCAGCTGCCCCCCCTATTATGAAACCCAAGAAAATGGGAGTTCCCCTCCTCCTCCTCTGTCAGAAGGGTTGCCAGGTCCTTACCTTTCCCTGGTGGGGCACTTCGGGGTCGTGCCAAGAGGGGGCTGGGACTCCCCAACGCGATGACAACATGCACAAACAACAACATCATGTTGAGGACGCAGCCCCTTGGCAGGCGTGGGCGGGCCCCACTCGCAAGACACCATTTAAAGGGAAGCTTCCCTTTAAATGGTGTCTTGCGAGCTGGGCCCACCCATGCCTGAATTCCAAGCTGCTATTTTGCTGTTTAGAGTTCAGGCGTGCAGCTGGAGGCAGCCCCTCTTCCTTCCCTCCTGAGGATTTAAAGGGCCCTCCAGCTGATCGGTGGCCACGTGGCGGTGAACAGGTTGGCGGCAAGAGGCCCAGTGCAGAACATCTCCCACAACAGGGGGAGGGCCATCTGGCACTGCAGGGGGGGTTGGCCAAGAGGCCTTTCCTCCCTCATCACTGTCACAAAGAGGGAGGGGGAGATAAGAGTGCGAGAAACCGGGGAGAAGGAAAGAAAGAAGAGAAGAGATTGGATTTATAATCCGCCCTTCACTACCCAAAGGAGTCTCAGAGCGGCTTACAATCTCCTTTCCCTTTCCCTTCCCCTCCCCACAACAGACACCTGGTGAGGTAGGTGGGGCTGAGAGAGCTCTCTTGAGAACTGCTCTTGAGAGAACAGCTCTGAGAGAACTATGGCTTGCCCAAGGTCATCCAGCAGCTGCAAGTGGAGGAGTGGGGAATCAAAACCAGTCTGCACACTTAACCATTACACCAAACAAAGAGAAGGACACAGAGGGAGGGCTGGCCTGGCCTGTGACCCACTTCCAGAGTCTTTGCGAGCCACTTGGTGGTCCTCCTGAACCATGGATTGGGAAGCACTGCCCCATACCAGAAGTCAGTCAAGATGAAGGTGAAACCTGAAAGGGAAAGCATCCCCTGCCTTCACCACCCATGTGGAAGACTGAGGGCAGAGTTTCATCCTGAGGTGGTGTCTGAGGCTTCAGGCTCAGTCTTCACTAAATCCTTGTACGGGTAGTCTGCATGTTCATGTAGGCTGGCAATATCAGGGATATATATTAGTTGACATAGCAAAGTTGCACAGTCATAGAAGCATGGTGCTGTGTACAGTTTGGTGCAGTAGTTAGGAATGCGGATTCTAATCTGAAAGAACCAGGTTTGATTCCCCACTTCTCCACATGCAGGCAGCTGGGTGACCTTGGGTCAGTCACAAGTTCTCTCAGAGCTGTTCTCTCAAGAGCAGTTCTCTCAAGAGCTCTCTCAGCCCCACCTTCCTGATAGTGTGTCTGTTGTGGGGAGGGGAAGGGAAAGGCGTTTGTAAGCCGCTCTGAGACTTCTTCGGGTAGTGAAGGGCAGCGTATAAATCTAATCTCTTCTCCTCCTCCTCCTCCTTCTCCTCCTCCAAAGAAGTATAACGTTAAACTTAGATTAATTGAGGTAGATTCAATTCACATCCACGCTGCAGTCAAAATGACAGAAAGAATCCTAATGTAAAGAACACTCGAACAAAGTCTGAGCCCAGTGACACCTTTAAGACCAACAAAGTTTCATTCATGGTATGAGCTTTTGTCCTTATACCGTGAATAAAACTCTGTTGGTCTTAAAGGTGCCCCCACTGGATTCAAACTTTGTTCCGCTGCCTCAGACCAACACCGCTACCCCACCTGAATCTAAAGAATACCAGTCCTTATCACAAGTGTTCAGCGACTACAGCATCACGTGTGAGCCAGACAGCCTGGCCGCTGCCAGAGAGACCTGTAGCTAAGGCAGAAAGGGCTTATGGGAGAGGAGGGGGGCTGGCGGAAGAGTGCCGCGGGCTCAAGGATATAAACCGTGTCTGTGGGAGGGGGACTTGGATCGAGTACACACAACTTTGTTTTGCTCCCACAAATTATTATGGACTTTTCATTTCTAAAAGTGCTGTTGATCGCACAATATAATATCTCTCACTTAATCGCTTTCCCTCCGCCCACATCATCTGTGTGCTGGAGAGGCAGGGGCCTTATTGAGAGAGAGAGAGAGAGAGCTCGTTGCTTTCTGTGTTGCCATTTCCATCCCTGAGGGAAGGCTATTATTGTTCCGTCTCCATTTGCAGGCTGAACCAGACTACCGGTTACACCGCCCACACCAACAATGGCTGCTGTGTACCTCTCAGGTGTCTGGGATTGAACAATTAAGTCCTCCAGAAGCGAAATGTGACATGAGATGTAGTGAGTGGTTCTGTTATACAATAGGAAGTTATTGCCCGGGGACTCTTCAGAATTCCCACATATATCTCCATATATTTGGGAGCTGACTGGGAGCCATCCCCCTCCCCCTTCACAATGCCTGTTGCGGTGCCACCATGGTTGGCCTCGGCCTCCTCATCCTCCACCCACTGGAATGCCCAGCCTGTCCTTTGCCTCCTAGCACAGTGAGCCCGAGACGCTGGCCACCGCCTCTATGGGCTCGCAGCTCACCCAGCTACCTGTACCCGGCTATGGCCGACGACAACCGTTGCATCGCCGGCATGGTCAGCTTCGGCCTCCTCAGCTTCTGCCCACCGGAGCATCTGGCACATCCTTCACCTCCCAGCACAGTGAGTTCAAGACACTGGCTGCCACTTCTATGGGCTCGCAGCTCATCCAGTGACCTACACCCAGCTGCAGCCAATGACAACCACCATGGCACCACCATGGTCGGCCTCGGCCTCCTAAGCCTCTGCCCACCAGAGCATCCATCCCATCCGTTGCCTGAGATGCTGTCCGCGGCTTCTGTGGGCAGGACTCAGGAAATGCAGCCAATGGATTGGAACACCTTTGGAGTGACAGCTCAGGGAGCCAACTGATTTGGGAGAGCATGGAATGTTCTGGAGAGTGCCACTCCAAAACACAATTATATATACAGAAAGATATTGTGGTGCATACACCCCTGTTCTGACTGGAGAGGGGTTGGATTTACTCAGGTTGCTTCCCTGGAGGTATTTCTATAATATCAGCCTTACTTACAAATATATAAGCAGAGAACGGAGGTCTGATTGCCAACCTCCAGGTGGGGCCTGGAGATCTCCCAGAATTACAGTTGATCTGTAGACTACAGAGATGAGCCCCCTTGGAGAAAATGGTTGCTTTGGAGGATGGACTCTATGGCCCTTTCTGCACTCTCCTTTTAATCCATATTCACAGCGGTGTCCTCCAAACAATTCTGCACTAAAATGAAATCCAACCTTCTTTTTAATCCAGGGTCACCCCCCTCCCATTCTGCACTAAAATCGAGTTCGACCTTCTTTTTATTCCCAATTCCCCCCCTTCTGCATTGCATTACCTCCCTTCAGCGGTCAGCCCGGTTTCAGCCTGCAGTTGCCCCCGAGGTTCTTTGGATGTTTTGCCCTGGCCTCGACTCAAACACTGAGAAAATCCGGAGTGGCAAACTGGCAGGCAAATCCATAAAGGACCATGCTAAGGTCCCTCCCCTCCCCAATTCCCTCCATCCCCAAATATACAGGAATTTCCCAACCCAGAGGTGGCAAGGTCGGAGGCAAAGAGGCACTCCTGCAAGTAGAAAGGCCATGGGAGGAAAGGGGGATGAAGCGGGCTCACCCTCGCCACACCAGTGTGCCACATCACTTCCAGCGCAAAAGTGGAAGTGATGTTATCATGTTAAAGTGACACTCTAGGACAGAGGTCTCAAACTCGTTTGTTACCAGGGCCGGATCTGACCTTTGTTGCGCTGGGCTATGTATACCATAAAATGTAATGACAGGTATGGTAGATATAACATTTTTAACGGACAGAGGCAAACCCAATTAATGATATTATTTTTTACTCGAAACAGAAACATGCTATAATATTGATACTCTTACAGTATTTCCGTGAAGTATCTCCCTAATGCCCACCCTACCACTTCTACCACCCATTCCAGCACTGGGACACTCTACCAGGACACAATACACATCCTCTGTCATCTGGCAATAAAGGTAAAGACCAGTTGACTGTGGGCCAGATAAATGAGCTGGTTCTGGCCCATGGACCATATGTTTGACACCCTGGCTCTCGGATTTACCCCAAAGGGTTTTGTGTTATATTTTTCCCACTGGGAGTGATGTTGTGCTTTGGTGCGGCGCCAACAAGCTGATTCCCGCCCCTAAATTTCTCCAGGTGGTTAGATCTGCTACCCTCCCTCAGAGAGAGCCTGCTCTTCCAATAAGCTTCGGCCACTTGCCTGCAAATCTGTCTTCCCTTATCTCGGTCTCCAGTTGGCCTCTCTGTGCTCCTCTTCCTTTTCATCCAGGCACCCAGTCTGCTTCTCCCTCTGGCCATGCCAGAAGCTCACCCCCTTTCACCCTGACGGGCCCTGGGGCAAAACCACTTCCTGTCACTCAAGGGCCATCCGTGGAGGAAGCTGCAGCAGTCAAAACACATTAAGGACACATTAACTTGTCAAAGGTTCTGGTCTGATCTCTGCTGCTTCAGGCCACAGAACCACTCACAAATCCCAAGATTATTGCAGTATGTACACAACAGGAAGGGAAGGCACGGGACCCCCATTCCACCGCTCCCAATCACTTCTCCCACCTCCGTTCTAGCTCCCTTCTGCCTCCCCCCTGCCCGGATGACCATGGCTTGCCTCTCCTCCTCCACCCCACCCCACCCCACCCCTCCCGATTCCAGGGCTCCTCTCCCCCCTGCCGCTGTCCACCCCCCTTATCATCCCGACTCCCATGTTTTCCTGTGCCATTTCAGGCCACTACTGCTACACCAAATGCTGGTCAAACTCCAGTGGTTTTTGTGTGTGGAATCTACACATATGCAGACCTACTGACTTTTTGGAGAATTTTTAACGCAAATTAGGTGTGCTTTTTTAAAAAAACTACAACTTTTTTTTAAAGAAACCTGGGGTTTCTCTCAGGCAGGGCTATTTTGGGGGCAGGAACGGAGTTCTGGCTGGCTTCCAGGTTGGCCATGCCTACAGCCTCCCCCCCCTCAGGTTGCCCAGGCATCTCGCAAGCCGCGGGGCACCTGGGGAAGCCAAGCTGACCCAGGGAGGGAAGGGAGTTTAAACTGCCTCCTTTCCTCATGTTCCCCAGGCACTCTGCAAGCTGCTGGGAGGGAGCTGCACTGCCAGGGGTGTGGCCTAATATGCGAATGAGTTTCTGCTGTCGGGTGTGGCCTATTATGCTAATTAATTCCTGCTGGGCTTTTTCTACAAAAAAACCCTGCTCTCAGGTTTATGACATCGCATAAGGTATCTAGAAGTGTCGTTTCTTTCTCAGGATCTGAATGCCTATTCACCCAGTCAATGTGAGCATAGCTGAATTCACCCAATATGACACAACATTCTCCCCCGGTTACCTTCTGTATTTCTTTCTCCATTTCAAGTTAACCTTCTGTAATAACCAGGGCTCATTTCCTGCAGGAGCGCACAGGAGCGAAGCTCCAGCAGTAGGGAGCCCAGGGGGCGGGCACATGCAGCAAGCCCCACCCCTGCTCCCAGCAATCCCCCTCGCCTTTCCTGGCCCGCTGGCTGACGCAGCGGAGCGCTGCCGCAAGCTGGCCCTTGAGCTGCTCTGCCACTGCCTGGGCCATGGCACCCAGCCCGCCCAGGCTCTGCCCATCCTCATGCCGGCCCTGGCAGGACGTCTCTGCAAGGTGGGCTCTGGCTACTCCTGCGAGGCCTGCAAGGAGCTCCGCCCTGGCCTCCTGCGCCTACTTGGCCTCCTCCTGCACCTCTGACCTGCCACCACCCTGGCCCCCTACCTGCTCAAGGCCATGCGAGTCCTCCATGCCACCCTCCTCAACCCATAGGTTGCACTTTCCTGCACTTGCTGGCCATCCAAAAGGGTCCAGTGGCACCTTTAAGACCAAGGTTTATTCAGGTACAAGTACTCCCTCCTCTGTGAGGGCAGATCTACACACTTCCCCCCCCCCATAGCTAGCAATCCAAAAGAGTCCTGTGGCACCTTTGAGACCAGGGTTTATTCAGATACAAGCTCTCCTTCCTCTGTGAGGGCAGATCTGTGCGCTACCCCCCCCCCCATATAGCTAGCAATTCAAAAGAGTCCAGTGGAGCCTGAGCGGTGGGTGTTGCCTTCTGAAACACTTCCGGTGATGTCAGGGTGTGTGGCATATGCAAATAAGTTATGCTAATCAGTTATGCTAATGAGCTCCTGCACCTCTTTTTCTACGAAATGACCCCTGGTGATAACTACACACTAGTCAGCCAAGGCCTGGCCTGGGCTCTGCGAGGCCGTAACCAGCCACAGCCAGCAACCGACATAACACGTGAAAAGTGACACTAAACCAAAGGCTTTTCCCTCACAGAATAGGGTTGCCAGCCTCCAGCGGGGGATGTCCCACCTCTGGGCCCCACCCCCCACCATCGGTCAGCTGGCCTGTGGGGGGACTTATCAGGAACAGGAGGGAGGCCCAGGCTATGTCGCTGGCAACGTGGCGACATCATATCCAGCATGTATTAGAAGTGACGTCATCACGCCGGCAACATCTGGAAGACGCACTGGTATTTGGGCAAAAACTCTATGGTAGAAGCCATTTTTCCATAGAGTTTTTGCCCAGATGCCAGAGCACCACCTGGATGTCCCAGCATGATGATGTCACTCCCGGGACATGCCGGAAATGACTTCGCCATGTCACTGGCAACAGAGCGTGGACCTCCCTCCCACTCCTGGTTATTCCGCCCCCCATTCCCCCATCAGTTGCCAGGAGGGACCTGGCCACTCCATCACAGGATCATGTTAAAATGAATATACAGTATGATAAGGGAACACCACCAAATACACAACTCCCTACAGCATCACACCTTAAAATTCTGACCAAGTGGGAGTAGGGTTGCCACATCGCCCCCGGCCACGGGCAGGAGATGGGGGTAGGGCTGCCACATCCAAGTTGAGAAAGTCCTGGAGATCTGGGGGTGGAGCCTGGGGGGGACAGGGACCTCAGAGTCCACCCTCCAAAGCATCCATTTTCTCCAGGGGGACTGAGCTTTATAGTCTGGAGATGAGCTGTAGTTCTGGGAGATCCCCAGGTCCCACCTGGAGGCGGGCATCTCTACCACACAGGACCACGTGAGATGCCACAGATCTGTCAAGAAGACTCTGCAGCAAAGAATGATAAATACCCCCCCAGACTGTGGGTCTGAGAGCTCCCTTCCCCTCAACCCAGCCCTGGGTAGACTTTTTTTGTTTATGCCCCTGACTACTCACAGGTAAAGTAGCTGTGGGTGTTTTCCCTACAAAAAATGTAGCATGTGTAACATTCCTAAGTGGTAGACGGCTATGTCATCTCTACTATGTTATCTTCCAGGCCTGGTATTGGTAGCCACGGCGATTCTATAGAGAAATATATTCCTATTACATGTGCTAGTTCATCGGTATCTCTGCCCCCTCTGGCATACAGAGCCTCCCTGCCTGTCCTCCCCTCCCCTGTACATCCTTCCTTGTTTTTTCTATAACATTTTTCTATAACTAGGATAGCTGCGAGCCAGTGATTTCCGCCATCCCACCAGATTTCTGAGAAGGCCCCCTCTGTCCGGCTCTCGTTTTGTGCCAAGCGTCCCAGCTGCCCCAACTTAGCCTGGAGGCCTCTAGCATTTGCATATGAACACAGGTATTTTGTTTTAAGCCCTTCTCCTTTGAAGTCAGGTTTATGGGGTTACCATTATAAGGCATTCTGTAACTGTCTGCTGAGGACCTGAGCTTGTTTGCCAGCTGAGTCACACATGACCGAGCCCTAAGTTGTAGCTACCCCAAGGTCTTTGGATCAGAGAACACGAGCTAGAATTTTCATGTCTCCCAAGTGCGTGGGTTCCGGGTTCGGCTTAGGAAGCAGTCATGAGAATTTCGTAATGTATGAATCAGCCCTGTACTGCCAAGAAGAAGAAGAAGAAGAAGAAGAAGAAGAAGAAGAAGAAGAAGAGGAGGAGGAGGAGGAGGAGGAAGAGGAGGAGGAGATTGGATTTATACCTCGCCCTTCATTCGGAGTCTCAGAGTGGCTTACAAACTCCTTTCCCTTCCCCTGTGAGGTAGGTGGGGCTGAGAGAGCTCTTTCCAGAACTGTCCCTGAGAGAACAGCTTTGACAGGACTATGGCTTGCCCAAGGTCATCCAGCAGCTGCAAGTGGAGGAGTAGGGAATCAAACCCAGTTCTCCCAGATTAGAGTCAGTGTACTTAACCACTACACCAAACACACCTACTGACAATGTCACTTGTATGTCATTTTATTTCGGCTCAGGTAGGGTTGCCAATCCCCAGTTGGGGGCAGGGAATCCTGTGGTTTGGAGCCCCTCCCCCCACTTCAGGGCTGTCAGAAAGTGGGAGGGGATGGCCATTGGGTGCTCCATTATACCCTATGGAGACTGGTCCCCATAGGATATAACGGAGAATTGATCCATGGGTATCTGGGTCTGGGGGGGGGCCTGTTTTTTGAGGTAGAGACATCAAATTTTGAGCATAGCTGGTGGTGCCTCTCCTGAAAAACCCCCGCAAGTTTCAAAAAAGATTGGACCAGGAGATCCGATTCTATGAGCCCCAAAGCAATGCCATATCCTTGCTTCAGGATCCACCCCCATCGGTATTTGGGGCTGGGGGGGCTGTTTTTTGAGGTAGAGGCACCAAAATTTGAACATAGCTGGTGGAGCCTCTCCTGAAAAAAAAACACCCAAGTTTCAAAAAAGATTGGACCAGGAGATCCAGTTCTATGAGCCCCAAAATGATGCCACAGCCTTTCTCTTGGCTCCACCCCCAAAGTTCCTAGATATTTCCTGAGTTGGACCTGGCAACCCCAGGCTCAGGAAGGAACATCCTTTGAGACGGGTCCCCAACGTACCCATCATGGAGCCCGCTGACGACTCCTTTCCTGGCATCCTCCAAGTGTTTGGCGCGGGGGGGGGGAGATGGGGCTTTTCCCCAGGAGGGCTTCTCATTGGCTGAACTATTTGTTTTTTAAAATATATATATATTTTTAAACAAAATTTTATTGGGATGCATTCAACATTTTCAACAACGTTTTTTAAAATATATTGATTTGGGAGCAGCAGCCACCAGCTCACAAGAATCTTCCCTGAGCGACTGGTATATTCAAGAAAACATTTTAAAACCGTCTGCTCATTTTAAGAAGCGCCCTGTTAAATGCGGCTTCTGCCTGGACTGTTGAAGAGTTACTATTCGAGGGATGCATAACCTCACTCTCTGGCATTCCGTGACTGGCCCTGCCTCCTGCAGTGACCATTCTGTGGTCATACCCCACCCCTGTGCCAGGATTCCGAAGGCACCCACAGGCCCAGAAAAGGGGACCCTTGCTCTAGTCTAAAGCCTTCAGGTTGGGGTAGTGGTTAGGAGCGTGGACTCTAATCTGGGAGAACCGGGTTGGATCCCCCACTCCTCCACATGCAGTTGCTAGTGTGACCTCGGGTCAGTCACAAGTTCCTTCAGAGCTGTTCTCTCAGGAGCAGTCCTCAAAAGAGCTCTCTCAGCCCTGCCTAACTCACAGGGTGTCTGTTGTGAGGAGGGGAAGGGAAAGGAGATTCTAAGCCGCTCTGAGATTTCTTTGGGTAGTGATAGGGAGGGTAGAACTCCAATGTCTCCCTCTCTTCTTCTTCTTGCCGAATACTCCACTGGCACCAGGCTGCTCTAAGTGGAAGTGTCTCGAAAAAGCTGTTCCATCTCTTATTTACTGATCCGTGAGTCAAAATGAGATAAACAAGAGTGGTCTACCTCAGTAACACCGAGGTAGGGAAGATGACTTGCTGGCGACGGATTCGGCATTTGTGTGGGTCTCGCCAAACACCCACCCTTCTCCAAATGTTAAATTATCAGTGCACTGTCTGATGGCCTTCCAAACTGAACGGCAGATTGTTAAACGGAATGGCTGCAGGTGGCTTCTGCCAAAAAATAAATACATATTTTCTGGGGAGTTAGGTGCTGAGGGAAAAAATGTTACCAAGGAGCCCTGCTAGAGACGGATCCCTCCCTGCCAACCCTTACGGAGACCAATTCTTCCCTCTGAGATGTGGAGTCTTGTGAGCAAAAATTCTACTTTGTGAGCTACTGGCATTCAAGTTGTGAGCGAGCCATTCGGCTACTGCATATCGAAAAGAACACACTGAGCTAAGACAAAAACATGTGTAAGGTAAAGGTTCCAGTTGAATCCAACTCTAGGGTTGCGGTGCTCATCTCCATTTTAAAGCCCAAGAGCCAGCGCTGTCCGAAGACGTTTCCGTGGTCATGTGGCCGGCATGACTAAACACCCAGGTGCACGGAACGCTGTTACCTTCCCACCAAAGTGGTGCCTGTTTATCTACTTGCAATTTCTTGCTTTCGAACTGCTAGGTTGGCAGGAGCTGGAACTAGAGACGGGAGCTCACTCCGTCATGCGGCCCTCTCGGGTCTCGAATTGAAATGTGTGAAATATGTGAGCCAGAGGCTAGCTCACACTAACTCAGCTTAGAAGGAGCACTGACAGAGACTGGGTGAAAGATTCGTCAACCACAAATGGACACTGCCACAGACTGTAACCACGGAAGACGTGGGCTGGCCACCAAAGAGGACGTTCAACAGGGAGCGGCATCTAGTCCCAGCTGCCTTGGCAGGCACATTCGTGAGCTGATATTCTTGACTGCAAACACATCTGTCGCGTTTGCTGGCGGTCGGGCCAGCCGAAACTTGAATCAAACTGGAGAGGGGGCCAACTGGATTTCCTCCAAAGGCAGCAACGTTCAGCCCCGCGTGAGCTTCATCGGCTTCGGTGGTCTGAGGACTTCACATTTTCGTTTTCTGCTTTCTTGCCCTGTTTCAAAATCAAGGTGGTACTGGAGGCAGTGTTCCCTCTAAGCTGAGTTAGTGCGAGCTAGCTCACAGGTTTTTAGCCTCAGGCTTACATGTTTTTATCTTCGCTCAGGAAGGAGGGCTCTGGAGCAAACTAATTGATGCAGTAGCCAAATAGCTCACTCACAACTTTAATGTTGGGAGCTCACAAAGTAGAATTTCTGCTCACAAGACTCCACAGCTTAGAGGGAACACTGGCGGGAGGGAGAGTTGCCAGTTCTAGGTTGGGAAGTTCCTGGAGGTTTAGGGTGGAGCCTAGAGATGGCAGAGTTTAGGGAGGAGAGGGGTTTCAGTGAGAGAGGAGGAGGATTTATGCCCCACCCTTCACTACCCGAAGGAGTCTCAGAGTAGCCTACAAACTCCTTCCCTTCCCCCTCCCCACAACAGACACCCTGTGAGATCGGTGGGGCCGAGAGAGCCCTTTTGAGGACTGCTCTTGAGAGGACAGCTCTGAGAGAACTTGTGACTGACCCAAGGCCACACCAGCAGCTGCATGTGGAGGAGTGGGGAATCAAACCTGGTTCTCCCAGATTAGATTCCGTGCTCCACTACACCAAACTGGGGTACAATGCCGTACGGTCCACTCTCCCAAGAGGCCATTTTCTGTAGAGGAACAGATTGCTGCCCTCTGGAGATCCATTGCGATGCCAGGACATCTCCCGTCCCCGTGTGGAGGTTGGCGATTGTGGCCGGAGGGTCCCAGCCTGTTACCTTGAGGCTGCCCTTGGGAGGCATCTCACAGCCTTCCTTCACCTGCACTCTTTTTCCAGCTGTAGGTCTCCTGACTGGTTCTGTGGATTCTCAGGAGGAGCAAAGCTACTGACCGGATGTTTCTGGTTTTTTCTTTTTGTATTTTTCATGTGTGTGTGTGTGTGTGTCAGGTAGCCCTGTCATGTTAGAGGTATGCGGGAGGAGGGTGAAGTCTCCCGCCTTTCGTCTGAAGCCTCTGAAGTTTTCCACAGACTTTCTTATCAGACCACTGACCTTCTTGCTCCCGCTGCGGAGCCCAGCGCTGGGAATTACAACAGTTTCTGGAATGTTTTGCCTATTAACCCACTAAAGCCTCCCACATGCACGAACTGTATCTATTGGCCTCTGCTGATGGGGGGGCGGCTGTTTGAATGTAATATAACCTAGTATGCTTTGCTGTATCTAGTCATTACTGACACAGAGAATGTACACGTGTCTTTAGCACTGCTCCACCATTAAGCACTGTCTTCTGAAGAAGACCTGTGTGGTGTGACTGACTGAAGAATCTGACAGTGTGTGTGCACCTGGGAGTCATGTTGCCGTCTGGTGTCTGACCCCTACTGGGGGCCTGGAGGATATCCAGAGCGGTGGCTGAATAGAGCCTGCCCCCGCCTCCCAACTGCTGGTATTCCAAGGAGGTCTCCCATCTAAGTCCTTGCCAGAGTCGACCCTGCTTAGCTTCTGAGATCTGATGAGATCGAGCCTGCCCGGGCTACCCAGGTCAGGGCGACATTTCCAGTTTTTTGTCTGTTCCTGGTTTCCTTCAGTGGGCATGACAATCTTAATGACTTTTTCCCTTTGCCGTCAAGTTGCAGCCGACTATGGCAAACCTGTCGGGTTTTCAAGACGAGAGGAGTTTGAGGCTGGTTCGCCATTGCCTGCCTCCCCATCACCACGGTGGCCTTCCTTGGTGGTCTCCCATCCAAATACTGACCGGGGCTGACCCTGCTTAGCTTCCGAGATCTGAGGAGATCAGACTAGCCTGTGCTAACCAGATCAGGCAAATCTTCATGATTAGTGACTCGTGATACCACATCTAGAGTTCCCCACAGCCTTAGCTTGGTGTCCAGCCTTCCAGCACAACCTCTTACCCAGCCAAAGGTGGAGGCCAAAGAAACACTCCTTTGTGTCGCTGCAAAGCTTTCTGGGAATGGATCAACAGGCCCAGTGCCCGAGTAAGGAGATCCATGGCTTGGCACACAACCCTAGTTGAGGCTGTTGAAAGTGGCATGTCCATCTGCCAAACACGTTCACCATGAAATGGAGGAACTGTGGATCAGCGGGAGAGCCTCTGCTCGGCCTGCAGTGCAGAAGGTCCCAGATCCCATCCCTGGTATCTCCAGTTTTAATCAAATCAGGTCTTAGGTGATGGGAGAGGCCTCCGCCTGAGACCTTAGAGAGCCACTGCCTGTCTGAGTAGACAAGTACTGACTTTGGTGGGGCCCCAGGGGTCCGATTCGGTATAAGGCCCCTTTGAGTGTTCTAGTGAAGTTCTTGGGAACCCTCGTTTTCAATCTTCCTCTGATTCTTTTTCCCATGTATTTATTTTTTTGGCAGGACATGAATTGCTTCAGGAGGCAGGTGAATACCACTGCAGGTCCAAAATCCACCTCAAATGTATAACAGAGGGGAAACTAAGGCCCTTTCTGCACTCTCCTTTTAATCCATGTTCCTTGTGGTGTCCTCCAAGCCATTTTGCATTAAAACCGGATTCAACCTTCTCTTTAATCCAGGTCCATCCCCCCCACCCGTTCTGCACTGAAATCGAGTCCAACCTTCTTTTTATTCTGGGTCCCCCCCCCATTATGCATGGCATTCCCTCCTTTCAGCGGTCAGCCCGTTTTCAGCCTGCTGTTGCCACGGGGTTATTTGGATGCTGTTTTGCCGTGGACTTAAATTGCCTCGACTCGAACACTGAGAAAATCCCGAGTAGCGGGCAAAAGTGGAAAGGACCTTAGTCCCAGTAATCAGGCCCTCAAGGCTGGGTTGAATCTTCAAAACTGTGAATCCAAGGGAGACCTCCAAAGAATACCAGGGCTAGGAGGCAGAGGCAGGCTAACAAGCCACTTCTCTGAATGTTCTCCGTGCCCCAGTAAGGAGTCACCAGAGGACTTCCAGGGATGGGCACACACGGTTGTGCACACATGGGCACACACACACACACAAATGCAAAAATAGGGGGGAAAACCCCAAAACCCCACACCCAAGCCTGTGAATCCAACACCTGCAATTGTTAGGTTTGCCAGACCGCCTGGTGGAGGCGTGGGTTCCCCACTGCCAGGGCTCACATCCCTTCTGCAGATCAGCTGGCTGGTGTGGGGGGGAAATTTACCCTCCAAAAGAGGGAGATCCATCTGACATGCAGTGACATGTCTATATCACTACCCACATGACCTGGAGGTGACATCATAACATCTGAGACATTGGGGCGATGCTCTAGTATTCGGGCAAAACCTCTAAGGTAAAAGCCAAACTTACCACAGAGTTTTTGCCCAAATGCCAGAGCACTGCCCCAACACTCGATGTGGTGATGTCACTTCCAAGTCACGTGGGCACTGCAGTGTTCCCTCTAAGCTGAGTGAGTGTGAGCTAGCTCACAGTTTTTTTTAGCCTCTGGCTGACACATTCTTGCCTTAGCTCGGGAAGGACGGCTCCAGAGCAAACTGATTTATGCAGCAGCCAAACTGCTTGCTCACAGCTTCAATGCCAGTAGCTCACAAAGTAGAATTTTTGCTCACGGGACTCCATAGCTGAGAGGGAGCATTGGCGGGCAGTGATGTAGCCATGTCGCTGTATATTGGGTGGACCTCCCCGCAGTTCCTTGTAAGTCTCCCCCACACACAAACCTCTGCTGGTTGCCAAGAACGACCAGGCAACCCTAACAATTGTGCATACTGGTGGCAGTGGAACGGGCCCCCGAGTTTCATTCCACTTGTGACAACTGCGTAGGGTTTTCAAGGGAAGAGATGCCCATGGTTTGCTGTTTGCCTGCCTCTGCATGGAAACTCGGGGCTTCCTGGGTGGTCTCCCATCCGAACAGTAGCCAGGGCTGGCACTACTTGGAACATCCAGGATCCGGGCTGTGCGGACTACCTTCAAGAAAACCTCCAGTTCAATTTCAGTTCTCCCTTTTGTAACTAGAACCTATGACTGTTCATTCCCCACCCCCCTGTATCCTTGCACCAAATGCTCCCTGGTAATGCATTTTTCAATGTTATTCTTGTAGCAATTGCAGGATATCATATAACACACAAAAAGGGCATTAAAACGATATAAAAGGAACAAATCCAATAGGGAATGTCAGTGATAAAGTGGGAGGGAAGAACAGCATCACTCCGGTGTTATACAAAAACACAAGGGAATGGATCCGGGAATATTCATACCTCCCCTAGTTCGTAGCCTTTGACTAATTTATCAGCTGAATGCGGCCCTCTTTGTCTGCCGGTTTGAAAAGATTCAAGATGTGGGCACATCCCGTAGCACAGGAAAGTCAATGTCTCCCACCATTCCCTCGTCTAAGAAAAGAGAGGAAGCGCAGTTAAGGTGGCACAGAAACCACAGCTTTAAAGAGAATTTAAAGTGGTTTGAGAAGACTTCGGTTGCAGTCACATGCACAATCAACCGCACCATAGGCACAAATGCCGGACAGATTTAAAGGGCGCGATCAGACACGAACGTCTGGGAAGCGCCCCGCACCTGTCGGCAACCCGTTTTGCTCCACCGCAGAAGCGGAGTAAAAAGACACCGGGGAAAGACAGGTAGCAAACGAGTTGCTACGGGCCATGGATGGACTTTCCTCTGTCTGATCGCTCCAGCATGCTTGCATGGCGTTGGGATGGTCTGATAGGGCCATCCTGACTCTGTGCCGTTTGCCCCCCTTCACAGTATGCGCATCATTGCACACTCCGTAGGGAGCCCTCAGTGCTGAGATGCGATTCGTCGATTCCCCGTTTAAGTGCATCAGCAACAAAGGGCAAACCCCCCTCCCAAAACCCAACTCACCCGCGGTGTGTCTGATCACGCAGTGGTGGGCTGCCCCCACAGCTTCATAGAACTGCGTGATCATACAACTGCGGGTCAAATTCCTCCGGAGGAAATAGCCTCACTTCCCCCCACACACGTTATCTCGCGTGTGTGACTGCGGCCTTCATTTCTTTTCTTCTATCCTACAGTGAGTTCTGGCCAGTAAAGGTTCTGCAGGTTTTGAAAAAAGAATATAAAAACCTGCCAACCTTATTAACCAAATCAAAATGTCATGGGTCTAAACGTCACTCGAAAACCCCTTTCAAACCTCCTTCCAGTCAGAAAGAGAAGAGAAACCGATCACGTTATCTCCAGCAAGTCAGTTCTGGTCTCTGCCACCGATAGCGTCTTCGCTGCATTTCTATAAGGTTTCTTTAGCCTCCTCGGCTCCAAATTTCCAAGCCGAGCAGAATTTGATATATTTTTTCCATACTTCTGAGTGATATTTCAGGAGGATAACTTTGATAACGTCGTCTTGTCCCCCCCAGCTTCCAAACTGCTTTGCCCTCCGGTGAAAATTTGTTTCTTTGAATGATTCTGTATTCATTATTCCCTTACTTCTAAACTCTTATGCCCGTGTCTTCCAATAAAGTTGGGTATTGTGCAACTTAACGGAAGGTTTCCTAATGTTTTTCACATGGTACGTTCTGTCATCTGCCGTTGCAAATTCTCTGCGGCGCGTATTGAAGTGCCATTGGGAAATAAAATAGTTGGGGGGGGGGAACGGGACACTGCAATTCCAGATATATAAGTAGTTTTCCTGTATTATGCTGTATTATTTATGACTTTGGAACCACTAGTTTCATATGCGCCAGGCAATTTAAATTATTGAATGGCTGCCTGCTAGAGAATTCCATTCCGTGCCAATAGCGCGTGGGAGGGGGGGGGTGCTGCGTTGTACCAGATCCAGTTTAAATGAAGCAAAAAAGTACACAACTGGGTCAGGTGGCCATTAGTTGCCTCATGCAGTAGCCAATCAGAGAAAGGCAGGAGAGATTATTCAAGTCCTGCCAGGAACTGGGCAGCAGGTTTGGCTGCCAGCTGGCCTGCCAACCCTCCCTATATATGAGCCAGTTTGGTGTAGTGCTGAAGTCCACGGACTCTAATCTGGGAGAACTGCGTTTGATTCCCCACTCCTCCACTTGCAGCTGCTGGATGACCTTGGGCAAGCCATAGTTCTGTCAGAGGTGTTCTCTCAAGGGCAGTTCTCGAAAGAGCTCTCTCAGCCCCACCTACCTCACAGGGGAAGGAGAAGGAGTTTGTAAACCACTCTGAGACACCGAGTGAAGGGCAGGATATAAATGTAAACCTCCTCCTCTTCCTCCTCTTCCTCTTCTTCTTCTTCCTCTTCTTCTTTGGGATTTGGCAGTCCAGCTGCCTTCGAGGGTGAGCAAGAATGTTTCCGACTAGGGTTGCCAGGCCCCCGGTAAGGTGGTGGTTCTCCTCGCCTCAGGCCCTGCCCCTCACAATCAGCTGGTGGAGGGGGCCTGTCGTGGCAGTGGGGAAGGCCTAGCCTGGCGTTTCAGTGATGTTGCTCGTGATGCAGCAGCGTTGCTTCCAGAGTGTGCTGAAAGTGATGTCATCATGCTGTCAGCATTGCGGCAATGCACTGGTATTTGGGGGGAAACTCTGTGGTAAAAACGGCTTCTACCATAGAGTTTCTGCCTGAATGCCAGACTGTCACTGGTGATGTGATGATGTCACTTACAATGTGTGGAAGTGAAACTGCCACATCATCAGCAATATGGCTGATATGCTAGGCTCGGCCTCCTCTGCTGCTGGTAAGCTCCCCTGCCCTTGCTGGTGACCAAGAGGTATCTGGCAGCCCTCTTTGGGACCTCCTTCAAATTGGCCCAGAAGGTAGGGTTGCCAACCTCCAGGCAATGACTGGAGAACACCTGGAATTATTCACTCAGAGTCTCAGGACAGTTTACAATCTCCTTTCCCCTTCCCTTCCCCACAACAGACACCCTGTGAGGCAGGTGGAGCTGAGAGAGCTCTTTCCACAACTGCCCTTGAGACAATGGCTCTGGGAGAACTTGTGACTGACCCAAGGCCACCCAGCTGGCAACACATGGAGGAGTGGATTAGAGTCCGCACTCCTAACCACTACACCATTCCCAACCTTGCCCCTCATTGGCTTGAGCGGTCGGCTGGGCCAGTGTCAGAATGGCCTTGGCAGCTGAGCAGCATCAACGTGGCCCTTCGTCACTGGTACGGTTCTTGGTGTGGTTACCAACCTCAAGGTGGGGCCTGGAGTTCTATTCCAGCCTCCCCAGGCAAAAGCTTGTAATCTGCAGGGATTTCACAAACTGGAATTGGTGGCCCTGCATTTCCGAGGGAGACAGACGAAGATTAATGACTCTCAACAGTAACTCTGGCTAGGTTTGTAGTCAGAGTACATTGGCCCCTCAACGCTGGTAGCCAGGGCAGCTGCAGCAATGTGCACTCTAAGTGGTTAAGTGCATGGAGTCTGATCTGGGAGAACCAGGTTTGATTCCCCACTCCTCCACTTGCACCTGGCTGGATGACCTTGGGCAAGCCATAGTTCTCTCAGAGGTGTTCTTGAAAAAAAAGAACAGTTTCTGTCAGAGCTCTCTCAGCCCCGCCTACCTCACAGGGTGTCTGTTGTGGGGAAGGGAAGGGGAGGGAAGGGGAGGGGAGGGGAGGGGAGGGGAGGGAAGGGAAGGGAAGGGAAGGGAAGGGAAGGGAAGGGAGGGGAAGGGAGGGGAAGGGAGTTTGTAAGCCACTCAGAGACACCTTTGGGTAGTGAAGGGTGGGATATAAATCCAATCTCTTCTTCTTCTTCTTCTTCTGTCCTCTGGGCTTCTCCTCGCTCCTATTCACAAGTTGACGGAGTGTGGGCTTTCCCTCCCGCTTTCTCTCAACCCCCATTCCTCTTCCTCCATAGGCGCAGAGGATGATCCTCTCCGGTCGGCATCTCTTGTCCTTTTTGAATCCTCCCGCCCTGCTCCTGCCCCTCCCTCCTGCCCATCAGAGGAGAGGAGCCACGGGGATTGGCTCATTCCCAGTCCCCATCTGTGCATTCCCACCCCTCTTCCTTGCGGTCAGGCCAGCGTCCTTGAGGATGTCGGCCGCACCCTCCCAGGTGCCTTCTTTGGCTGTCGGGGAACGTCTAGCCGATCTGCAGGGTAGGAGCCCGGACTCTCCTGGGCAATGTTCCCCCTAAGCTGAGTTCGTGTGAGCTAGCTCACAGTTGTTTAGCCTCCGGCTCACACATTTGTGTCTTAGCTCAGGAAGAATGGCTCTAGAGCAGACTAATGTATGCAGTCGCCAAATCGCTTGCTCACCACTTGAATGCCGATAGCTCACAAGACTCCGCAGCTTAGAGGAAGCATTGCTCCCTTGTAGCTTCTTTGATTTCCTCCTTCCTTCTGGTGTTGAAAGATGGGAACTCTGCTGCCCCCGACCCCCAAACCTGGGCCTGACCCCAGCTTCTCCCTGAGGCTGTCAACCGCATTCCTTCTTCCATCCGGTACTCCTCGTTGAGAGCGGTTGTTCTCTCCTGACACTATACTGCTGTACTTAAACATTTTTGCTATTGTTCTTTGAAACCAGAACTGGTTGGCTCCATCGGCCATTGTCTCTGTCTTCTTCTACTGTGGATTGCTGGCTCTCTGCCCTTCTAGCCCCAACGGCTACCAGGTGCCCCTGGCAAATAAGGGAAAATATGGTTCACGGTGAAAATATAACACATTCTGGTTGCCTGGTGGCCCTGCTGAGCTCTGGAGGTTTGGGGGTGGGGAAGTTGAGATTTGGGGAGGGGGAGAACTTCAGCAAGGTATAATACCACATAGCCCACCATCCAAACAAGCCATTTTCTCCAGGAGAATTTATCTCTGTCGTCTGGAGATCAGTTGTAATTCCAGGGGATCTCCAGGCCCCACCTGGAGGTTGGCAACCATATCTCCCAGAGGGGTGTGGCCCGGGAGAGGATCCATTCCATTCAGGGATCGCCGAGGTTCTCACCGTGAAAGAGACTGAGTTCTCCGCGACGTATTTTTATAAGCTTCTTTCATCTCCCTTTGTTTGACTGAACCAAATCTTTCTGCTTTTATTTCTGACTCGGAGCCTGACTTTTATCTTTATTACTTTGGTGGGCGGGAAGTGGGGAGGGAAAGGCGCACACCACCAGACGAGCAACGCAGGCAGGCAGGCAGGCAGTGTGTGAGTGTGCGAGGGGGGGGGCACCTGGCAGTTCAGACAGTTTTAGCAAAGCTAAAAATACTTTCTTGAGTCCACAGGGTCAAAACGATAAATATGCAAGTTACTGTTCTTTTTTAAAAAGGGAAAAATTGGAACGGGGGGGGATAGAATAGCATGCAGAATGTGGAATAATTAAAAGGTCCAATCAGCCATGAAAACAGTGAAGCCTGTTTTTATAAATTGGGCCCAATGAAGCACGTGGTAAACAAGCAGGGAGCTCCACATAATCTATCTTGGAATCATTTTTCTTCCGGAATTATTGGAGCTATTCTATGACGTTTAGGCCCTGTTTAAGGAAGGGAGGCCAGCTCTGGTTTGGGAAATACCTGGAGATTTGGAGGGGGTGGAGCCTGGATAGGGTGGGGTTTGGGGAGGGGAGGGACCTCAGGAGGGTATAACGCCACAGAGTCCCCCCTCCAAAGCAGCCATTTTGTCCAGGGGGACTGCTCTTGGTCCTCTGGTGATCAATAGTCCTAGAGGGAGATCTCCAGGAGACACCTGGAGGTTGGCAACCCTAATTGTAAGGGGGACTTTAGAAAACACCTGGACAAAAGAGACTTTTGTTCCAGTTGCCATGGAACCTGGGGCTGGGGGGCTGGGTCGCCGGCTCTGGGTTGGCAAACACCTGGGGGCGGGGCCTAGGGAGGGAGGAGTTTGAGGAGGGGAGGGACATCCGTGGGGTACGATGCCATTGAGCCCACCTTCCAATGCAGCCATTTCCTCCAGCTGAGCTGACCTCTGCCACCCGGAGACCAGTGGTAATCCTGGGAGAGCTCCAGCCCCCACCAGGAAGCCGGTAGCCCTGGCCTATGAGGAGTCACAGGGTCATTGCAAAGGTCAGCTGAGGAAAAACTTGGAAGAAAGCTTGAATTAAAAAGTATTAGAATCATAGAATGTTAGAGTTGGAAGGGATCTTACAGGTCATCTAGTCCAACCCCCTGCCCTCTGGAGGACCATAGCCGAAAGATAGCCCTACATACCTACAACATACCCAAAAGATGGTCGTCCAGCCTCCTCTTGAAAACGGTCTAGTGAAGGAGGATCCACTACCTCCTGAGGCAGTCTGTTCCACGGCTCAACCACTCTTACAGTTAGGAAGTTTCCCCTGATATCTAGCCAGTAACAACTTCCTTGTAATTTCCACCCATTCCACCCATCTAGTCTTGCAATCCGGAGCAAGAGAGAATAGATCTGCTCCATCTTTTACATAACGGCCCTTCAAATACTTGAAGACTGCAATCATGTCCCCTCTAACTCTTTCCCAGGCTAAACATACCCAACTCTTTCAGCCTTTCCTCATAAGACTGGGATTCCAACCCTCTCACCATCCTGGTTGCCCTTACTATTTGCCCTTATTATAACTAGTATAGATCAGGGGTGTCAAGCTCATTTGTTTATGAGGGCCAGATCTGACACAGATGAGAGACCTTGCTGGGCCAGGCCATGCGTTTCATAAAAAAAAAGCAGTGTATAACTCTTGGCATCTCATTTCCAGTTATTTTTTCTTCTCGAAACCGTAAAAGTGAAGGAAGTTCTCCAAGCCAGTGGAATTCCCAGAGGAGACATCCTGACCGTTAACAAAACGTTTTCATCCAGTGGGAAATGTCACTTCAAGTTCTGAAATTTCCAGAACAGTCTCTGTGTCTCTCCGGAAGTGATTCACAGGTGATGCCCGTCCTGAGCCTTGATTTCAAGAATGCTTCCTTGCCCGTCATTCATTTCCTGATCAGACACAATCACATCTAGGGTAATTCTGCACTGACCCGACTCAAAATCCCTTGGCTTTGTTGGGGGGCAGCTCTTCTCCTGGCAGCCCATATTAGCAGAGAAAAGCCAGTGGCTGTGGACTCCCCTTCTTGTTATACAGTCAGATAGCTTCCCCTTCACCATATTTGGGTCCAAAGAAAAACCTGACTTCCGGGATCTCATTTATTGCTTTTATTTGATCAATCGTAACAGTTTCCAATTTGAGGGTGAATTTTGAGGCTTCCACTCAGGAAAAACATCCAAGAAGCACTGAATAAATAATATAACTAAAACATTCCTCTGGGATTCTGCATATATTAATGCAGTGTGTTGGTTGTGCTATGCTTTGAGGGCTATCCAGTGCCTCTCACCAGTACTAGATATCCTGTTCAGGTGTCTGTGGTGATGAACACCTTTACGTAGGAGGCAAAACTGATAAAACCTTACTCTAGGGGTGGGATTCGAGGTGGGGCTTTTCCGCTTGTTTATTTTTTGTCAGTTCTGGCCGCATACTGCTTCGGTTTATCCCCTAATTTCCACACACATTTTTTGTGTCTTTAAGTTTCCACTTCAGGAGTCTACCCTCCACAGCAGGTGGAGGTGGCTTGTAATTCCAGGAGATTCCTGGAAGCTGGCAACCTTATGGCTGAATGACAACCTAGCCCCTTTCCCTCAGTCAGATGCAGGATGTTCCCTCCGTTTTTCCCTTCCTTTCTGGCTGGGCAGCCCATTCATCTATTTTCTTCTTTTCTGAGGATCTATGGCTGTTCCACCCTGTCACTTAATTGTATTTTGCAGCTGGCTCTGTGCAGGAACTTGAGGGAAGAGACAAGATCACCTCTTTTAACGTACACTCCTGAAAACGGCACACGAGAGGCTTTCAAACATTCAAAAATAAACAAGACATTTTATTCAAAGTAGAGAGGGGGAAGTCAGGTGAAATCTGGGGTAAAATGTCTGAGGTGAATCAAATATAATTCTGAGGTAACTTAGTAATTTCACATTCATATGTTTCCAGCAAGTGAGAGTTTAAAGCTTTTCACAAGGTTTTAGAATCTTAGAGATGAGCAGCTTTGGTTTCAGTGTTTCCAAACACTTCAGTTCACTTTCTTGAATTTAACTGACTCTTCAGGGAGGGATATACTACCAAGTATCCAAATTCATTCTCTAAACACACCAGGGATTGCTCCATTCTTTGAGTGATCTCCCTTTCAAACTGGTCAGGAAATCACTTCTTTAAATAGAAGCTCTGACCCTTTTTTGGCCCAAATGGATGTCTTCACTGATCCTCCCACTCCTCCTTGCCAACCTTCCCAGACCTTAGTCAGTGTTAAACTGTTCTCAGTCAGTGCTAAACTCTCCTCAGTCAGGGCTAAACTGTTCCAGTTTTCAGTCAGAGCTAAACTGAGTTGTCTTCACCTGTCATTGCCTGTGATGTTTCTCAATGTTATTGTCACAGAAAAGCAGGTCAGGAATGGGGCACTCATCTTGGCTCACTGGCATGGAGAGCCAGCGTGATGTCATGGTTAAAATGCTGGACTAGGATCTGGGAGACCCATGTTCGAATTCCCATTCTCCCATGGAAGCCTGCTGGGTGACCTTGGGCCAGTCACACCCTCCCAGCCTAACCTACTTCACAGGGTCGTTGTGAGGATATTGTCGTTGTTATTTTTGAATTGCACAGGCCCTGAGTACACAAGGCTCTGGGCAAAACAGGTTAAAAGCATACAAAAATACAGATTAAAATAAAAAATGGTTATTCTTAATTTAATAGTCTCCAGATGGTGTCCATAATTTAATCTGAAACATACTCTGGACTATTATTCCATCCGGACTGTTAATGAGGAGGCCGAAGTGGGCAAGATGGAAGAAAAAAGGACACCAGCCATGATGGGAAACCGTCGCTGTCCTCAACCAAAAGCCTGGCGGAACATCTCTGCCTTACAGGCCCTGCGGAACTGCATTAAGTCCTGCAGGGCCATGGTAGAAGCTGGCAGAGAGTTCTACCAGGTCGGAGCCAGGGGCCGAGAAAATCCTGGCTCTGGTCGAGGGCAGCCGGACATCTTTGGGGCCGGGGATCACCAGCAGATTGCTCTCAGCAGAGCACAACACTCTCCTGGGGACAGACCAGAGGAGACGGATAGTCCCGAAGATACACATAAAAAACGGGGGAAAGGAGAACCAAGTAAGCCACTTTGTGCCCCCACTGGGGAGACAGGTGGCATATAAATAAAGTACTTACTCAAATCGTGCAGTTCCATTCACAGAACTATCTTCTGCAATAACGTGAAGCCAGTCCACCTCCCCTCCCGTATAATTTTCACCGAGTAAATATTCGGGTTTCCATTTGCGTCCCCGGCAGTGCGATGAATTCTCCCTTGAATCTCACCTTTCAGCCATTCATTCCTCAGCTGCAGCCATTCATTCCTCAGCACGGTGGAGCTCTCAGAAACACGATTATCTTCGCGAGCAGCTGGCGCTGAGGCCTCTTCCACAAGACTTCTTCTAAACCACTCGTCAGTACAGAAAGGTAGCAGGCTTCACACTGAGCCGGTACAGCATCGCCTAGATAGTCACCAATTAAACTTATTTTTGTAATTTCCTTGTGTTTACCTGATATATTGAAAACGAAGTCTGTAGGCCTAGCTAGGTTGGTGTATGTAGAGCAGGGGTGTCAAACATGTGGCCCGGGGGCCGGACCAGGACCCCGGAGGGCTTCTATCAGGCCCACAGTGGAACTGGCTGTCTTCTGCTTCTTCCTCCAGTTCTGCTGCTGCTGCATCATCGTAGGTTTGCAGCTTACAGAGACACACCTGAACAGCATAGTCAGGATTGCAACAGCACAGACATTTTGATGCAGTTATTCAGAGCAAGAGGTGTCCGTTATCAGACACTGTTAAATGAACAAAATATTGCAAGAGCGCTCATGTTTTAAGCATGTTTTTATTTTAAGTAAAAGAAACCCTTTGTGTTTGTGTCCTTTATATAAATTTTATGTCTCCGCTATCTGGCATTATGTTTTATGACACACCCGGCCCAGCCCAACAAGGTCTCACTTACGTCAGATCCGGCCCTCATAAGAAATGAGTTCAACATCTCTGGTGTAGAGGCCCTGTTTGGCTCCAAATGGACCCTGACAGTTGGGGGGGACGGACCCTGAATAATCCAAATTTCATAACTTTGTGCCTTGCAGAGAGGGGCCGACTGTGGAAGATTGTAAGTCTGGAATTAAAGTCCCAGGGTTGTAAAGCCTCCCACTATGGCTGGAGACTTCCCACCAATACCCACTGTTGTTCACGATCACCCTGAGCAGCAACAGGAGGAAATATTTTAAATGCCGGTGTCCTGCACGGCATGACTTTGCTCATGGAGAAAACCCGGAAGTGGTCTCACGGCGCTCTAGGGATTACTGAAAACTCTATGGTTACCTAAGAAATTCTATCCAGCAAATCACAGAGCAATAATGTTTTCCTTCATCCTGTACTTCATGCTCACGGACCAATGGGTCATAAACGGAAAAGTCTGATCGTCCATATGGTACAGAATAATAGAATCCAAAAATACAGAAAATAACCAAGCAACAAGAAATACAAAGTACAAGGAATAAAATATACCATTATGGATGAACATCGTTAAAAAGCATTGATAAAAATTTTTGCCACAGCAAGAGTTACGCTTGGGAGACCAAAAAATGTTATGTCACCTCCAGTTTTTCCCAGAAGTGACAGTGTGGCATATGTGACGCGGGAGCCCACCCGTGTCCCCCCACCCAGTGCCAACCAGTTTCCAGGCATGGCCTGGGAACCCTAGAAAGACCCCACCCTCCACCCCAGTTTCCTGACTTCTGTATATGCATTGTTGATCAGTGTGGGAAGAAGAGGTCTGAATCATGTCCCCACTTTTTAAAATCTTCTAATTTTTAAAATAAAAATTGAACGTGCCAAGTTACACAGTTTCACACATGTTCCATAAAAAGATCTGAACACATTCTTGTTGTTTCAGGCCACCTTACATAACTACTTTCTGTCAGTCAAGGGAGTCACCCAAAAGTAGACCAAAATGTAATTTGCACTGATGTTCTGTCTATGCCGTATGAACATGAATAGGGATGGGCACAAACGGCAATTTTTGTGATTCGGCTTGTGGTTCGTGGCTGAATCACAAACCGAACCACGAACCCATACGAACTGGGAGGCTGGTTCGCGAACTCACCTGGTTTGTATCAGTTCATGAGCTGTTTAAAGTTTAAATCTCTGCTTTCTGCTCCCCACAGCTTTACTAAAAAGTAGGGAAGAAAAGAAGAGATTGGATTTATACCCTGCCCTTCACTACCTGAAGGAGTCTCAGAGTGGCTTACAAACTCCTTTCCCTTCCCCTCCGCACAACAGGCACCCTGTGAGGTAGGTGGGGCTGAGAGAGCTCTCCAGAGAACTGCCCTTGAGAGAACAGCTCTGAAAGAACTTGTGAGTGACTCAAGGTCACACCAGCAGCTGCATGTGGAGAAGTGGGGAGTCAAACCCGGTTAATCTCCCAGTTTAGATTCCATGCTCTTAACATTAAGGGGGGGGGTCAGGTAGGCTTCTGGTGGGCCACTGGAGATTTGATTGGCTGTGCAGATTTTTACAAATGTTGCCTTGGGGGCAACTGCCACCACAGCACACAGATCTTCACTCTGTGACTGATGGTCAGCTGGGGCAGCCATTTTGCGGCTAGCTCCGCCTCCTGCAGCAGCAGTTTTGTGGCGGCCATTTTGTGGCTCTGCACACCACACTGTGTCAGACGTCCAAAGGCGTCTGCAAGCTCAAAAAGTTTGGAGATCCCTGAGTTATGGTATGTTGGAGCCGATGGGATGAGAAAATAATCTGTGCATGAAGGGAATGAATGGCAGGCAAATTTTGTGTGTGAGCGTGTGCAAGACAAAAGGGCTTCTTAGAGATGCTTTACAGAAAGAGAGGTGATAAAGAGTTGCTGGTATTCCCAAGTGCAAACCATGCATATATTGATGCCAAAGCGCCAAAACAATCCTTTTTATATTTATAACTTATTGTGAAATGTATGAGTGTGCCAGTTCCTAGTGAAGGAGGTGTCCCAGCCTGCATTTGGACAGCAGGAACATTCCAGCTTTCCCTGCTTGACTTTGGACCAGGCTTCCTCTCTCGGCCTAACCTGCCTCGCAGGGTAGTTGTGAAGATAAAATGGAGGAAGAGTGAACCATGTCTCCTGCCTTCAGCTCCATGGAGGAAAGGCAGGATTTTTAAAAAAGAATGCCCTAAATAAATTGATAAATACCTTCATGCCTAGGATCTGGAGTTCCCGGAGGCACTGCAGGGTTGGAAAGAGGATGCTGGAATATGTGATGTCTCGGTGGGATCCCACAGGGCTTATTCTAAACTGGCCTCCAGCCCTGCTGCTGGAGATCGGGAGTGGACTGTTTTGGAAATCTCCCCTTCTGCTGATTCACGGGGGGCATGGGCTGGCAAGGTTCACGGGAAGGAGAAGAAGAGTTGGTTTTTTTAATAGCCCGCTTTCCCCCTGCTTTTCTCTACCCTAAGGAGCATTGAAGTCCTCCAGTGAGTCCTTTCCGTCTAAGGAGCTAGCTGCGTATCATATCGAAATCAGACTATACACGTGTATATGCTTGCAAATACAGGGGTGAGACCGATAAGCCCGCCTCTGTCTGGAAAATATGTCACGTGAAAACCAGTTGTGAGGGAGGCTGGGGAGAGGCTATTTTTTAATCCGTCAAAAATGTTAGGAAAAAGTAAAGGAAGTGGGGAAATCCCTCTGTGCCATTCCGTACAGAGACAGAGAAGAAGAAGGAGGAGGAGGAGGAGGAGGAGGAGGAGGAGGAGGAGGAGGAGGAGGGATTGGATTTATGCCCCACAATTCACTACCTGAAGGAGTCTCAGAGTGGCTTACAATCTCCTTTCCCTTCCCATCCCCTCAACAGACAACCTGTGAGGTAGGTGGGGCTGAGAGAGCTCTCCCAAGAACTGCCCTTGAGAGAACAGCTCTGAGAGAACTTGTGACTGACCCAAGGTCACACCAGCAGCTGCCTGTGGAGGAGTGGGGAATCAAACCCAGTTCTCCCAGATTAGAGTCCACATTCCTAACCGCTGCACCAGACAGGCAGAGAAGAATTAGACATGTGCAATTGTTTGAAATGATGCTGGGCTCTTTACTGAGCAGTTCTGATTAACAAAGTTCTGCATCCCATTCATGTGTCATACAGCTTGGATTGCCAACCTCCAGGTAGGGCCTGGAGACTTCCCGGAATCACACCCGATCTCCAGACTACAGAGATCAGATCCCCTGGAGAAAATGGCTGCTTTGGAGGGTGGACTCTAGAGCATTATAAGCCACCGCAAACCCTCCCCTCCCAAAACCAGGCTCCACTCCCAAATCTCCAGGAATTTCCCAACCAGGAGCTGGCAAGCCTAGATCACACTTCTGCAAGAAAGCAACGCAAACAGAACTTCATCTCGTCCCTTACTTTTGTTTGCACGTTATATTCCTTAGAAATTTTAATTCTCCTTTTGAGAGAGAATCATTGTCTGATCCACGAAACCATCTTTATGAAGGATAATGAAGTAGTTTTTTTGTCCTTTGGGAACCGGCAACAGCCTGCCAGGAATCTGTCCAGATGTTTCAGCCTCCCTGGGAAATTCCCTCTTCTCCACCAAGAGCCCGTAGCCGAGCGCACTGTTCACATAGGAAATGAACCTCTGGGGGTTGCAGAGGCCAGGAAGGACCGAGCCAGTACCAGCCGCTGACTTATCTGAGGAGATTTGCAGCTGTCAAGACAGAGCCCCGTTGAGAGCGCTCTCATTAGACCTCATAATTTGGGCCAGAGTTCTGCTTCGTAATCTTGTTTACTTCATTTATGCCACGTATTTCTCCACAGTGGGGACCCATTCCCCTCTCCACCATTTTAGCCTCACGATGGCCTTGGGAGGAAGGTTAGACTGAAAGCATGTGACAGGCCCAAGGTCACCCTGAAAGTTTCTATGACACAGTGGGGACTTGCTGTAACTTGAGATCAGGCATCTCTTTTTCCAACCAGTGATTTCAGTCTGTTAGAACAGAACACAACACACAAGGATACAGAGAACAACCCCAACTTATATACAGTTTGGAACTGGCTAAACCACACCCCTAGAACAGTAAGGCCCAATCATGCGCGAGCGCTTAGGACCAATAGGGTTTGTTCCTGCTGAAAGCCATAGTCTTTCCAAGGGCTTTTTTTTTTTTAAGGAAAGAGCCCAGCAGGAACTCATTAGCATAACAGGCCACACCCAGCAGCAGAAACTCATTAGCCTATTAGGCCACACCCGATGGCACAGCTTATTAGCATGCTAGGCCACACCCCCGTGTTACCAGAAGCGTGGTCATCCAGCCACACCCACCTTTTGCTTCTTATTCTGTTTACCTTGTTTGTTGTCAACACCCAGGGCTTTTTTTGGAGCAGGAACTCCTTTGCATGTTAGGCCACACACCCCTCATGTGGCCAATCCTAATGAGTTTCTGCTGTTGGGTGTGGCCTATTATGCTAATGAGTTCTTGCTAGGCGTGGCCAACTTGGGAGCCAGCCGGAACTCCATTCCTGTGCGTTCCTGGCCCAAAATAGCCCTGGTCTTTCCTGATTGGTCCGTTACATAACGGCAGCCAATCAGGCTGTTGATTTTAGGATCCTGAGAGCCTCTGGAGCTTGTGATTGAAGCTCAGGCTATCCACGTACAAATACATAATGGGGCTCGAACCTGAGTCCCAGATCCTAGTCTGACCCGCTAACCAAACAAAGTCTGAGTCCAGTGGGCCCTTTAAGATCAATAAAGTTTAATTCTGGGTATAAGTTTCCGTGCGCAGGCACACTTCTGCAGTGTGCCGTGCACACGAAAGCTCACACCTTGAATACAACTTTGTTGGTCTTAAAAGGGCCCCACTGGGGACTCAGACTGCATTCTGTGGCTTCAGGCCAATGGGGCTGCCCCCTGCCTCTAGCTAATAAATTATAAAGCTGGCTGGCAAGAGGTCATCATAGTGATTCTGACTGCAAAAAGGAACCAGGAGGGTGAAAGGGATTTCCTTGCCCAGTTGCCCTCTTTCTCCTACCACACAGCCCACCAGATACTTGGAGAGGGAGAAAGAAAGAAGAAGAAGCCCGGCCCTTTTCAACGGTGAGCTCCGACCCTGCTAAGGAAACCTCTCTTCTAAACTTCTCCTCACCGCAGGACACCCTGAATTGGGACCTGCCCTTTGTGCTGATGACCTGCCTCCTGTCGTGAGTCTAAGGAGATTTGGGGGTGGAGCCTGGGGAGGGCGGGGTTTGGGGAGGGGAGTGGCCTCAGCACGGTATAATGCCACAGAGTCCGCCCTCCAAAGCAGCCATTTTCTCCAGGGGAACTGATCTCTGTTGTCTGGAGAACAGTTGTCATTCTAGGAGATCCCCAGGCCCCATCTATTTATATACCCCTCTGACCTGGCTAGCCCAGGTTAGCCCAATCTTGTCAGATCTCAGAAGCTAAGCAGGGTCGGCCTTGGCTAGTATTTGGAAGGGTGACGTCCAAGGAATACCAGGGGCATGACACGGAGGCAGGCAATGGCAAACCACCTCTGAAATGTCTCCTGCCTTCAAAACAAGTCTAGCTTGTCACCTAAAGAACTAGAACTGCTGGCTGCCAGACAATCTTAGGATTTCCTGGCTCGTTTACACACACTGCCATACAATAACAACAACACCAATGGCAAAAATAACAACAACAACAACAATAAGAACAACAACCCCCCCCCTTCGCCAGAAGTCACTAGGCCATAGATGTTTGTAGTCTTGGGCAAATAGCAACATTTCTCCCACCAGGGCTACTCTTCCTTTAAAAGTTCTTTTTTTTGGGGGGGGGGGATTGAAGTAGGGTTCCCAGCCTCCAAGTGGGCCTGGAGACCTCCCGGAATTACACTAGCTCTCCAGATGACAGATCCCTGAACATAAGAGAAGCCAATGTTGGATCAGGTCAGTGGCCCATCCAGTCCAACACTCTGGGTCACACAATGGCCAAAAATACCAGGGGCCATCAGGAGGTCCAGCAGTGGGGCCAGGACACGAGAAGCCCTCCCACTGTTGCCCCCCCCCAAGCACCAAGAATACAGAGCATCACTCGCCCCAGACGAGAGTCCCTATCTATACCTTGTGGCTAATAGCCAATCATGGACCCCTGCTCTGTATATCTATCCAATTCCCTCTTGGAGCTGTCCATGCTTGTAGCCACCGCCACCTCCTATGGCAGTGAGTTCCATGGGTTAATCACTCTTTGGGTGAAGAAGTACTTCCTTTGATCCGTTCTAACCCGATGGCTCAGCAATTTCATAGAGTGCCCACGAGTTCTTGTACTGTGAGAAAGGGAGAAAAGTACTTATTTCTCGACCTGCTCTATCCCGTGCATAATCTTGTAAACCTCGATCACGTTACCCCTCAGCCGTCGTTTCTCCAAGCTAAAGAACCCCAAGCGCTTCAACCTTTCTTCATAGGAAAAGTGTTCCAAATCTTTTATCATTCTAGTTGCCCTTTTCTGCACTTTTCCCAATGCTATAATATCCTTTCTGAGGTGTGGTGATCAGAACCGTACACAGTACTCCAAATGAGGTTGCACCATCCGTTTATACAGGGGTATGATGATACCGGCTGATTTGTTTTCAAATCCCTGGACAGAATAGAAGAATAGAAGAAGAGACTGGATTTATACCCCGCCCTTCACTACCCAAAGGTGTCTCAGAGCAGCTTACAAACTCCTTTCCCTACCCCTCCCCACAACGGGAACCCTGTGAGGTAGGTGGGGCTGAGAGAACTTCTGACAGAAACTGCTTTTTTTTTAAAGAACAGCTGTGCCAGAGCTTGTGACTGACCCAAGGTCACATCAGCAGCTGCAAGTGGAGGAGTGGGGAATCAAACCCGGTTCTCCCAGATTAGGGTCCATGCACTGAACCACGACGGCAAACTGGCTTCTTTGAAGGGTGGGTCTGTGGCATTATGTCTTGTGAAGGTCCCTTCCCTCCCTAGTGCCTGCTCTCTCCGGGCTCCACCCCCAAATCTCCAGGAATGTCCCAACCTGGAGTTGGCGACCCGGAATTGGGGGTGGGAGGTTTGATGTTAACCTTTGAATCTTTCCCACAGTCCTCTAGATGAGCTCGCCTCTCCTCTCTTTTTATTTTTTTAAAAATAGTCAACACAGCTATTCATCTGTACATTGTCTTCCTGCAGTCTGAGCTAATGAGAAGGACATTATTACAGGCGGCTGCTGTTCACAGGCGCATGGGGATGTCTGGGATACACCGACCGTAACTCGATGAAGCAAATTATGACGGTGGTCACGTGACCTCCCGCCAGAGACGTTTCATTAGCTCGCTCCCCTTGCAGATCTTCATAATTTAAATTATCCGTCAGCCCTTTCCCCTCAGGAATAAATACAGCCATGGGACCGGAACCTGTAGGATGGTGCCATTCTCCCCTCTCATTTTCAGTGAAACTTTCCCATTCACCGTGGGATCCACCGGTGCTTCGAAACGTGTGGATAATTTACCTCAGCCCTCCGAAAAAAGCGACACTGATTTCAGTCGATTGCTTTATTTGTTCCTGCCTCCGCGCACTCTCTCTCTCTCATCAAAATGGCAGCCGCAATTAGCCTCCCTTTCAGCCTCCCCCACCTCAACTGCTCACCCTGGAGCCACGGCAAAGTTTAAGGGGGCTATTCCAAAGTAAATGGTTTCAGCATTACGTGCGAAAATGTATCCCCAGAGCCGCTTGCGTGCAGCAAACGTCTCTATTTCCTTGGCTCTCGGATAATCCGCAGGACCTCTGGGCCTGCTGTGGCAACTGGAAGCCCATTTAGTAAATGCGACACACATTAGTGCCCTCCCTATGGGGAGGTTATCGTTCACGCATGCTGCCGAATGCAGCGTAAGGTTGACTCAGGGCCGGTTCTGGGGTTCATCAAACCTCCCACCAGGCGAGGCTACCTTCTGGTGTGTGTTTGCGGCCGCCGCCAAGGCACTCCCGTGTAAATCTCAGCTGGCTGGGCGGCTGCTCAGGGTCCTCCTGCACTGCACCCCACAGAGCTGGGCTCTTGGGGGAGGGCCTGGACTGACGGAGGCATGGACTGGGCAGCCTGCGGGTGAGGGTGCCTGCCTGCCGGGGGAGAAGAAGAAGAGCTGTTCTGCTCAGGGCGAGGGCAGGAAGAGGGGGGTGGGCTTCCACAGCTGCCGAAGATGGGAGTGGGGGTGCTTTTGTGTGGGGTGACCCCAGTGAGTTTAAAGGACCAGGCTTTTGCAGTCCCCCTCCTGAAGAGGCCCCCTGCCACTGCCCATTCTCGTGACCAGGGAAGTTTTGGTGCTTGGGGGGAGCGGTCCGGAGGGGCAGCAGAAACTCCTTGGTCTCCCCCTGCCCAGGGCGCTCCTCTCTGCCTGGCTAGCCAGCTCTGGGAGACCATCTGGACAGTCCTAGCTCTGCCAGTTGGGCACAGGAAAGGTGCTCTGCACACACTCGGGGCACACTGCTCCCATGACGTCCCCACACCTGAGCCACCCTGGAATAGGGATCCCCTCAGCTGACCCTGGAGGGACACCCCCCTGCCCCAGCCCTACCTGTCAGCAGGAGGAAACTCAGCACCAGGCCCAGTGCCCAGGCGGGCAGTGGGGAGGGTCTCATCCTGGCCACGTCTCCGGCAGGGGAGGAGAAGGCAGGGCGGCAGGCAGGCCAGAGTGGCACCCTTGTCGTCAAGCCGGCGCCCTCATCGTCAAGCTGGCGCCCTAGGCAAAGGCCTAAATTTTGTCTTTGACGGGCTGGCCCTGGGTTGATTGCTCAGCACCAGGAACAATCCTAAACACACAGGGGTGCCAGGGCACGGCATACAGTACAGAAGAACCCTCTGGCCGAACCCGCAAGAAAGGGAAGGTGTTTCTCTCCACCCTTTCCCTCTTCCTTCTTGCCCTGCCCCACCCCTTCTAGTGTGTTTGTTCGCAAGAGAGCCGGTTTGGTGTAGTGGTTAGGAGCACGGACTTTAGTCAGGGAGAACCGGGTTTGATTCCCCACTCCTCCACATGCAGCTGCTGGTGTGACCTTGGGACAGTCACAAATTCTGTCAGAGCTGTTCTCTCAAGGGCAGTTCTTGAAGAGCTCTCTCAGCTCCACCTGCCTCACAGGGTATCTGTTGTTGGGAGGGGAAGGGGAAGAAGATTGTAAGCCACTCTGAGACTCCTTTGGGTAGTGATGGCTGGGGTATAAATCCAGTCTCCTCCTCCCTCCTTCTCCACATCTTCCATTGAGGGCTTACTTGGCAGGGCTGGTTCCAGATTTTGGGAGGGCCTGCCCCCCCCCCCCGATCCTGCATATAGTTGCCAGGTTCCCCCTGGCCACCAATGGGGGATGGGGGTAGGGTTGCCAACTCCAGACTGAGAAACTCCTGGAGATTTGGGGATGGAGCTTGGGGAGGACAGGGACCTCGGAGGCGCCCAATGCCATAGAGTCCACCCTCCAAAACATCCATTTTCTCCAGAGGAACCGATCTCTGTAGTCTGGAGATGCGCTGTCGATCTGGGGGATCCCCATTTCCATCCCATGTGTCCTCATGCCTTCCACCTGCCTGTGCGGCCATCCACTACCTGCTTGTGAGACAGGGTTGCCAGCCTCTAGGTGGGTCCTGGAGACCCCCTGAAATAACAGCTGATCACCAAGCAACAGAGATCAGTTCCCCTGGAGAAAATGGCTGCTTTGGAGGGTGGACTCTGCAGCATTAGAAGTCCCCCTGCTCCCCAGACCCCCACCTTCCCTAGGCTCTGCCCCCCAAATTTCCAGGAATTTCCCAACCCAGAGCCGGTAACCTGACCAAGACCTCCTGCAACCCTTTCCCTGGTGGTGCTTTGAGAGGCCTGGCCACTGGGGCTGCGAGCTCAGCTTCGGGGAATCCCCTGGGGAAGGGAGCTCAACAGGGATATGACCCCAAAGAGTCTACCCTCTAGATAGGGTTGCCAACCTCCAGGCGGTGGCTGGAGATCTCCTGGGATTACGACTAATCTCCAAGTTGTACTGTGTACAGTTCTGATCACCACACCTCAGAAAGGATATTATCGCTTTGGGGAAAGTGCAGAAGAGGGCAACTAGAATGATAAAAGGGTTGGAACACTTTCCCTATGAAGAAAGGTTAAAGCGTTTGGGGCTCTTTAGCTTGGAGAAACGACGGCTGAGGGGTGACATGATCGAGGTTTATAAGATTATGCATGGGATACAGCAGGTAGAGAAAGAGGTACTTTCCTCCCTTTCTCACAGTACAAGAACTCGTGGGCACTCCATGAAATTGCTGAGCAGTCGGGTTAGAATGGATCAAAGGAAGTCCTTCTTCACCCAAAGAGTGATTAACACGTGGAATTCACTGCCACAAGAGGTGGTGGTGGCTACAAGCATGGACGCCTTCAAGAGGGAATTAGATAAAGATATGGAGCAGAGGTCCATCAGTGGCTATTAGCCAGAAGGTCTGGGGCAAGTGATGCTCTGTATTCTTGGTGCTTGGGGTGGGGGGCAACAGTGGGAGGGCTTCTCGTGTCCTGGCCCCACTGCTGGACCTCCTGATGGCACCTGGTATTTTTGGCCACTGTGTGACAGAGTGTTGGACTGGACGGGCCATTGGCCTGATCCAACATTCGCTTCTCTCTTATGATCTTATGTTCAAGCAGCAGAGATCAGTTCACATGGAGAAAATGGCAACTTGGGAAGGTGGACTCTAGGGCACTATACCCCACTGAAGTCCCTCCCCTCCCCAAACCCCGCCCTCCTCAGACTCCACCCCCAAATTCTCTAGGAATTTCCCAACCCGGGGCAGGCAACCCGATTCCAAAGCTGCCATTTCCCCCAGGGGAATTGATCTCTGTTGCCTGGAGATCAGTTGCAATTCCATCGTTTCATTCATTATTTGGTTTCACAAGGCATCTTTTTTGTTAAAAAAATTAAATGACGGGCGGGTAGATTAATTTTTTAGAAAAGATCCAGCAGTTTTCCTATTAATGTGTGTGTGTGTGAATGGCCAAATTGTTTGCCTTCCTTCAAGGGCTCAGAGTCAGGCCAACCTCATGAATAAGCTCAGCATTTTAATCCCCTCCCCTTTATGAAATGCAAAACTCCTTGCTTGGTGGATGAAAGAGAAATAGCCCCATCTGCCAATCACCCACAAGCTGAACAAGCTGATTAAAGTGAAGTTAATCAGATCATGTTGATGCTTCTAAAACCTTTGATGCCTGCCTCAGAAAAGGTTTTATTTTGAACAAAAAATGGGTTGGATTGCAGGAAAGAAAGAAAGAAAGAAAGAAAGAAAGAAAGAAAGAAAGAAAGAAAGAAAGAAAGAAAGAAAGAAAGAAAGAAAGAAAGAAAGAAAGAAAGAAAGAAAGAAAGAAAGAAAGAAAGAAAGAAAGAAAGAAAGAAAGATAGATGATGGAGTTCATTCTTTCTAGGTAGGGACAGGAGACTGTATCATCCCTCTTAAAGCCCTTCATGGCTTGGGGCCAGGGTATCCGAAGAACCGGTATGGTGGCCCCTCGCACTTCCCTCCTTCAGAGGTAGATTTTCCCTCCAAATTTTTGTTCTCTTCTGTGACTGAGCCGCCCCAAGTAATGTTGACATTCTTCGGACAGTGCTGGCTCTTCGGCTTGGAAACGGAGATGAGCACCGCCCCCCCCCCTAGAATTGGATTCGACTGGCTTTTGAGCAAGGGAAACCTTGACATTTATCTTACTCCTAATTGGAGTTTTTAAATGGTGTTCTTTTGAATGGTTTTTTATAATTGCTGTTTTATTTATATTGTTTTTATTGGGGTGGGTTTTTTTTGGTAAAGGTAAAGGTTTCCATTGCTCGAAAGCCAGTCGAATCCGACTCTAGGGATGCAGCGCTCATCTCCATTTCCAAGCCAAAGAGCCAGCACTGTCCAAAGACATTTCCGTGGTCATGTGGCCGGCATGACTAGACGCCAAGGCGCACGGAACGCTGTTACCTTCCCACCGAAGCGGTGCTTATTTATCTACTTGCCTTCCGTTCCACAGGATACAAAGGCAGCCGATGAATGTTTTAAATAAATAAAGAGAACCCAGTCGAGTGCCGTGTCTGACTTTGAATGTCACGGCAGAGGTCCCTGCAGTTCACAACATCTGGATACCCTTCCAAGTGCGATTAGCAAGTGCAACAGCTAATTTACACGCTCATTTCCCTGCCAGGAAACAATCCTTGTGATGGAGATCCACACGGAACCAATTCTTCTGTACTTTTCGGCCCTGCTGGTGAGACGGCTGGGCAGCCGAACCCATTTACGGAGCCTATTATTCATTCCCCTACTTAATTCCCGTGTTGTCTTCTTAACGCCACGGCTTTATGTAGTTCAGTGGAGGCAGAACTAAACAAGAACGCAGAGGCACACTTGAATGGGGAGAGGCAGTAAGAGGAACGTGGCTGCCGAACGTGGCACCTTTGGAAGTGTCAAAAGCTCATTAGTGCAGAATGGTGAGGCACACCCTGATCCCTTTCCTCTTCAGGTTGCCAGGAAGGGCAGAGAACCAGCTCTGGTGGGTTTTTATGGGTTGTTCTTTTCAAACTGTTTATTAGGAAGGGGAGCAGGGAGACGGGAGATGCCGCATATGAGAGATAAGTGAGATCGGCATCCAAAAACAGTACGAGAGGAGATGGCAGGAGGACAGCACGGAGCAGGAGGGGAGGAAGAGGGTCCCAGCCCCGGTGGGATGGCTGCAGTCCCGAGCAAATCCATCACTTGGGAAGATGTCCCACTGAGCAGACTAGAACTGAACGCTGGACTTATTTTAAGTGCAGAAGAAGAAGAGATTGGATTTATGCCCCGCCCTTCACTACCCGAAGGAGTCTCAGAGCGGCTTACAGTCTCCTTTCCCTTCCCCTCCCCACAACAGACACCCTGTGAGGTAGGTGGGGCTGAGAGAGCTCTTTTGAGGACTGATCTTGAGAGAACAGCTCTGAAAGGACTTGTAACTGACCCAAGGTCACACCAGCAGCTGCATGTGGAGGAGTGGGGAATCAAACCTGGTCCTCCCAGATTAGAGTCCGCGCTCTTAATCAGGTTGCACTAATGTTGTGCATACAACATTTGCTATTTGAAAGAAACGGAGGGTAAGTCTGTACAGTTTGGGATCAACATACCTGCTCAGTCACTTCTGAACCTGCCTGACCATTATGGCCGTCTTTAGAGGTCCTGCGTCAGGTGCCCCTCCTTCTGGGGTTAAGCGGGTGTCATCCCGGGAGACGGTGGAGTGGCCAGCTTCGTGTTGGGAAATACCTGGAGATTTGGGGGGGTGGAGCCTGAGGAGGGTGTGGTTTGAGGAGGGGAGGGGCTTCAGTGGGAGATAAGGCCAGAGTCCTCCTTCCAAAGCGGCCATTTTCTCCAGGTGAACTGATCTCCGTTGCCTGGAGGTCAGTGGGAATCCCAGGAGATCTCCAGCCCACCACCTTGAGGTTGGCAACCCTAGGAGAGGGTCTTCCCAGTCCTGGCACCAAAGCTCTGGAACTTTCTCTCCAGGGAGAGCCGTCTGTTCCCTTCTGCCGTCTCTTCCGCCAGCAAGTGAAGGCTCGCTTGGTATTCCCTCAATGATCCGTCCTTCCTAACCAATGTTTTTATGTTTTGTATGTATTTTACTGTTTTGTATGTATTTTAACTCTGTTTCTAACTCTTTTAAAAATTGTTTTAATGATGTGTGATTTCAATGGTTTTATAATGCAATTTTATTATGAAATGCTGATCGCCACTTTGGGGTCAGGAAGCAATTTTTCTCCAGGCCAGTTTGCCCGGGGATCCTGGAGGGTTTTTTTAATCATCTTCTGGGCATATGGGTATGTATGTGTGTGTGGGGGGAGGTATCTGTGAATTTCCTGCACTGTGCAGGGGGTTGGACTAGATGACCCTGGAGGTCCCTTCCAACTCTATGGTTCTAAGATTCTATGTATGTTTTACGTTGTTAGCGGACTTGGCAGCCATTGTAACAGCAGAAAGGCAGGATACATTTTTTTAAAATATAAACAAATGATTATATCTGTGGCCTGCTCCTGAGTATTCATATGCGGAGTTAACATTCCCAGGTGTGTTTCTTGCTGTCTTCTTCTGTACACGCCTGTTTTCAGGTATACCTAAAATATATACAGGCTGGCCCTGTTCCTGCCTGTTCCTAGCTACTCAGTGAGCCTTTAAGCTCTTTTCCCCTTTCCCCTTCAGATGCTTCTGAACACAGACCTTCTTACGTACCTTAAAACTTTACTTCAGGTGAAATTTGGGGAAGATCATATTGCCCTCTCAGTGAGTGAGGGTTTTTTCCCCTCAGCCAAAATTCTTTCATCCAAGAAGGACCCTTTAGACTTAAGCTCTGAAATTGCCCTGGAGGCAAAATTCAATGGCAAAGCTATAAAGAGATCAAGATGGAGTCCGGTAAACTCCAAATATCTTTTAACGCTATTTGGAAACATTTAAGAAACTGAAGTTATCTACGAAGATATAACTTGAAGTTACCTTGTGCTGCAAGAGCTGGCAATGTTGTGAACGCTCCAAAAGCTGGCTTGGCTGAAACCTGTTCTCTCAGTTGAATTGACTAACACAGTATAACTATGACCCTGGTTTGCATGGATCTGAAGGAACGCTGTAATACCCTTTGGGATTTGAAGTGGAGGTTCGTCAACACAATAGAAACTAAATATGCCGCTGCACCGCCTCTTTAGCATGGTCAGACCAGAGCAGAGCCAGTTTGGTGTAGCGGTTAGGAGTGCAGATTCTAATCTGGGAGAACCGGGTTTGATTCCCCACTCCTCCACATGCAGCTGCTGGGTGACCTTGGGCAAGCCACAGTTCTCTCAGAGCCTGTTCTTTCAAGGGCAGTTCTCTCAGAGCTCTCTCAGCCCCACCGACCTCACAGAGTGTCTGTTGTGGGGAGAGGAAAGGAAGGAGATCGTAAACCGCTCAGAGACTCCGAGTGAAGGGCGGGGTATAAATCCAATCTCCTCCTCCTCCTCTTCTTCTTAAGAGGCTGGTGAAGGCTGATGCAGAGATAGAAAGGCTTTGTGGCTAGCTAGAGATTGTGTAGTGGGCGGGCAGATAGGTGGGTGAGTTGGCTACTTCATGGATGAAGAGCAAGCTCTTACTGGGTGGTTATGATGTAGGCCTTTTGAAATATACTGAGTTCCGAGGCGTGGCACAGTGATCAGCTCATAGTTTATTAAGCATCAGGAGCTGAAGACAAAACAGCGGGCTCGGAGGCCTGCTTCGATCCCTGTAGCATGCCACACCCCACATCTGTGATAGGTTTATTTACAGGGCACCCAGTTCCCCATAGGTCCCTACTTGGATCCTGACTGACCGATAGGTCCGTTCTAGGATCCGAGCTGGCTATTGTTTGTGGATGCGAAGCTTTGCGCCTTCGCATGTCCACGTGCACAGGCGACCACGTGTGCGGTCCTCAGTTAGTACACAACACCTTTAAAGCAAGCTACAGATCTTTACTTCCGTTGGCTGTCAGGTTGGAGGAGTGACAGGCAATGTTCCCGCTAAGCTGTGGAGTCTTGTGAACAAAAATTCTACTTTGTGAGCTCCTGGCATTAAAGTTGTGAGCGAGCAATTTGGCTGCTGCATAAATTAGTTTGCTCTGGAGCCATCCTTCCTGAGCGAAGACAAAAATGTGTGAGCCGGAGGCTAAAAACCTGTGAGCTAGCTCACACTAACTCAGCTTAGAGGGAACACTGGCGACAGGTAAGGGGATGTGTCTCCCCACGGCCTGATGAGAGAGTTAGATGTCCAGTCAGGGGGTATCAGTCCATATGAAGATGCCTTCTACTGAATCGGACGTTTGGTCCGTCAGGGTCAGTACTGTCAACTCAGACCGGCAGCGGCTCTCCAGGGACTCAGGCAGAGTTCTTTCACATTGCCCACAACCTGATCCTTGAGAGCCATTTTGGTGTAGTGGCTAAGTGCGCAAATTCTCATCTGGGAGAACCAGGTTTGATTCCCCACTCCTCCACCCACAGCTGCTGGATGACCCTTGGGCAAGCCATAGTTCTGACAAGAGCTGTCCTTGAAAGAGCAGTCCTTGAGAGAGCTCTCTCAGCCCCACCTACCTCACAGGGTGTCTGTTTTGGGGAAGGGGAGGGAAAGGAGATTGTAAGCCGCTCTGAGTGAAAGGCGGTGTAAAAATCCAATCCCTTCTTCTTCTTTTAACTAGAGATAGCGAGGATTGAACCTGGGGCCTTCTGCATGCCAGGCAGCTGCTTTACCACTGAGCCATGGCCTCACTCAGGTCCTGGGGCATATGAATCTCCTTGGCTTGAACTGAAGGCAGAAGTCATGGAGGGTTTTATCTGGTGGATATGGGTCCCCTGTCCCCACCTGGTTGTCCTTGCAAGCTTCTGGACTGAGCACTGCTCTACTCGTTTCCTTAATTCCATATTTTCAAAGTATCCGTTTGAAATGCATAAATCAAGGGTGTCAAACATGCGGTCCAGGGCTTCTATCAGGCCCACAGTGGAACTGGCTGCCTTCTGCTTCTTCTTCCTCCAGTTCTGCTGCTGCTGCGTCATCGTAGGTTTGCAGCCTTGCAGACACACACCTGAACAGCAGACTCAAGACTGCAACAGCACAGACACTGTGATGCAATAATTCAGAGCAAGAGGTGTCCGTTATCAGACACTGTTCAATAAACAAAATATTGCAAGTGCTAATGTTTTTAAGCATGATTTTGTTCTAAGTAAGAAAAAAACCCACCTTTGTGTTTGTGTCCTTTATAAAGTTCATACCTCCGCAACCTGGCATTACCTTTTATGACACACCTGGCCCGGCCCAGCAAGGTCTCCTTTATGTCAGATCCGGCCCGCATAACAAATGAGTTCGACACCCCTGGCATAAATAGTGTTGACAGGATGCTCTTTTGTTTTCTGCTAACGAACTTTTCTTTAGCCAGCCTTTGCCTCGATTGGACAGCTCTGAAGGGCTGGGAAGCCCCTTAAAAAAGCCACAGCACCTGGATTCTTAACAGCAAGGGACTGGTGCTGCTGCAGTCATTTCAAGCACCGCCGTGACTCATCCCCAGCTGAAGGCCCCTCAGGCGTTCGGCTTCACCGTGCAGGAACACTGCCGCTTCCCTCTTCCCCCTTCTCCGGTGGCATTCCACACTCCTACCTGAGCAATGCTCTCTCTCCACCTGGGAAGTGCTTAACGGTGCTCTCCTTCGTTCAGACTCCGTCCATGCTTTGCTTTCCTGTCTGTGATTGATTCTTTTTTTTAAAAAAGCCATTTATTATAGAGTATGTTTCACATATTTAAAATTGCATCTTATAGATATCGCATACCTTTTTCTTTCCTCCCCACCCTCCCCAGTACAAGGCTTCCCGCAATGCTCTTACCCCCTTATAAACTCTATTATCTAATTACCATTAGCAAAATGTCTCACTTCCATTGTCAAATTAGGTAACATTTTAACAATCTTATCATTCTTTTTCTTGTTTTCTCCTTAATAACTATCGAAGCAAATCAATTTGTTTTTAACGTCCCAGTTTTTCTCAAGATAGTGATTGATTCTGACTTCCTGTTCCGAAAATATCAATTTCCCTCAGCAAGACTGGTCGGGGGGGGGGAGACCCAAAACAGATCAATGTCAAACTCCCCAACGATGAGGTAAAATAGCATAAGCCTTTCAGATTTAGAGACAGGACGACATTGCTTTTTTTTTTAAATAGTAATATTTTATTATTATTATTTTAGGACAAAACAGACAATCAAACAAACAAACAAACGTATATGAGAGTAGTGGTAACAACATTATATCTCTTAAACTACCTCATGCATATATATCTAATTGCCAACCTTTCTACCATAAGGTAAAGGTAAAGGTTCCCTTGCTCGAAATCCAGTCGAATCCGACTCTAGGGTTGCGGTGCTCATCTCCGTTTCAAAGCCGAAGAGCCAGCGCTGTCCGAAGACGTTTCCGTGGTCATGTGGCCGGCATGACTAAACACCAAGGCGCACGGAACGCTGTTACCTTCCCACCGAAGTGGTACCTATTTATCTACTTGCAATTTCTTGCTTTCGAACTGCTACCATATAGCCCATTAATATGTTTACAAGCCTATATTTAACACTACTTTTAACACTATTTTTTCATATTTAAGCCATGTCTAGACATTCCACTACTGTTTTCTATAAGTCTAGATTTATATTTTTGCAACTCCATAGGTTAACAAGACATGTTTTCTTCTGTTTAAACATTGCTTATTTTTGTGCCTTTTCGGCATAGACAGGGAGACCAGTCCCGGCTGATGCCGGAAGGGCTCTCCAGAAGATGCCATCATCCGCTCGGGCTGCTGGTGGAGCCGAGGAACATCCCAAGAGCTCCTCCGTAGCGCCGCCTCACCTACGTCCCCTTCCCACCATAGGAAGCCACGTTTTGCCTGCCTGGTTCCAGATCACCCTGCAAAGAGAGCAACAGAGCTTAACTTCCCCACCTGCGTCTCCCGCAGGCTGCATTTACCATTTCGACCTCAACTGCTGGTGTCAGAAACATTTCGTAATAAGCCAGGAGTGGCCAAGCTTGCTTAACGTAAGAGCCGCATTGAATAAACGTCAGCTGTCTGAGAGCCGCAAGACAGGAACAAATGTTACACACACGTTTTTATCGGAGAATATGCAAATTGGCTTTTTATTAACATTAAATAGAAACAAAAGGGGTAAAAAGGGGTATTGATAATGATATTTATTTGTCCAATGATATTCAGTTGTTGGCTAATGATATTTATTTGTCTAAGAGACAGAGAGAGAGAGGTGGAAAGAAAGAATGAAAGAGGTGGGAAAAAAGAGAGAAAGAGAAAGCAAGAGAAACAGCAAATAAATGAGGGAGGGGGAGGGAAGAGGGGGAGGGAGGGAAGGGAGGAAGGAAATAGAAGGGAAGGGAGGGAGAGATGGAAAGAAAGCAACTTTAACTTTTTAATGCGTCCTCCAAGCCCCCCCCCCACCAGCTGGCTTGGCTTGGCTTGGAAAAGGGATTTAAAGAGACAAATGCCTTCTCCAAGCTCGCCGGGGGGTGGGCCTTGAGAATGCATTTAAAGTTTAAGTTGCTCTCTTTCTCTGTTTCCCCCCAACCTCAAGCCTGCTCAGGGAGGGGAACACACTGGCTGGGGAAGGGAAGACCGATTGGGGAGGCATGCCTTTTCTTTACTTACCCAGCCACCCTGCCAGGAGCTGCAAAATATATGTGAAAGAGCCACGAGCCACAGTTTGGCCACCCCTGTAATGTGATGCTGTACTCATCCCCCCATACACAAAGGGGGCGGGGTTGGCACCAGGGCCGGCCCCAGGTGTCTGGGCGCCCTAGGCAGGAGAGCCTGGGGCGCCCACCCCACCGGAGATGCCAACCTCCCGGTGGGGCCTGGAGAACCGGGGAAGGGGCGGCGCGGCTCTCCCGGGCCCCTCGCAGCCGCGGGGCGCCGGGGAGCGCTGGGGAACGGGCGGGCGGCTCTCCCGGCCCCCTCGCAGCCGTAGGGCGCCGGGGAGAGCCGGGGAACGGGCGGGCGGCGCCCCCGGCCCCCTCGCAGCCGCGGGGCGCCGGGGAGAGCCGGGGAACGGGCGGGCGGCTCTCCCGGCCCCCTCGCAGCCGTAGGGCGCCGGGGAGAGCCGGGGAACGGGCGGGCGGCTCTCCCGGCCCCCTTGCACCTGCGGGGCGCCGGGGAACGGGTGGCGCGGTTCTCCCGGCCCCCTTGCAGCTGCGAGGGGCCCGGGAAGAGCTGGGGAAGGGGCGGCCTTGGAACGCCCGCCCTTCCCTCCCAGCGGGCGGGCGCTCAGACTGGCGGCGGCCAGCGAGCGGGGTCTGTCCCCGCTGGCCGGCCGCCGCCATGCCGCCCCACCTCTCCACCCCCCCAAGGGCTTCTGAAGCACCCCGGAAGGGCGCTCAGACTGGCAGGGGCGGCGGCAGCGGGGAGAGTCCCCGCTGGCCAGCCGCCGCCATACCGCCCCACCTCTCCACCCCCCCAAGGGCTTGGGGGGGAGCCGCGGGTGGAGCGCCAGCTGCCCCTTCCCTCCCAGTCCCAGCGCCGGCTGGAGACAGGGGGTGGAGCGCCGGCTTCACCGGGGGGTGGGGCCGGGGGCGCTTTGGCGCCCCTGTGGGCCCCAGCGCCCTAGGTGAGCGCCTAGCTCACCTAGTGGGTGAGCCGGCAGTGGTTGGCACCCATATTTGGGTCTAAAACAGTGATACACTCACTCAGTGTCTCAGGGAGGAGGAGAAGGAGAAGAAGAAAGAGAAGAGGAGGAGGAGGAGAAGTTTTTATTGTTTGAGTGAGCGACTCAGCACGCCTGGGTCTTGAGGGGTGCCACATCACTCTAAGCAGGTACAGGTGTTATATCCTTGAATAGGAGGCCTCTCTTTGTCTTAACTTGGGAGCTGCCTGTCAGGCTCCCTGTGCATTTTGCATTTTACAGCTTGCCTGTCATCGGGAGAGGAGGTTCCTTTCCCTCTCTCTTTGACATACCCCAGGGCTTGTCACCTTAGCGGTGCCAAATGTCCCAGCTTCTCAAATGTCTGTGATCCTGTTTTCCTTGCTATGTCGAGTCTACGTGCCAAGGGGGGGGAGCTGTCGGTTAGTTCTGGCGAGCAAATACCGTGGGGTGAATGGGCCCTGATCTTTAGTGCCTTTACTTGAATCCACTATATCTGCAACCTTCATGCGTTCAGCTTCAGACCTAACATTAGATATGTCCAGGATGGTATCTCCCAACTGTCTCAACCAAGTTAGCTTTCTTCAAACTGACTGGTGCTGAGAACTGATTGAACCAGGGTCCCGACACTGCCCTCTGACCCCTCTGTGCTCCTTCTCCTCTCACTCTGTCCACATGGCCTTCCATGGAGACACATGTCTCTGCAGGTCTCTCCTGCAGAGACAGTGCCTTCATACTCCCAGTCACGTGGTGCCAGATTAGCTGGCCATTTGTGACAGGGCAGGTCCTCTTTAGATTAGGCCTCTCTCTTAACGGTGCCACTGGACTCAAACTTTGTTCTGCTCTTTAATCAAGTCGTACACCCTGCGGTGGCTCAAGTGGTTAAGATGCTGAACTGCAGGCTGTGGAAGGTTAGTAGTTCAGCAGTTCGAGACCCGAGAGTGCCGCATGATGGGGTGAGCTCCCGTCTCTAGTTCCAGCTCCTGCCAACCTAGCAGTTCGAAAGCAAGAAATTGCAAGACGATAAATAGGTACCACTTTGGTGGGAAGGTAACAGCGTTCCGTGCGCCTTGGTGTTTAGTCACGCCAGCCACATGACCACGGAAACGTCTTCGGACAGTGCTGGCTCTTCGGCTTTGAAATGGAGATGAGCACCGCAACCCTAGAGTCGGATTCGACTGGCTTTCGAGCAAGGGAACCTTTACCTTTACTTTACTTTACACCCTTGCTGTCTTAATTACCCTGCTCACAAGAGGAAGGCCATGGCTACCTGTCCGGCTCTTCTCACTTGCCTTGAAAACCCCTTGCTGAGGTTGCCAGAAGTAAGTTGTGAGCTGACAGCATTTTGCACACCTGCAGGGTAAAGACCAGTGGGCCAGAGAGCCAAGCCAGTAGAAACCACCTGCATTCTAATGATTGTCACGGCGACTGTATCGACACTTTGATGCCGTTATCTGCCTTCCAGTTGAGGGGAAAGGCAGCCTGTAAATTGACTGACCGACTAATGGATTCCCACTTATGCTCTGAGACCTGTTTTCATTTGTGAGAACTCCCCTCTAATTGCTCCTTTTCCTAGTGACATGTCTCCAGGTCATACAGTTATTTCAATAAAATTGTATTTTGCAGTCCTTTGATTTCATCTCCCGGATCAAAGGAACCGTAAGCAAGCAACCTTGACCACGACAATCTGGGCGAAGACGGCAGCCATTCTTTCCCCCTAATAAAGAAATGCCATGTCAGCACACGAGAAATGTGGCCTTACATTCTTGACATCCACAATGAATATCGTAAATAAATTTAAACGCTTTCTATTTTTTTGGTCCTTTTATGGGCATCTGAGCACAACCCCATTAAGGCTGCGATCACGCACACTAAATAATCCACTTTTGATTCACTTTCAGTGCACTTTCCAACTGTGCGAACGGGCGAAATCCATTTGGAAAGTGCACTGAAAGTGGACTATTTAGTGTGTGTGACTGCAGCCAAAGGTCGAATCTGCGTTTGCATTTTCAAATCAGTTGTGTGCTGCTGTGATGCCGCCTTTCTCTATGCTTGTTTGAATGTTGTTTGGAGAAGATTCTTTTAAAGCAGTGCGGAGGTGCAATGACAGTGCAGCCGCCGTGAGAGGGTGATAAACATATGTGGACGTGCAAAAGTATGCTAGCACTGTTGAGGTGTGAAAACGACACCGAATGTGGACAGCTTTTTTGAAGACGGAGTTAAAAGTCGGGGACACACTGGTGGGAAAGGCAAATGCAGATTTGGCCAAAGTGTGCGTAGCATTTGAGATCATCTGGAGACAACCATCTTTCTGAGGAGAAGAAGGCAAGAGAAGGGTGCAGCAAATTTCATGTAATTCTATTTATTGAACTGGTATCCCGCCCTTCCCGCAAGAGCGGATATACATCAACATTTCCTCAACATTACAGTCAGTTGTCAGATATTAAAGCCCTAAACAGTCAGGGACCTACGTACCTGCCTCTCCTGATATGTTCCCTGAAGGGCACTGAGATCAGTAGATAAGTATCTCCTGGTGGTTCCCGGCCCCAAAGATACCTGACTGGCCTCGACCAGGGCCAGGGCCTTCTCAGCCCTGGCCCCAGCCTGGTGGAATTCTCTGCTGAATGACATCCGTGCCCTGCCTGATCTATTAAAGTTCTGCAGGGCATGTAAGGCAGGGATGTTCTGCCAAGGCCTTTTGGTTGAGGCCAGCGACGGTTCCCTTACATCTGCCCGGCACCCTCTCCCCCTCTCCCCTTCCAAAAAATCTGAATGCTAGGTAAAGGTAAAGGTAAAGGTTCCCTTGCTCGAAAGCCAGTCGAATCCGACTCTAGGGTTGCGGTGCTCATCTCCGTTTCAAAGCCGAAGAGCCAGCGCTGTCCGAAGACCTTTCCATGGTCATGTGGCCAGCATGACTAAACACCAAGGCGCACGGAACGCTGTTACCTTCCCACCGAAGTGGTACCTATTTATCTACTTGCAATTTCTTGCTTTCGAACTGCTAGGTTGGCAGGAGCTGGAACTAGAGACGGGAGCTCACTCCGTCACGTGGCACTCTTGGGTCTCGAACTGCTGAACTACTGACCTTCCACAGCCTGCAGTTCAGCGTCTTAACCACTTGAGCCACCGCAGCTCTGAATGCTAGACAGGCCATCAATTATTGGAATGCTTGAAATGTATGTTGTTGGTTTAATATTGTAAGTTTATGGTTTTATAACTGTATGGGATTATCTTGTAAACTGCCCTGCGACCTGCGTAGGCAGGGAAGGGCGGTTAAGAAATCCAATGAAATAAATAAATAAAACATTAAGTTTAAAACAAATTTAGATTAAAGTGAAGTTAATAAAAAATGGCAACATGCATTTCTGTATTAGCCTCAGCAGCTGGATAGATGCTAATCACCCGGGCAAAGACAGGAGGCCCCCTTGGCATAGGAAGGCCTGGCGGAACGGCTACTGTCCTTGCTTGAAGACACAAGTTGCTCTAGGAATGAGTTCAGGGGAGCCATCCTGGCTTTTGTTTCCTTTGAGATTCAAATGTTTGTAACAATTTCATCCAAATGTGTACCTGTCTGTACCAAGAGAACCAGTGCTGTGGTTAAGAGTGTCAGTCTAGCATCTGGGAGACCCGGGTTTGAATGCCCACTTGTGCCAGGGAAGCTTGCTGGGTGACCTTAGGCCAGTCATGCTCTCTCGGCCTAACCTACCTCATAGGTTTGTTGTGAGGATACAATGGAGGAGGAGAGAAGGATGTTGTCAGGTACCCTGCCATTGTAAAATAAAAGGAGGCATTCATTCAGCTGTTGGAATGCGGAAGGGTTTGGAGCCCCTAGTCTCTCACTGATTTAGTAGTGTCTGCTTTCTATCTTATCAACTTTGCCTGACCTTGGGTCTCATGTTGCTGCCATCCTGGCGCTGGGAATTTACTGGTCTGGGTTATTTTCTTAAACTTTCGCTTTGGGGTTTTCGCACGCGCAAGGTAGCTATTGGCTTAAGGGGTGGGGGGGGGCATTTGAATGGGCTATAACTTAGACTGCTTGCTGTTTCAAAGTATCACTGATAAAGAGTATGTACTGCACTTTCAGCATTGTCTTGCAATAAACACTATCTTCTGAAGAAGCCTGGTGTTTGACTGAGGGGACTGACAGATGTTAGCCACCTGGTTTCCCCACTGGGGAGAAAGGTGGGGGTGTAAATGAATTAGAGCTGGGGGGGGGGCAAACTGCAGCTCGGGAGCCGCATGCGGCTCTTTCACACAGTCTAATTTAATGTTAATAAAAAGCAAATCTGCATATTTTTCAATAAAAACATGTGTGTAATATTTGTTCGTCTCGTGGCTCTCAAACATCTGACTTACTTCTGTGTGGCTGTTATGTTAAGCAGGTGTGGCCACTCCTGAATTAGATGATGATGATGGTGGTGGTGGTGATGGTCATCATGAAGAAGGAGAAGGAGGAGGAGGAGGAGGAGAAGAAGGGAAAGGAGGAGGAGGAGGAGGAGGAGGAGGAGGAGGAGAAGAAGAAGAAGAAGAAGAAGAAGAAGAAGAAGAAGAAGAAGAAGAAGAAGAAGAAGAAGAAGAAGAAGAAGAAGAATCATCTTACTAGGCAAATGGCATCCAAGTAAAGGTATTTAGGACTGAGACAAAAAGATCTGACTATGGGGAAGGTTAAACTGAAATGGCAGATGCAATGAACCCAGAGCAAGGGGGTTGGGGTTCAAGTCCCGCATGTGAAGCTCTCCGGGTGGTCTTGATACAATGGAACTTGAGAGGTGGGTGAAACCTTTGTCTGCTTTACTGACACACGGTTTTGGCTATAGGCCAGGGATCCCCAGGTAGGGATGCCAGCCTCCAGGTGGGACCTGGGGATTCCCTGGAATTAGAACTTACCACCACACTACAGAGATCAGTTCCCATGGAGAGGATGGCTGCTTTGGAGGATGGACTTTCTGGCATTGTGCCCCACTGAGGTCCCTGTCCTCCCCAGGCTCCATCCAGGAGTTTCCCAGCATGGATCTGGCCACCCTCCACCCCTTCCCCTGCTGGTGGCCAGGGGGGACCTGGTCACCCTACATCCCCAACATGGCGCCAGTCAGCATCTTTCCTGGTGCCCACCAAGGGTTTGGACAAAGTGGGTGGGGCCAGATGGGGCTTTGCCCAGCAGGGCTTCTGACTGGCCACTGGAGAGCTGGTTGGTTGGCAGTTTGGTGTAGAGAGCCAGTTTGGTGTAGTGGTTCAGTGCACGGACTCTTATCTGGGAGAACGGGGTTTGATTCCCCACTCCTCCACTTGCACCTGCTGATGTGACCTTGGGTCAGTCACAAGCTCTGGCACAGCTGTTCTCTCAAGGACAGTTTCTGTCAGAAGTTCTCTCAGCCCCACCTACCTCACAGGGTGTCCGTTATGGGGAGGGGAAGGGAAAGGAGTTTGTAAGCCGCTCTGAGACGCCTTTGGGCAGTGAAGGGCGGGGTATAAATCCAAACTCTTCTTCTTCAGTTTCAAATCTCCTTGTTTCAGTGGCAAGCTGCCACCAGTGTCAGTTTTATCTTCTCTCTTTCTCTCTCCATTCCCAGGGTATCTTCTAAATTACTTCTCTTCTCCCCAGTATTCAGGCTTCCTCTGTGTCGTTGGCTCCACTTCCCACGGCAGCCATTTTGAGGCTGCACCCGCCACACAGTGACAGAAGTCCAAAGGTGCCCATGGCATAGAAAAGGTTGGGGACCCCTGCCGTAGACAGTTGTGCAGCGCCTCAAGCATCCTTGCTTTGAAGAGCTGTTGCTTACATGAGATGGCACATGCAAGTGTGGACGTTGTCTGGGCAACCCATTGTTTTGGTGTAGTGGTTAAGTGTGCGGACTGGAGAGCCAGTTTGGTGTAGTGGTTAAGTGCGCGGACTCTAATCTGGGAGAACCGGGTTTGATTCCCCCACTCCTCCACTTGCAGGTGCTGATGTGACCTTAGGTCAGACACAAGCTCTGTCAGAGCTGTTCTTGAAAAAGAGCAGTTTCTGTCAGAGCTCTCTCAGCCCCACTGACCTCTGTTGTGGGGAGGGGAAGGGAAAGGAGTTTGTAAGCCGCTCTGAGACTCCTTTGGGTAGTGAAGGGCGGGTTATAAATCCAATCTCTTCTTCTTTTTCTTCTACCTCACCGGGTGTCTGTTCTGGGGAGGGGAAGGGAAAGGAGTTTGTAAGCTGCTCTGAGACTCCTTTGGGTAGTGAAGGGCAGGGTATAAATCCAATCTCTTCTTCTTCTTCTTCTTCTACCTCACAGGGTGCCTGTTGTGGGGAGGGGAAGGGAAAGGAGTTTGTAAGCCGCTCTGAGACTCCTTTGGGTAGTGAAGGGCGGGGTATAAATCCAATCTCTTCTTCTTCTTCTACCTCACAGGGTGCCTGTTGTGGGGAGGGGAAGGGAAAGGAGTTTGTAAGCCGCTCTGAAACTCCTTTGGGTAGTGAAGGGCGGGGTATAAATCCAATCTCTTCTTCTTCTTCTTCTACCTCACAGGGTGCCTGTTGTGGGGAGGGGAAGGGAAAGGAGTTTGTAAGCCGCTCTGAGACTCCTTTGGGTAGTGAAGGGCAGGGTATAAATCCAATCTCTTCTTCTTCTTCTTCTACCTCACAGGGTGTCTGTTGTGGGGAGGGGAAGGGAAAGGAGTTTGTAAGCCGCTCTGAGACTCCTTTAGGTAGTGAAGGGCGGGTATAAATCCAATCTCTTCTTCTTCTACCTCACAGGGTGTCTGTTGTGGGAGGGGAAGGGAAAGGAGTTTGGAAGCCGCTCTGAGACCCTTTGGGTAGTGAAGGGTGGGGTATAAATCCAATCTCCTCTTCTTCTTCTTCTTCTTCTTCTTCTTCTTCTTCTTCTTCTTCTTCTTCTTCTTCTTCTTCTTCTTCTTCTTCTTCTTCTTCTTCTTCTTCTTCTTCTTCTTCTTCTTCTTCTTCTTCTTCTTCTTCTTCTACCTCACCGGGTGTCTGTTGTGGGGAGGGGAAGGGAAGGGAAAGGAGTTTGTAAGCCGCTCTGAGACTCCTTTGGGTAGTGAAGGGCGCAGTATAAATCCAATCTCTTCTTCTTCTACCTCACCGGGTGTCTGTTGTGGGGAGGGGAAGGGAAAGGAGTTTGTAAGCCGCTCTGAGACTCCTTTGGGTAGTGAAGGGCGGGGTATAAATCCAATTCCTCCTCCTCCTCCTCCTCCTCCTCCTCCTCCTCCTCCTCCTCCTCCTCCTCCTCCTCCTCTTCTTCTTCTTCTTCTTCTTCTTCTTCTTCTTCTTCTTCTTCTTCTTCTTCTTCTTCTTCTTCTTCTTCTTCTTCTTCTTCTTCTTCTTCTTCTTCTCTGTTTCTGAAAACTCCCAATCCGCTTGTGCCAAGAGTTTCTGCGTCCAGATGCCCATCCGGGTGCCCATATTCCCCCCCCGACGGAAACTAAATTGGGTAGAATTGGACATAAGGAGAGGTGAGGATACTTGTCCAAACACGTAGAACTTCAGTTTCTGCTTTGGCAACCAAACCTGGCAGACGACTGCAGCATCCCTAAGAAAACGGGGAAACTGCCAGAACTCCGTTGAGGAAGGATTCATAATAGCTGTAAAATTATTGGGAACTTTGCCATCCACTTCAACAACTATGTGGTTTCAATGCTAGAGATTTTCCAGTAGATTAAAAGTGTGCTGATTTTAGGACAGAAAGAATCCGCGGTCTGAAACCAGCAAGCGATAGAAATTTTCCATCCGATGGATTATATTGATAGAAATCAGGGCTAACTGATTACGTTTCGACTATAAAGCTGTCCATCGCGCCATGCCATTCCAAAATGTTTCTCTCTCTCTCTCTCAACAGTCTTTTTGTTGAATGTGAGGCTGCGGTAGGTTGCCTGTTTCCTCTTCCATACTGGAGTTCTGCCCTAGCAATGTAAGCACAGCCACAAAATGGCTGCCAAAATGGCTGCCATAGGAGGCATGTAGGGATGCCAGCCTCCAGGAGGGGCCTGGGGATCTCCTGGAATTACAGCTCATCTCCAGACTTCAGAGATCAGTTCCCCTGGAGGAAATGGCTGCTTTGGAGGGTGGAGTCTATAGCATTGTCCCCCACTGAAGTCCCCCTGTCCTCCCCAGACTCCATCCCCAAACCTCCAGGAATATCCCAGCCTGTATCTGCCAACCCTACCCTTCCATCCTTTGCTGTTGTCCAGGTGGGACGAGGCAAAACACCCAAAACAATTCTAAAGGGAAGAGCGGTAAGCCAAGGAACAGAAAATCTCTAGAGTCAGCACAGATGAACTGTGGCTGCGACCACACACATACTAAATAATCCACTTTCAATCCACTTTCCAACTGGATTTTGCCAGTTCATACAGTAAAATCCAGTTGGAGTGTACATTGAAAGCGGATTGAATGTGGATTATTTCGTGTGTGTGACCGCAGCCTGTGTTTTAGGTGGGCACAGAGACAACGGGAAACAGGAGGCCTGCTCCTCAGTTGCTACATCTCGGCCATTATTTAGGGATATCCTCCTCAGGCTCCATCTCCCAGTCTCCAGGAGTTTCCCAACCTGGAGCTGGCAACCCTAGCCCCCTTTTCCCCACCAGTGGCCAGTGGGGACCTAGCAACCCTAAGGCAGGGCCAGCCACAAAATGGCTGCTACAGTTTACCTTCAGTCACAGTGAAGGAAGAATGCCAAATCCCTCCGTGGGGACAAGGGGTGTCCCGCTGCCGGGCCCCACCCCTTTGCCACTGGCCAGCTGGACGGGGGGGGGATTACCCCCCCAAAAAGGGAGGGATGACAGAAATTAACGCAACGTGCCTATGTGACCTGGAAGTGATATAAGCACGTTGGAGTGACACTCAGGTTCGGGGGCAAAACTGTCCAGTAGAAGCTAATTTTACCACAGAGTTTTGTCGAAAAAGCGGAGCACCACCCTTGACGTGTCTGCGCCACTGTCGAGTCATGTAGGCACGTCACATTAAATTCCGGCGTTCCTCCCTGCTTCTGGTTAAGTGTACTTCCCATCACCCACTGGTTGCTTCAGGGGACCTTTGGTGATGGCCGCTGCCAAAGCAATGTCAATCAAATCTCCAATAGCCAATCAGAAGCCTTGCTGGGCAAAAGCCTGGCCACACCCATTTGATTAAAACACTTCAGAAACACCAGGAAAGGCATCAGCAGGCAGCGTGGCACCCATGGCCACCACACTGGGGACCCAAACTAGGGTTGCCAGGTCTTACCTGGCGGTCGGCGGGGGGCTTCAGCCTGGGTTCCTGAATCTTCTGGCACATGCACAAAGCACGCATTCCATGATGACATCAGCCAGGAGGTGACGTCATTGTGCCGGGCATGTTATGCCGGGGACACTCTAGCATTTGGCCAAAATCTCGATGACTGTTATGTATTGCATTATGTGGATAGCCTGAATTGTAGAATGAGCCTGAGCTTCAGTCACAAACTCCATAGACTCTCAGCATCCGAAAATCAACAGCCTGATTGGCTGTCGTTGTGCAATAGACCAATCAGGGAAGACTATGACTTTCAGCGGGAACAAACTGTATTGGTCCTAAGCGCTCGCTTATGATTGGGCCTTACTGTTCTAGGGGTGTGGTTTAGCCAGTTCCAAACTCTATATAAGTTGGGGTTGCTCTGTGTGTTCTGTGTTGTTCTGTGTTCTGTTCTAATGAACTGAAATCCCCGATTAAAGAAAGAGCTGCCTGATCTTGAGTTACAACAGTGACCATAGAGTTTTTTAGCCAAGTGCCAGAGAGTCCCCCGTGCAACACGCCCAGCAGGATGATGTCACCTCTGGGCATGTCAGGTGGGATGGGGGTCTTCAGGGTTGGGGGGTCCCTCCACTGGCCAGCTGGCCGGTGACAGATTGGGGGTCCCAAAAGCCCCCATGAGGAAGATAGCAGTCCTGTTCCAAATAGACTTTTTGTTTTTAGGGGAGGAAATGGCTAACATCACAGCTGGAAAAACACAAGACAAGAAACAGAAACCACTTATCAACACCAGAAAGCAAGCCCAGCCCCACAAACGACAGTGCCCAAGAGCAGGAAGTGTATTCCTAGGCAGGCGTTTTGTCCCCATCACTGGGTTCTGTAGTCTAAAGTAAGGCTCACACACAATATTTCAGAGATTCTAAGTCCCAATTATGGGGTCACTATAAATAGCCCATAACTGATGGCCAAAAATAAATAAATAAGAAGTTCGGTTCTCACAAACACTTTTAGCCCAAATATCCTTAACCTAAAACACATCCGTCACAGGCTGATAAACCTTTGATCCACACAGGCATGTCCAACTCAGCCTGATAGATCAATTCAAAAAGCTATTTTTTCACTCTGTATTTCGTTGCAGAATTTTGCTTAGTCCGAATACGGTATTTACCGATTAAGCATTCCGACAAAAGCAGAGTTTGCATTTGACAGCGAGAAGCATGGGATTTAGTTAGCTATGTGAGCAATTGGAGGGAGTTCATAAAATATGACAAATTGTTTTGCATGCTTTCCCCTCCCGACCCCTATATAGACCCTAGAAGCAGCTTTACAGTTATCAGGCAAATTATTTACGGTTTCAACAACAACCACTGAAATCAAGGGTACATGGGTCACTCTATGTGTAGAAGTGACCCTCAGTCAGCGCTGCTGGGAGTTTATGCACATTTGTAAGTAGGAGGAAGTAAAAAATGATCTGACCCTCCCCACATTTCGCTGCCCTCTTTGGCCATCTCAGAATTAACAGTGGCTGAGTTCAGACTGGCAGTTTGCTCTGGTAGCCAGTCGTAGCAAAAAAGCCCCGAAATAAACTGTTCCGGGTTTTCCCGTTCAGACAGCCCGGGCTGCTGCTGGAAGATGTGGGGCAGAGCCGGGCAGGAGCGTTCAGACTGCTGCATGCGGGGGCACGCTGTATTCAGTGTTTCCCCATTAATTCAGCTATGGGTGTATGGGTGTATGTGCACATGAGTGCTCATGTGCATAAGCGCATAAGCGCAATTTGCCGATTGGGGGAGGTCCCCTCAGCGCCGGCACTGCATTGTGCAGTAGAGCGGAGCATGGCCAATCATACCACTGCTGCCTTCTGCCCAACGCGGGTTGCTCCCGGCTTTTCGGCTGCGCATTCAGACTTCCCAGAAGCGGAGTAATGCATGACACATGCAGGCTTTCAGATTAGCTACCAGTTTTATGAGGTATCTTTTTAATCCGGTGGTGAAGTGCAACAGCACAGGTTGGCTACGGATGGGGGACGCCAGGCAGATGTGCCTGTGTGAACACCCAATTTACTCCGGGATTGAATCGTCGCTGGCCTGGGTCCCTACCGGGGCAAATTGCCAGTCTGAACTCAGCCAGTGGCTCTGAAGGAAAAGCCTCTTTCTAGGACAGACAGGCCCCAAACCTGTCAGTATGGATTAAGTTGGGTAGCCATGTTGGCCTGAAGCCACAGAAGAAACTTTGAGTCCTGGGGCACCTTTAAGACCAACAAAATTTTATTCTGGGTCTAAGCTTTCATGTGCACGGCACACTTCCTCAGATAACAATGAAATGGAAATTATGGCACTTCGATGTTATCTTTGAAATAAGCAGTGGAACAACAAATCAGCAGTCAAACGGTAGAAGGGGAAAGAACTTGAGAAATAACCTGAATTAGGTTATCAGTGTTTTTCCCGGAGAAGAAAGAAACAACCGAGAGCTTTCAGCGATCCATCAGAGACTTGCCCCTTTCCTGTCAGGCTTTAAGATTCTCCTCATTATCCTGATCCAGTTTGATCTCTCGCAGATGCTCAGATTCAAACATGTTGCCTTTCATCTGTGAATGCCTCCGCCCTTGTCGCGACCGTTCTTCTAGCTCCGAAATGTCAAAATATACAAATCTATCTGTCTAAGGAAACTGGGAGGGAGGGGGAGGCATCACGGGTCTGTGTGTTTTATTGATTTTGATAGCCCATAATGATATACTGCACGTTTGTAGGGGATGAAAGGTTAATATCGCTTGCTTATGAATTCCTACCCCCCAAAAAATAAATGTTGTTAGTTGTTTTATGGCTCCTGCAACCTCGGGCAGCTTCCTGACGAGGGACATAAAAATGTTTTATAGGAATAAATCCGTTCCTGGCTTATATGGCCAGGAACAGCCCCATGGATTCCACAGAAATAACATGATGTAGTAGCCGTTTCTGTTTACGGTCCCTGTCAGAACACAAGTGCTCGGGAGATAAAAAATCTTGATAGAAGTACCATCAATCAAGGCCAAGAGCATCCAGCAAACCTCAGATCCAGGAGCCCTGCAGTCTGGTCATCCCCACAGCCCAGCTTAATAACTGACTGCAGGAAAAATTTGTTCATCATGTGCGCAACCTCTTGAAGATACTTGGGCCCTAAAAAAGCAGTGTGGGAGAAGTACAGAGGAGGGCAACCGAGATGATGAGGGGATTAGAGTGCTCTTCCTGTGAGGAAAGGCTGAAGAGTTTGGGGCTTTTCAGTGCAGAAAAGAGATGACTAAGGGAGGAGATGAAAGAGGTTTATAAAATTATGCACGGGGTGGAGAGAGTGTTAGTCCCGCTGTAGACGGCATTGGTCAGGCCGCACCCGGAGTGCTGTGTGCAGTTCTGGAGGCCTCACTTCAAAAAGGACGTGGGCAGAAGGGAGCGGGTGCAGAGGAGAGCAACAAGGAGGATCGTGGCCCGGAGACCAAGACCTGTGAGGAAAGGCTGAGGGACTTGGGAATGTCCAGTCTGGAGAAAAGGAGGTCACATGGTCATTTTGAGCTGTTCCCTCTCTCATTTAAAATTACTGATCAGATGGCCGCATCTGTCTCCCGCACCAAAGTGGGCTCACTCGCGCAATCCTCCTGGTTCCCTTGTGAGTTTTCCTACACCTGGAAAATCAAGCACTTTCTGGATAATTGCACTTTGAACCCACGATTTCACTGATCTGGACAGTCATCTCTCGCAATGATCGCGATTAGGTTATCTGAACGTCCTTCTCACATTGTTTGTTTGTTTTTTTTACAAACTTCCGTCGTGTGCATGAGCAATCCTGAGCTGAATAAATTCAATGTATAAATGTTCAAGTGCACATATAGACTCCAGTGCTCAGTTGTAGGTCGCCGGTTAATTTTGTTTGCTGTTGGGGGGGGGGAACGGACCTGCAAGAACAAGGGAGTACAGCGAGTCCAAGTGGGAGTGGTGATTCGGCCACATGTATATGCACATGCGCAAAGTCAATTTAAAAACAAAAACAAAAAACAAGCCATATCACCCAAATGGCGGTGCGACTATCTGAATGGTGCCCGGAGTCTCTTTGTGCAATGCAAGTGATTCAGGGAGGGATGTGTGGTCATCCCAACCCAGAAAAAAAAGTATTCCCAATCAAATCTACAGCGGGAAAAATCACGGTAAGCTTGCCGTGTGACCACAGCCTGAGAGGGGACATGATTGCTCTCTTGAAGTATCTGAAGGGCTGTCACTTAGAAGAGGGCAGGGAACTGTTCCTATTGGCAGCAGAGGTTAGGACCTGCAATGATGGGTTTAAATTAAGGGTGGGAAGGTACCAGCTGGATAGTAGGAAAAACTTTTACAGTTAACAGTTCTGCAACAGTGGAATCCGCTGCCTGGGGAGGTGGTGAGCTCCCCCTCACTGGCAGTCTTTAAGCAGAGTCTGGACAAACCCTTGTCAGGGATGCTCTAGGCTGATCCCGCATTGAGCAGGGGGTTGGACTAGATGCCCTTGCCACTTTATGATTCTATGAGTTGACCAAGAGAAATTTTTCTCCCTCTCCCAAAATACTACAACTTGAGGGCATCCAATGAAGCTGATGGGCAGTAGGCTCAGGACAAACAAAATGAAATACTCCTTTACACAGTGAGTGATTAAAATTCAGAATTCGCTGCCAGAGGATGTAGTGATGGCCATAGGAATAAAGGACTTTTCTTATGTTCTCAGGCATAGGTGTCAACTTCAGGGGGGCTTGAGGGCTGAGGCTACCCCCGAAATTTTCCAGGGGTGACTGAGCCCCCCCCGGGCATCCAGGCTCACAAGCTTTGCCACCACCACCCCATGCCACCCCCAACCCATTTTGAAAGCGGAGGGTTTTTTCCCTCTGCTTTCTGAGACTTCGGGTGGGGTGGCAGGAAACTCAGGGCTTGCTTCCTGAAAGCTAAGCCCCACCCCCAGCTCCCAGAAACCCTCAGTTGGGCCTGGTGGAGCTGGGGGCTGCACATATTTTCAGTGCTTTCAGCTTTCCCGTGCTGTCCTGGGGCTCCAGCGAGGGTGGGGGGGATGTTTTCAGGAGTGGGGTGGTGTGCACTAGGCAGAGAGTGCCCAGGCTGGCTGGCTGGCTGAGGCCAGCCTCGGGGTGGCTGGCTTGCCTTGCAGAGAGCCATGTGAGGAGGTTGGGGGGAAGCCAGTATCCTTGGAGGATTGCCGGCCTCAGGGAGGCTGGGCATCCTGTGCCCTTGTTCTTCTAGTTCCCCCCCCCGCAAGGCTTGCCTTGCAGAGCCATGCAGGGAGGTCAGTAGGTGGGGGAAGTGGGGGGGAGGCTGGCATCCATGGAGGATTGCCCGCCTTGGGGTGGCTGGACTCTTGGGCACCTTTCCTGCAGCCTCATGCCGCTGCTGTTGTTTTCCCATTCCCTGCAAGGCTTGCCTTGCAGAGAGCCATGTGAGGAGGTTGGGAGGGAGGCCAGCATCCATGGAGGATTGGTGGCCTAGGGACGGCTGGGCGCCCTGTGCCCTTGTTCTTCTGTTTCCCCCCACATACAAGGCTTGCATTGCAGAGCCATGCAGGGAGGTCGGGGGGGGGGGAAGGCTGGCATCCATGGAGGATCTCTGGGTGGCTGGGTGCCCGGGCACTTTTCCTGCAGCCTCGTGCCACTGCTGTTGTTTTCCCACTCCTGAGTTCACTACTTAACCAGAGCCCTTTATTTTCTCCGAGAGGAGAGTCTTCTGAGTTCTTTGTTGAGCTCCACCCCTTCCCTTGACAGAGAGAGGATATTAGGAAAGCCAGGAATCAGCAGTTTACAATCACTGAAACTGCACACTCAGGCCGTGCAGGGGGGGAGGGGGGAGGGCAGGCGAAACCTTGAAGAGTTTAAATGCATACATTCAAGACCAACTGTCCCCTGAACTCCTGGATAAATTATGGGGAGGAATTTCTATTTTCTTTCTTTTCATTTCTCCCCTCCCTCCCCCTTCTTTCCTTCCTTCCTTCCCATCTATTTGCTTTCTTTCCACCTCTCACCTCCCTCCCTCCCTCCCTCCCTCCCTTGTGAAAACATCCCTAGTTAGGGTTGCCAGGTTCCCCCTGTCCACCTCTGGGGGATGGAGGGGGAGGGGTGGCCCAATACAGGTTGGGTAACTCCTGGAGATTTGGGAATGGAGTCTGGGGAGGACTGGGATCTCAGTGGGGTACAATGCCATAGAGTCCACCCTCCAGAACATCCATTTTCTTCAGGGAAACTAATTTTTGTAGTCTGAAAATGAGCTGTAATTCCAGGGGATCCCCAGGTCCCACCTGGAGGCTGGCACCCCTAGCTCCAGTGCTGAAATGGGAAGCTCTGGTTCTTCTGTTTGAGATGGTGAATGCAGACCACTGGCATTGGCTTGCATCTGCTGAATCACCCTTTCTTTCAATCTTTGTTTCATTTTTAAATTGTAAGCCCATCTGCATGAACAAGATGGGGGGGGGGATGCCAATCACAGGCCTTTTAACATTTCCTTTTGATCTGTGTGCAGCCTAGAGAGAACATTGGTAAGGGATGTGCACTCTATGTTCATGCTCTTCGTTTTGCTGTTACTTAAAATGGTGTGGTAGTTTCAAAGGGGCAACCAACTTGGATGTACTAAAAGGAATGACAGGATTGCCCATTGGAAATAATGGGAGAGGCTTGAAGGCCCACTGGAGATAATGGGAGCCAGGAATGCCAATTGACTTCCATGGGCTTTGCTGAAATACACTGCAGCTCAAAAAAAGTTGCAAAGAAAATGCAGAATGGTTTTTCCAATAAGGTTTTTGGGCCCAGATAGGCTACTCTAGGACTGTAATGACAGTTCCCAGAGTGGAAAAACAGTCCCTAGCAGTAGAATCTGTGCTGCATTTTAAGGTGGAGTTTCTAAGCAGTGTGCTAAGAAGGCACCTTTTCCTGAGGTTAGCCCAGCCCAGGGGCATTGCTAGGGGGTTCCCATGGGTTCCCAGGCCACCCTAATTTTCTGGGGAGCCCCACCCTAAATGCCACATAGTTCCACCTCCATAGATAGTGACAATGGCCTGTGATGTCACTGGCTCCTCCCTATGATGTCATTGGGTCCCAGTTCTTTTAATGACTTAGCAATGCCTCTGGCCCAGCCCCAGCCCCCCCTGGGAAATTGCAAAGTCTACGCCCTTGTTCTCAGGGGTCTTTTTTGGGGGGAGCGCACAGGAGCACAGCTCCGGGAGCTCAGGAGCCAAGCCCCGCCCCCCGCCGGCACCCCCGGGGAGTCTTTCAGGCAGCCGAATGTCAATTTCAGCTCCATTATATCCTATGGGCCATTGAAGTCAATGATGAAAACATAGGGTATATTCTGGGGGCTGGAGGGGAGGCGGTTTGAGGGAGAGGCTCCAAACTCACAGCATAGCTGATGGAGCCTCTCCCCAAGATACCCACCAAGTTTCAAGAACATTGGGTCAGGGGTTCCAATTCTATGGGGCCCTAAACAGGTTGCCCCTATTCCCTCCATTGTTCTCTATGGTGGGAAAAAAGTTATATTTTTCAATGATGTCAGGGGGTGTGGCATATGCTAATAGCCTAATAGCTCATTAGCATACCATATGCTAATGAGCTCCTGCAGCTGTTTTTCTACAAAAAGACCCCTGTATGTTCTTATGTTTAATTACAGCTCATGGAGTTCAACAGGCCTACATGGACTTCACATACAGGGGAGGGATCTGTAGTGCTCATGTGGCTGGTGCGACTTTTGTTTCATTCACACTTTCAACAAAGGTTCCCCATGGCATGGGGTCATCTGGTTTTTCTGCCCTTATTAGCTGTGGCTTCCCTTTTGCGCCAAATGCAAATCGTATCCCTTCCCCCCGTTGTTGTCATGCAGTTGTTATGATGCTCTGTCTACCTTTTTAAAAAGATGTTGAATGTGTAGCAGTGCTGCTCCAGAATAGTGCAATATTGCACTTTTTAAAAACAACTGTGTATTTGCATACTGGCTGCTCCAGAATAGCGCAGTACTTGAGTCCTTTGGTGATGCTAATTGCTGGAAGGTACTGGGTGTCCCACAGTGGTCAATTACATTGAAAAGACTAATGGGGCCCTACTGCTTGGGGAAAGGGGAGCGTGCTCTTCTGGAACGTTTCAAATACTACCTGAGAGAGCAGAGAAAAAACACTTTCCACTTGTGTTTGCATAATGTAGTAATACCATTACAGCATTGCCCTGAATTGCCCCCTGCTAATATCTCCGTTTTCTTGTTGTCAGGAAGAAGAAGAAGAAGAAGAAGAAGAAGAAGAAGAAGAAGAAGAGGAGGAGGAGGAGGAGGAGGAGGAGGAGGAGGAGGAGGAGGAGGAGGAGGAGGAGGAGGAGATTGGATTCATATCCTGCCCTTCACTACCCGAAGGAGTCTCAGAGTGGCTTATAAACTCCTTTCCCTTCCCCTCCCCACAACAGACACCCTGTGAGGGAGGTGGGGCTGAGAGAACTCTGACAGAAACTGCTCTTTTTCAAGGATAGCTGTGCCAGAACTCATGACCAACCCAAGGTCACATCAGCAGGTGCAAATGGAGGAGTAGGGAATCAAACCCGGTTCTCCCAGATTAGAGTCTGAGCACTTAACCACTACACCAAACTGGCTCTCAAGGAAGGTGTGGTGGGAGACATTGCTTCTTTCATTCAAAGAGGAGGCATACATTCCCTTCTGGACACATGAAAAAGAACACCCCAACAACACTTTGTCTAGAAAGAGCAGGGGTTTTAGGTTGTTGGTTGTTTTTTTTTAAAAGAAGTGGAGTTTTTAGCTGGAAAAACAGGCTGTTGATGATTTCAGTGGTGTCAGACTCCTGCAACGATCAGTTCCAACAGCTCTCTTCTTTTTGAAGTGAAGTTTATTAGTACAGTATTGGCAGAATATATACATTTCAGGATCTGTGTTAAGACTGGAGAAAAAGGCGTGGGGATGTGGGATATACTAAGTTTGAAGGGGCACCCCAATGGCCAGTAGCCAATCAAGGTTTTGGGATGAGCCCGCCAGAAATAACGGGCCCCAGAGGTGGGACAGTTCTTGAAGAGCCAGGCATCCAAGGTCAGGCACATAAAACATACAGATAGCAAGGCACTGTCAGGCAAGCAGAAATTGAAAGTACAAATGCTGGGCAGTAGTCTCTCCCCCCTTTCCCAACTTTATGGCAGCGAGCTGACAAATGGGACCAGAGGATGACTTCAGAAGGAGGAGGAGGAGAGGAAATTGGATTTATACCCTGCCCTTCTCTCAGAGTCTCAGAGCGGCTTACAAACTCCTTTCCCTTCCCCTCCCCACAACAGACACCCTGTGAGGAAAGTGGGGCTGAGAGAGCTCTTTCGAGGACTGCCCTTTCAAGGACAGCTTTGATAGAACTAGGGCTTGCCCACAGTCATCCAGCAGCTGCAAGTAGAGGAGTGGGGATTCAAACCTGGTTCTCCCAGATAAGAGTCCACACACTTAACCACGACACCAAACTGGCTCTCAGGTAGAAACCAACAAAGAAAAAAAAAGCACACAACTAGCGCTGCTGAAACAGAGAATGCCCTCAGTGTGCAAACAGTCCTTGTCACTCTCTCAGTCTTATCTACCTCACAGGACCAGGGGTGATTTTGAGGGGGAACGAGCAGGAACGGCGTTCCGGGAGAAACAAGTCCAGGAGAAGGGAACCCAGGCATGCTTGCATGCCTGCCCTTTGCTTCCCCAGCCAGCCCGCCATGGAGGGTTGGCTGGGGAAGGGCGGGCAGGTAGACATGCCTGCTTTTCCCCCTGAGCCTCTCCGCTTTTGTGGAGAAACTTGAGGAAGTGGGTGGGATTTAAACACCTTTCTTTCCCCAGATGGGGAAGGGAAATAAAGGCATTTTAAACATGCCTGGGTTCTCTGCCTGGGGCACCTGGAGAAGATCAGGCAGGGAACCCAGGCATGCTTGCATGCCTGCCCTTTGCAAGGGGGTGTGGCATATGCAAATAAGTTATGCAAATGAGCTCCTGCACCTCTTTTTCTATGAAATGACCCCTGCCCAGGATGGTTATTGGAATAAAACAGAGGACAACTGTGTATTCCGCTTGAAATGCTTCAGTGGAAGGTTGAGATAAAATTGTGACGGACAGAGGGAAGACTGCAGAGCCACTATGGCGCAGTGGAGTAGAGTGTTGGCTAGTGTCTGGAGGACCCGGGATCGAGTCCTCCCTCTTGCCGGGGAAGCTTGCCAGGTGACCTTGAGCCAGTCACACTCTCTCGGCCTAACCTACCTCACAAGGTTGTTGTGAAGATAAAACAGAGGAGAGGAGCTTACTGTAAGCCCCTTCGGATCTCCATTGGGAAGAAATGCAGGGTATAAATGAATTCAATAAAATATAAATATTTTGGTCAGGATTCGTCTTGCTCTGTTGATTATATGTTACAGAAGGATAATATTTCTTTAAAAAAAATCTCTTTGCTTTCAAACCACTGTGAGAGACGATATTGCGGAGGAAACAGTAACGCCTGCAGCAAGAAGAAAGAAGCCTCCTTCCATGTGCAATAATGTGCTCCCCCCTGCAGTGACCTGTGGTCTGAGGACAGGGCTATTGTGAAAACATATGCGGAGCTGCAAGATTTTGGAGGTCAGCTATCTATAAAAGAGAATGCAGAAAACTGTGACAGGCAGGAACACAACACTGCAAGATCCAGTATGCAAAGGCAGTGATGGGTGACTCCCTCGGACTGCCCCGTTCCCGGGGTTTGCCCTGTGGGATCCTGTTAACTCACACCTTGCCTGCTTCCTACCTTGCCAATCTGGTGTAGTGGTTAAGAGCGCGGACTCTAATCTGGGAGAACCGAGTTTTTCCCCTCACTCCTCCACATGCAGCTGCTGGTGTGACCTTGGGTCAGTCACAAGTTCTCTGAAAGGTGTTCTCTCAAGAGCAGTCCTTGGGAGAGCTCTCTCAGCCCCACCTACCTCACAGGGTGTCTGTTGTGAGGAGGGGAAGGAAAAGAAGAACAACAACAAGAAGAGAAGAGATTGGATTTATACCCCACCCTTCACTACCCAAAGAAGTCTCCTTTCCCTTCCCTGCCCCACAACAGACACCCTGGGAGGCAGGTGGGGCTGAGAGAGTTCTGACAGAAATGGCTTTTTTTCAAGGACAGCTGTGCCAGGACTATGGCTTGCCCAAGGTCATCCAGCCAGGTGCAAGTGGAGGAGTGGGGAATCAAACCTGGTTCTCCCAGAGTAGAGTCCACACACTTAATCACTACACCAAACTGGCTCTCAGATTGTAAGGATTGTAAGGAGTTTGTAAGCCACTCTGAGACTCCTTTGGGTAGTGATGGGCGGGGTATAAATCCAATCTCTTCCTCTTCTTCCTCCTCTTCCTAGTCGTCTCCTCCTCCTCCTCCTCCTCCTCCTAGCTGTCGTCTTCTTCTCCTTCTCCTTTCTGGTGACTGTTTAACAGGAAGGCTTCGGCTCTAAGGTGTGGCTCTGTAGAAACCTCAGTTGGACACACCATCATTAAAATCTAGCACGGCGAGCAACAGCAACACCCCGTTAACGAAACAAACAAGCAGGGATCCTGGGCTTGAAAGAGCTTCCCGGAATGGCAGGGAACATTCGTTCCAACGTTTCTTTGTATTCCGCATCACAGAAGGAGCCCGATTAAAGCCATTTCCTTTGCTGGGCTCTTGTTTCCAGCCCGGTGGTGCGAGGGAGCTGAAGTGGGCACATTTTCAAGCGCCGTCTAAAAATTGTTCCTCTTTTGTCCCTCCCAGCAGTGAGTTCCCACCCGCACTCCTGTTTTAAGCCATCATTTAACACACATATTGAACATGGCGATCCCACCCCCTTCTACCCGAGCTCCTCTTACCTCCCACACTCACCGTCGAATGCTATAATTAGTAGGAACTCTAGAAATATAAATTATTTCCCCTGGCAAATTTTGGTCCTCCGTGCCCTGAGCTCCTAAGGGGGCCATTTGAAAAGCAGCAGTCTTCCTGGTCCTTCCACTGTAGCCAGCAGCATTTCGTTGTTGTCCCAGCTACTGGCAAGGAAGGCCACACACGGGCCCATAGCTACGGGGGGGCCTCTTGGGGCCCGGCCCCCTGACTTACTGCCACGGCCCTCCGACTTCCCATCCAGCCCAGGCCACCCGACTTCCAGTTCTTTACTTTATTTATCGTCACCAGCAAGCCCCACACCACCCTCCAACCCCATGCTGCTTGCTCTCTCCTCTCATGGGCCACAGCCATTCTCTCTCATCGCTGGCAAGTCAGTGAGAAGTCAAGCCCCACGCCACCCTCCAATCCCACACTGCTCTCTTGCCTCCCTGTTATCGGCAGGAGGAGTGCCAGCCAAAAGACGAGCGGGCGCTGGTGGAGGGGACATCTGGGCGCCCACTCCGGCTTTCCCCACCCACCATTCAGCTGCGGCTGGAGAAGGAGGAGCAGCCACGATGAGGGGCAAGAATGTGGGGAGGAACCATGGTGGCAGCAGGTGGGCAACGAAGGCAGCCTCCTCAGGTAGACTCACTGCTCTCCGGCACTGGCAGTCCGCCACACAGCTGTGGGGAAGGGTGGGAATGGGGCTGCTCACTTGGGGGGGGTGCAGGGGTGCCCCAACTTAATTATGTTGGAAATATGTGTGGGTTGCAAGGTCCAATTCAGTCATTATAGAGTTAATCCATTTACCTTGTGTGCTATTGTTTAGACTGACCTGGAAGGAAAACCGGACTCAAAGCTAATGGGAGCAAAGCCCGGGAAATCTAAGTCTGTTTACTCACAATCATTGGCTAATGTATTCAGGTGATTTCCTTCTAGGGGTCAAAGAAGAAGAATCTTCATTACAGTTGCTATTGTGAGACCCTGTGGTCGGTCTGTTCTGTAACACTGTAGAGATGTAGCCTTAGGGTCTTTTATTTTGTAGCTTTTCCTGTGTACCCTTCCCTTAGAACTAAAGATTTTTACACAGAAAGAAATGCCTCCTCTCCAATAAAGCAAAGATCCATTGCAAACTTTGAATACATAAATATTTTTGCCAATTTTGCCAACATATTCAAGGCCCCCCAAATTAAAAAAAAAAATCCTGGCTATGGGCCTGACCACACATCCTCTACAAAATAACTGGGGGAGGGAGACATTCTTCTACATATTGCTCAGGGCAACAATAACAAAACTTCTAGCTTCTTTGCCTTAATGGTTTATTTGTCAACACTAAAACTTCAGGGCAGATAACCTGGCTTGAAAGAGGAGACAGAGCAACCTATATATCTAATAGCAAACATGTGGTTACATCTGTGAAGATCTCAGTCTGCTGATTGGGGCCACACCTACCCAAAACAGATAGTTCTGCAAACTTAGGGGACTCCCCAGGTTCACAGGAAAATGTGAAAATCTAAAAAATTGCATTGGGGGGGTTTAAATATCCCCCATTTGTTGTCAGTGCATGAACAGACAACAAGCTTACCTCCTCTGGCAGCAGCTCCAGCAGTGAAGTTGACCGGAGCTGCAGTGGACCAGGCAGTGGAGGCCAGACACTGCAAAGGGCTTGCTGTAACTGTGCTAGGCTTGTCAGCAAAGAAGAAGAGAGAAGAGATTGGATTTATACCCCGCCTTTCACTACTCCAAGGAGTCTCAGAGTGGCTTACAATCACCTTTCCCTTCCCCTCCCCTCAACAGACACCCTGTGAGGTACGTGGGGCTGAGGGAGCTCTCTCAAGAACTGCCCTTGAAAGAACAGCCCTGAGAGAACTTGTGAGTGACCCAAGGTCACACCAGCAGCTGCATGTGGAGGAGTGGGGAATCAAACCCGACTCTCCCAGATTAGAGTCCACGCTCCTAACCACTACACCAAACTGGTGATGGGCGGGGGGAGGGAGCCATGTTGGGCTTGCTGGTAGCGGAGGCAGTGGGGGAAGCCGGAGCTATGCCAGGATCACTGGCAGTGAGGGAGGCAGGAGACACAGTGGGCCCAGCAGCAAAGGGGGCGTGTTGTGGGTACTAGGTCTGCCGAGGCTGACTACTCCTCAGATGAGGAAGAGGCAGGGAGCAACCCAACCTCCTCTAGAGTAAGCCCAGAAGAAGAACCCTCAATACCTGAGGAGGAAGAGTCCCCAGCAGCTGCACAGGAGGTGCAGCCAGGAGAGGCCAATCCTGAGCCTGGCCCAGCACCCCCAGTTGCAGACACCCCAAGGCCAGACTCCCCATCTAGTTCCCCTGAGTGCCCCAGATGTAGGGCACACCAGAGGCTATTCAGGAGTGAAGAGGGAGTACCAGGCTTCAGCTCCTGCGGAGGCAGAGGGAAGAGCTGTAAGCCTTTGCAGACTCAACCCCAGGGAAGGAAGGACCTGCTCAAAAGCACTCAGTGCACCTGGTTCAATGCAGCAGCAACTTTGCTCATTCAGAGGTGTGCAGCCGCAGCCCCTTGTCCTTGCAACCTTGACTTGCAACCTTTGACTTTCAGCTCTGTGACTGACCTTGATTTCACACTGTGTTTACAAGCTTCCAGTGTGTGGTCCCTGTGGCAGCCAGCCAAGACAGCACAGGGTGGGAGCTGCTGCAGGTTCCCTGGGAGTACCAACAATGTGGGAGGGAAGGGAATCATGGCTAAGAGGGAGAAGGAATCCACCTCTAGAGTATCATGGGTTCCCATTTGTACTTGACTGAAGCTGTTTCTTGTCCACTAAGCCTAGGGTTGCCATTCCCCCAATGGGAGCAGGGGTTGCCCCACTTTTGGGGCCCCCAATTCACTGCTGGCCAGTGAGGGGAGCCCCATCCCCAAAGAACCCTGAGCACGCCTGACATGCAGTTTGCCTAATCCCTTCCTGGAAATTTGGGTGTGGAGCCTGTGGAGAGGAGATTTTGGGAAAGGGAGGAAGCTCCTCTCCCTTCTTTCTTGATTCTCTACCTCTGGGCAATCTCCCTCCCTCCCTCCCTCCCTTCTTGGCATTTGTGTATTACCGTTACCAAGGATTATCTGGATTCACACAGAATCCAATTAGAAAGGAACATTTTTGTTCCCCATTCATAGGATTGTGTAGAATTGTCCCTGGTGCTGAATTGTTCTGAGTTGAGTTCATTGCTGTCTCCTACCCACAAACATACTTCCCATTCACTGTCACTCTCCATATTTGCATTGTGTTCTCTAGACTGTCCTGTTTTGATAGATTCTTGGGTGCAAAGTTAGTTTTTGTCACTGTTGTGGCACTTCTTTCCAGGGGCGAGTTCTTCTCCTTTTCCAGTACAAGAAATGCTTTTGTTATTCGCATAAACATTTTTTCCCTTCCTTGCTTTGGATTGTATGGGGACATGCTCTGCCATTTGCCTTTCCAGGGCTCTAATTCTCTCTTTGGACAGCTCAGCTGCTGTGAACATCTCCAGACTTTTGAATGAAGACACGGTCTGTCAGCGGTCTCTCTCCTACTCTGGACCACTCTCCAGTCCCTTATCAATTAACCTTCAATATCTCCAAAGTTGCAGCTGGCTGGTCATATTTTTCAGTTGGTGCCATTTTCATCAAAGTTTCCCCCTATTGCTTGATCCCGGGTACAGAAGTTCTATCTCCTCGTGGTTCCGTTCTCCCGGGGCTCACTGTGAGCCTCAAAACAGCCCGTTATTGCAAGCCAAGGTTCACAGCGCCTGGGGAAGGGATCGTTTCTCTTTGCTCTTCTCCACATTCTGCACTGTCGTTTGTCCCTATTGCTTTGGGTGCCCCCCCCCCTTCCCACATGTGTTTTGCTCCCTCTGGGACTACTAGAGAGAGCAAAACACTTTTTTTTTTTGGCGGGGGAACCCTGAAGCAACAGGGACAAACGAGTGACCAAAACAGCAGTGCGGACGTAGCGAGGACAAAATTTTCCTGGCCTCCTCATTACCTCACATTTAGAGTCCAGTGGCACCTTTAAGACCAAGAAAGGTTTGTTTAAGGTATGATATGCTACCTTAAACAAGATAGGCTACCTCCCCCTCCAAAAAATGCTATGTTATGTTATATTACATTACAGTAACGTACGTTACGTTAAGGGGAAGGTAGGGTCCAGTGCCCTCCATGCCTGGCAGGAATGAAGATTCCCGTTCACTTCCCACAATGATAAAAAACGACTTTAGACATTTTTCTGCTCGTTTGACATATTTATTGCTTTACAACTGTTGACCCTACAGCCTTGTTCTTTAGTGTCACTTTGCATATCTTGATCATCATCATGTGACATGTTAATTTGCTGTTCATTCTCTGGCTATAAGTTGGAACCTTGCCTGCCATTCTAACGTATTTGAGAAAGTGGGCCTTGCACACAAAAGCTCATACCTTGAATAAACCTTTGTTGGTCCTAGAAGGTGCCACTGGACTCTAAATTTGTTGTACTGCTTCAGACCAACAAAGGCTGACCAGCGGTCGCAGCATTGCCCACATCCGCATGGAGGTGCCTCCCCCTCCATGCCCCCAGTGACCCGCACCCTCCATGCCCAGAAGTCCCCCAGTCTCCCCACTCTTCCCTGAAGTCCCTCCCACCCACTGTGAGGCATCTGCACCTTCCCTTTGGCCTAAATATGTCTCAGCAAGAGCCAGAGGTGTTGACAGACTAGGGTTGCCAACTCCTGCTTGGGAAATTCCTGGAGATTTGGGGGGTGGAGCCTGGGGAGGGCAGGGTTTGGAGAGAAGAGTTACTTCAGCAGGGTACAATGTCACAGAGTCCACCACCAAACCAACCTCTTCCCCCCCCCGGGGAACTGATCTCTGTCATCTGGAGATCAGCTGTAATCTGACATCTCCAGCCCCCATCTGGGGATCGGCAACCCCATTGCAAACTACAATTCCCAGAAATCTTTGCACTGAGTTCTGTTAGCAATGCTCTTGAGGAGGGGGAAAGGCACCTATTTGTTTTCTCATTTATTGACTTCCTTTATACGCTGATTTTCTCCTCATGGGGGCTCAAAGCAGCTTATGCTGTTCTCCTCTCTTCCCTGTCCTTACAACAACCCTGTGAGGTAGATCCAGGTAGTCAGCCGTGTTGGTCTGAAGCAGCAGAACAAATATAGAGTCCGGTGGCACCTTTAAGACCAACAGAGGTTTATTCAAGGTGTGATCTTTGGTGTGTTCAAGGCATACTTTTTCAAACACAATGGAATGGCAGGCAGAGTTCCACCCTATAGGTTCAAGTTTATCATTCTCTGGCTATAAGTTGGAACCTTGCCTGCCATCCCACAGTATTTGAAAAAGGTGTGCCTTACACATGAAAGCTCGTATCTTGAATAAACCCTTGTTGGTCTCAGAGGTGCTGCTGGAGTCTAAACCTGTGAGGTAGGTTAGGTTGAGACTGTGTGACTGGCCCACGGTCCCTCAACAAGCTTCCATGGCAGAGTTGGGGATTCGAACCTGGGCCTCCCAGATCCTAGTCTGATGCTCTAGCCACTATGCACGCCCGCTCTCAGTAGCCTCAGTTCCCTGAGTAGAAAGTTAAGCTTCGGGGGGGGGGGGAGGAAGGGGAAAGAGCGAGCACCGCGCAGAACGGCCTGGCGTTGTTCATGAGACCAGGCAAGATGCGAAGGCTTCTGGGCTCAGATGATTTTAAAAGCCGGCTCTCTCTGAGTCTTCCCCAGTTCCACAACTCAGCAACGTCCTTATTTTGAGTCAATGTCCAATGAACCATCCCTCATCATTAATGCTTCCATCGCATTTCACCCAAAGCAGAATTTCAAGGGGAGTCGGACGGGCCCTGCCTGAAGACTATTTGAAGAATTTTGAGGCAGACAAAATATATATATATATATATATATATATCTCCTTATAAATATTTATCTTTTGGTTTCGCAAGATTCCATGCACTCCCATTAGCTGTAAAATGCCCTCCCTCAGCCATTGGCCCATCAGCCACCACTCAAGAGTACTCGCGTGCCATTGGCCGGGTGCTGGGTCTGCTCCTCTTCCCCACCCACTCCCCCTGGCAGACAGCTCTGTCTCCTGAGGAAGACAGTTCTCTTGACTCCTGTGAGGGACTGTCCCCTCAGTGGCTGTTGGTAGGCAGCCAAGCTTGGTTCTGTGAGTAAAAAAACAAAGGACTTTCAGCTTAACCCCCTCCCCCGCCCATAACCCCCTCCCCAATGACCACTTTCCTGTCAGAATAAATGGAAAAAGACTTTTTCTCCTGCTTAGCTTCAGCATGGCTGGCTGGCTAACGAGGTGGGCCAGCAACCATCAAACCATTTTCTTCAACTCCCCGCTGTGCGGCTGACTTTCCCCTAGGGCTGCCAATCTCCAGGTGTGACCTGGAGATCTCCCTCTGTTACAATTGACCTCCAGATGACAGAGATCAGTTCCCCGGGAGAAAATGGTTGCTTTGGAGGGTAGACTCTATGGCTGAGTCCTTCCACACACACCCCAAATGCTGCCCTCCACAGGATCCACCCTCCCAAATCTCCAGGTATTTCCCTAATCAGAGTTGGCACCTGTACTTTCTCCTCTGTCAGTAAAAGGCCCTTTCCACACCTATGTTGACCTTTGGGAGAAAACTCATTGGGCCCAGTCCTGCTCAGGTTGCCAACACCATATGGGCAATTCCTGGAGATTTGAGGGATGGAGCCTGGAGAGGGTGAGGTTTGAGGAGGGGTGGCACCTCAGACAGGTACGATGCCATAGACTCCACCCTCCAATCCAGCCATTCCCTGATGGGGAACCATTGTTGCCAATCTCCAGGTGGGGGCTGGAGATCACTCAAAATTACAACTGCTGTCTAGGAGGGAGGGGGAGGAGATGGAAAACTAAAGGTAGGTTGATGGTTGGCTGTGAGGGAGATAGGGTTGTCAACTCCAGGTTGGGAAATTCCTGGAGATTTGAGGGGTCGAACCTGGAGAAGGTGAGTGTTGAGGAGGGGTGGGACCTCAGACAGGTACAATGCCATAGACTCCACCCTCCAAACCAGTCACTCCCTCCTGGGGAACCACTGTTACCAACCTTGGGGGTGGGCTGGAGATCACTCAAAATTACTACTGCTCTTCAGGTAGCAAAGATCAGTTCCCCTGGAGAAAATGGTGGACTCTGTCATTATACCCTGCTGAGATTGCCACAGCAAATTGTCACTGAGTGCCCAAAGCCGGGGCACTCTCCCAGAGCCTCTTTCTAGAGCCCGTTGTATTTATTTCCACAACGGGCTTTATTCCTAGTATATATATACTATTTTAATTCTAGAGGGGTATCTGGGTTAGTCTGTCGAAGCAAAAAATAAACTGCAGTTCTGGGGCACTTTCAAAACAACCCATCCCTCCCCACCAACGTATGGTCTGGAGCAGGGGTCCCCAGCCTTTTTGGACCAGTGGAGTTCTGATACAGGGTGGTGGCTGCAACCACAAAATGGCTGCCATAGGGGGTGGACCCATAAGCGCGCGCACGCATACACAGTGCGGAGGAGAAGAGGGGGGCATCTTTAAAAACCACCCTGGGAAAGAGGAGTGAGGTAGTAAAACCAGCACTGGTGACAATTGCCGCTGAAGCAATTATCTTTTCACCTGCACAGCCAATCAGATTTCTAATAGCCTATCAGATGCCATGCTGGCCTCACCCACTTTCTGAGCACACTTGATGGGCGCCATGTTGGAGACCCCGGTCTAGAGCCCACAGACACACAATGAACGGAACCTCACGCTGCCATCATTTTATGTAGGATTTTTTTTTAAAAAAAAAAGTCCATGAAATACAGGGTTAAAATGTAATTCTGTCAAATCTAAATCAAATCGAGAAAAAGAACATTCACTAGTTATGATAAGCTAGTACTGAGACTGATGCCTCTCGGAGAGATTTCAGCTCATACTTTATTGTAGATAGTAGAACAAGAGATGCCTTTGCCGACTCACAGGCCGGTTTATATTCCCAACTGACACCACACCCAAACACACACCCACAACCGTGATTGGATATTTACAGTGCACCCCTGGACCCATAGGTCCCTCCCAAGATCCTAGACTCACAATAATTACACGCTAGGATCCGCTAAGGCTATTGTCTCTAGAGGTGAAGGTAGGATCCTTCACCTGACCACGTGTTTGCCCAACCACGTCTGTGGACTTCCCTGGGTACACAACACCTCTGTAATGGGTGGGGAGTCCCAGGTTTTGCTGAGATAGTTAATACCCACATGACTATGAAATCTCAAGTCCCTGTTCAACCCTGGGCGACAGGAGATCGTTGTCGTTGTTCGCCATTCAGTCATGTTCAAATCTAGGCGATTCTATGGGCCAGATCCCTCCACACTTTCCGATCTTGTACTGTTTCTTTGAGCTGTTCCACGCTCGGGCTGGTGTTGACTTTTACAGTGTCCAGCCACCGTGGTCTTTGGTGGCCCGGTTTCCTTTTGCCGCTAACCAATCCAAGCATAACTGCTTTTTCTAGTGAGTTCTTCCGCATGACATGGCCGAAATAAGTCAGCCACGGTTTTGTGATTTTTCCAGGAAATAGTATCGGCCCTCTTAAAGAATTCTAATTAAGTGCTTCCACGTTATTCTGAAAGAGAAGGCTGGATCAGCATCAGAAAGCCATGGAAGATGAACACGCCCACTCCCTGGTTTCTGAAACTTGTGAACATAAGAACATAAGAGAAGCCAATGTTGGATCAGGCCAATGGCCCATCTAGTCCAACACTCTGTCACACAGTGGCCAAAAATACCAGGAGGTCCACCAGGAGGTCCACCAGTAGTGGGGCCAGGACACTAGAAGCCCTCCCACTGTTGACCCTCCCTCCAAGCACCAAGAATACAGAGCGTCACTTGCCCCAGAGTCCCTATCTATACCTTGTGGCTAATAGCCACTGATGGACCTCTGCTCCATATGTTTATCCAATCCCCTCTTGAAGCCCTCCATGGTTTTTAATATATATCAGAATTGTGCTCATTCTCTGGCACAGAGGCTGACTTCTTTGTCCAACACAACAGGCAAAAGAGCATTGTTGGCACATGGTGACATAGGTCACTCTGGAGGATGAACAAGTGGATGAGCCCAAGTTACAGAGTTGCCAGCGCTCGGTAGGGAAATTCCTGGAGGTTGGGGGGGGGGTGGAGCCTGGAGAGGGTGGGGTTTGGGTAGGGGAGGGACCTCGCCAGGGCATTATGCCATAGAATCCACCCTCCAAAGCAGTCTGCCATCTGGAGATCAGGTGGAATTCCAGGGAATCTTTGGGCCTCACCAGGAGGTTAACAATATCCAAACATTATATTGTCGAAGCCTTTCACGGACGGAGTTCATTCGTTGTTGTAGATTTTCTGGCCTGTAAGGCCGTGGTCTTAGCATTGTAGGACCTGACATTTCGCCAGCAGCTGTGACTGGCATCCTCAGAGGTATAACACAGAAAGATGGAGTACTCTCTGTGTCAGTGTGAGAAGAAAAAATGGTAGGCAGGTAAATTTATATCTACTCAGGAAGGTGGGGTAGGGCTGCGTCATTATCTTGTAGGAGATCCCCAGGCTGTGAACATGCTAATGAAGGAGTTTCCTGAGGAGGTTCTTTCGCATATGGATTGTTTCCTGAGGAGGTTTCCTGTTTCCTGGGGAGGTTCTTTTGCATATGGATTGCATGTGGATATCCAAACAGTTTCACAGGATTTACATCATTTCAGAACTGAGGGAATCGCCAATCAAAAATTATGTACATGGTATTTGACCTACAGGCGTCCACAACTGGCTTGATTCCAGGAGTTTGGAATTGACATTCTCAGTGCTCTGCGCCATCATATAACGAGAACAAAGAATAGATTTCCACTATTAGATTTAAAACCTCTGTTCCTGTAAGACCTGAGGAAGAATTTGTGAAATGGGATTTTTTTTACCGGTCCCTGTTGTCCTTCAAGTTTCAGTTCATCACAGTGTTCTTTGAAGTTCTTTGTCAACCTTCAGCTCATTTCAGCGTCTTTTGAGTTTTTGTCTATGACTTAAGAAATACTGTTACTTCTAATTGAATTTCTTCCCTTTTGTATATTCCGTTTGAAGGATGAGTTTTGCAATTGGGGCATTGTATTATTAGAACATATGCATCGTTAACGGTGTATTATTGAACGTAAACAACAAACCACCTTAACCCTTGAAGTTTCAATAGTCTTTATTGGAATAGTATCTCATAAACAGAGCATCTAGTATTATACACGGTGCTTCAGTTATTTAGTCGCACCAGGAGGTTGGAAGAGGGTAGAGATGATGCAATCAGGGACAGCAGCAGTTGGCCCCTTCTGCACTCTCCTTTTAATCCGTGTTCATCACGGTGTCCTCCAAGCAATTCTCTGCACTAAAATCAAATTCAACCTTCTTTTTAATTCAGGTTTCCCCCACACCATTCTGCACTGAAATCGAATGCAACCTTCTTTTTATTCTGGTCCCCGTCCCCCCCTTCTGCATTACATTACGGTCCTTTCCACACTTGGATCTCATCCCTGATTTTATCAGAGTTCAACTCGTGACACAATACCTTTGCATTTATCCCTGCTTATAACAGCATCCGTTTATCCCAGGACAAGTGGGGGGTGAAACCGGGGTGACCTCAGTGTAATGCGGAAACAAAAAATACCCCGAGATAATTACAGGGGTGAACTCGAGTGCAGTGTAGAATGTAAATTCGGAGACAGGGTTGAACCAGGATTTCAAGTCTAGTGTGGAAAGGATCTACTTCCCTTCAGTGGTCAGCCCAGTTTCAGCCTGCTGTTGCCCCGGGGTTATTTGGATGCTGTTTTGCTGTGGACTTAAATTGCCTCGACTCGAACTCTGAGAAGATCCGGAGTGGCAGGCAAATGCGGAAAGGACCAGTGTTGCCCGGGTGTACGTAGGAGCAGAATCCACGTTTTGGTTTTCTACGGAGCCCAGTTCCCTAAATGAACACAGATAGCACTTTAGACCCAGGTGATCGCACCTTGCCCTTCCCGGTTTAGACTTGACTCCTCTTAAGTGTACACCTGACTGGAAGGAACACCACGTGTGCTTGAACTTCATGCTCCAGGTGCGCCTCTTTCCCGAAAATGCAGGCAGTCTCCGCTCCTCTGAAGATGGTGCTGTTAAAATGCCTGTTTTCACCCTTTGTTCATTCTTCACATTTTGCCAAGTTGGTTTAAAAAAAAAAATTGCCATGAATGCCACTGATCCCGTTTCCATGGTTACTCATTCCAGCAGTAGCAGCACCGGGAAACACCCCCCCAGCTTTTAACCCAGAACATCTGCAGGTTGTTCTGTCGCCGGTGCTATTCTGAATGCTCGCTATCAGAGCCACAGGCGTTGGGATTGACGCTCCACGTCTTAATAACTTAATTGCCTGTTGCCGGATGACGTCCTGCACTGTGCCGCGCCCCTACGTAGGACTTTCAAGACTTGCGTGGTTAAGACAGCAGAGAGCATGGCCGCATCCAGACATCGCATGCAGCCCTGTGTGAAACTGACCGCAGCATGGCCCCTAGTGAATGGTCTTTGTATATTTCTTAATTCGATTTAGATTTTACATAATTACATTTTAAGTCTGTATTTCGCAGACCCTTGGTCCCACTGTTTGTGTGTGTGTGCTTTTAAAAATATCTCTACATAAAATGATGGCACGAAGAATCCTGGTTAAAAATTAGCTCCTGCTACCCATGATTCGGATGAGCATGTTAACCAGAATACCACCCCCAGCCACCCCTAGGATTCTAAACCAGACATTCATTAAAAAGCCCCCCTCACCCCAAACGCCAAGGCTCATTCGGTTGGGCCTAACAATGTTGGGCTGCGGTGGCTCAGAGGTTAAGACACAGAGCTGCAGACCGGAAGGTCTGTAGTTCGGCAGTTCATGACCCGAGTGCTACATGATAGGGTGAGCTCCCGTCTCTGGCCCCGGCTCCTGCCAACCTAGCAGTTTGAAAGCAAGAAATTGCAAGTAGATAAATAGACACCGCTTCTGGGGGAAGGTAACAGCGTTCTGTGTGCCTTGGCATTTAGTCATGCCAGCCACATGATCACAGAGGAGTCTTTGGACAGCGCTGACTCTTCAGCTTGGAAACGGAGATGAACACTGCCCCTAGAGTCAGATTCGACTGGCTTTCGAGCAAGGGAAACCTTTGCCTTTAACAATGTCATGGGGCAGTGATGTCAATAGCAATATTTGCACTAGTTACTTGCTTCCCCATTCCCTTAGGTATGTAATACGTGGCATCCATGTGTTGTCACTGTCACGTGGCTTTGAGTAGATGGGTGGTTTCTAATTATTGCCTCCGATCTACAGTTTATCCACACAGTAATTACCACAAGCAAGCATGTGTGGATGTCTGACGGAACCATATATCCATAATGCAGCACACTGCCGGCTGTCCAGGTGAAAGTGATTTGCTTATAACCCTGCCTGGAGTCCTTTGTGGATTTAATTAGTGTGGCTTTATCCTTCTGTCAAGAGAAGTTGTCGGGCAGAGGACCGTGGCAGAGTGATGACTCAACTGTGCTGGAAAAGCTAGGGGCAGGGGGAACTGGCAATTAATCAGAGCTTTAATTACTGAAATTAGAGAATCCTAAATTACACCTGCATGCAGATCACTCACCACAACTTGGAAATATCACCTAATATCTGGCCCGTAGATGTGAGTGAGAGGAAAGCCATACATAGGTGGTGAGCGTTTGAAATCTTAGCATCCGGAAGGGATTCTTCTTCAGAGACACCTACCTCACAGGGTGTCTGCTGTGGGGAAGGGAAGGGAACGGAGTTTGTAAGCCGCTCTGAGACTCCAAGTGAAGGGCGGGGTATAAATCCAATCTCCTCCTCCTCCTCCTCCTCCTCCTCTTCTTCTTCTGATTTTATTTTGACTCTCCTCAAATCCTTATTTTGCTGCAATGAATATGGGAAGGGCTTGATGCTGCTGGGATATGATGGCCTCCTGGTCTTTTGGCCTTCTTCAGTGTAGTCCTTTTTCCTGCAGTGAGAGGTCGCAGAGTTTTGTAGTGCTCTCCATGAGCATTATGTTGTTTTCAGCCCTGATCCCAGATTGGGAATGGAGGTGGGGGACTGCACGACATCATGGTTAGCATTTTGGACTGGGCCTTTGGCACAGCTGTGTTCAAGTCGCAGTTCTACTGTGGCAGCTCACAGCATGACCCTGAGCCCATGACAATCTCTCTGCCGTACATACCACACAATGTTGTTTATTAGAGAGGTGTTATGTATTGTGTTATATGGACAGCCTGAACTATAGAATGAGCCTGAGCTTCAGTCACAAGCTCCATAGACTCTCAGTATCTGAAAATCAACAGCCTGATTGGCTATTGTTGTGCAATGGACCAATCAGAGAAGACTAAGATTTTCAGCAGGAACAAACCCTATTGGTTCTAAGCACTCACTTATGATTGGACCTTCCTGTTCTAGGGGTGTGGTTTAGACAGTTCCAAACTGTGTATAAATTGGGGTTATTCTGTGTGATGTTTTGTTCTGTTCTAATAAACTGAAATCACTGGTTAAAGAAAGAGCTGCCTGATCTTGAGTTACAACAGGAGGGAAGCAAGATAAAAATAAAAATAAAATCAGTAAAAGACAAGGACTTTGGTGGTTATACATTGGCCAGTAAAAGACATTCTGCATATGCACAGAGGCACACATTATTTAATACAAGGAAGTTGTACCTAGGTGTTTTCTAATCATTTATTAAAACTGGATACCAAACTTATATTTAATCCCATTTCATTTTAAGTTTAATCTCATTTCAGCATTCTTCCCAATGTTTTACCTATTTATTCCTGCAGACATTAAATAAGAGAGGACCCAACGAGCAAGAAAAGACATGAGGGCCCTGGGAGAAAAGTTGATGGGACATAACTGTGAAGGAATTGGGATGGGAAGGGGTTAACAAACTCTTGCCCATTTCCCCTTCTGTTCACACATTTCCTTTTATGTCTCCACGATGAAAAGGGCTAGAGATTTAGTTTTAAAAATGAAAAATAGGAATGTATAGAGGGGGCTCTTTTCAGTGAGGGTGTTGCCCGCCTGTGCCCTCCTAGAGTTACAGGCCTGGCTGGTAATGTGTGAAGACACTGACATTGCAGGTCATAGATAAAATCACTATACTTGCAACTCAAAGAGAAATCAAAAGTTTCATAGTAATACAGCCAGTTTCTGGTATCTAAAGGTACCTCCCAAAGAATAATTCTTGGAAATTATACTATTTAGAATTATTTCCCCCTTTGAAGCAAATGAATTATCACTTTCTGCCTGCCTTCTGGCTTAGGTATGGAAGAAGAAGAGGAGGAGGAGGAGGAGGAAGAAGAGGAGGAAGAGATTAGATTCATACCCTGCCCTTCACTCAGAGTCTCAGGGCACCTTACAATCCCCTTTCCCTTCCCCTCTCCATGACAGACACCGTGAGGCAGGTGGGGCTGAGAGAGCTCTGACAGAAAACTGCTCTTTTCAAGAACAGCTCTGACAGAACTGTGACTTGCCCAAGGTCATCCAGCAGCTGCAGGTGGAGGAGTTGGGAATCAAACCAGATTAGGGTCTGCACACTTAACCACTACACCAAACTGGGCATGAACTGGCTCACGAGCCAAAATTCAACACGAACTTGGGCTGGTTCAGAGCCTCACTCTTTTGGGGGAAGTTCCCCCTGCCAGCCAGGTGATCCATGGCAGAATGTCAGCTAGCTGCCATACTTTCTTTGTTTTCTTTCATCCCTGACCTGTACACATGCACACATGCTTGCTTTGCTCGGCTACCATGGGTAACAGAAGGGAGGCGCTTCTCCGCCTGTGCAAACTGGCTTAGCCAGACAGTGCTATCAGTGTAACCTTGACGGGAAGGGAGGGCTTGAGTTCCATTATTGGTGTGAATGTTTCTGCTCTCAGGGGGTTGGAGAGAGTCTCCCATTTATGATGTAATGTCCCACCGGGAGGATTCCCACACACGCACTTGGATTTAATTTGCTTCGCTAGAGGAAGCATCAGGGTATATGTATTGAGTCTCTTGCAATAAGCGCTATTCCTGACAATGAACCTGTACTACTTGGCAATGGAACAGTATTCCAATAAAGCATAACTTTCCTTGGGGAGTGTGTTTGGACCTGCTTGCTGTTGACCCTGACAGAATTGGCCATGGGGGACTCCCACCTCCACTGGGTGGGGGGGTAATCAGGCAACCCTAAATCAGCTCGGGTGAGTTTGTAAGCCACTCTGAGACTCCAAGTGAAGGGTGGGGTATAAATCCAATCTCCTCCTCCTCCTCCTCCTCCTCTTCTTCTCCTTCTCCTTCTTATTGTTAAAGATAACTATGGGGCCAAACCCCCAGTGAACAGACTGCAGGAAGACTTTAGAAAATCCTTTCCCCCGGGCATGTCAGCATGGGAGTGTTTGTACATGGTGTGGTCTGACCTGGACCAAGTCTTCCCAGTCCCTCTTCATTCTGTGGCATCTTCCATCTGGAGTGGCAAAAAACCCAACAAAGCCATGTGCGGGGGGGGGGTTGTTCTGAAGCATATTCTGCCCCCCAGTCTGACACCAAATTTCAGCTGGGGTAGAACTGGACGCCCCCCTCCGAACAACTCTGAGTTTTGTTGAGAAGCCCTTGCAGTTAGAGACGTGTCACGTGTAACGTAGACCCTCCCGTCAGATCCACACAAACAACAGGAGCTCTTGACAATCGCTGTGAAGATGAACATCCAGTAATTGTTTCTTTATGTTTTGAAAATTATAGTAATTACGTTGTGTACACTGCACTGTTTATTTCTGTGCCTGGAAGACTTCAGGGCACAGGGCAGAATTATCGGCTCACAATCTGAGACGTGGCTTTGTCAGGATCCCAGTGACAGAACGGTGGCGTTGTTCCTTTGGCGGTTGCAGAAATAAGACTTTAATCAGCAACAATCCCTCTGGTAGGCTGTGCTGAGTGAGCCTCAGAACTCTGGAAGAAGGAACAGACACACCTGTTAAGCAAAACCCCATGGAATGGGGGACGAGGGGGAGGGGGAGGAGGAGGAGGAGAAGAAAGAGAAGGAGGAGGAGAAGAAGGAGAAGAAGGAGGAGGAGAAGAAGGAGGAGGAGAAGGAGGAGAAGGAGGAGGAGAAGTAGAAGAAGGAGGAGGAGAAGAAGAAGGAGGAGGAGAAGGAGAAGAAGGAGGAGAAGAAGGAGGAGGAGGAGGAGAAGGAGAAGAAGGTGGAGAAGGAGGAGAAGGAGGAGAAGAAAGAGGAGAAGGAGTAGAAGGAGAAGAAAGAGGAGAAGGAGGAGAAGGAGGAGGAGGAGGTGGAGGAGGAGGAGGAGGAGGAGAAGAAGGAGAAGAAGGAGAAGAAGGAGAAGAAGGAGAAGAAGAAGAATGGATTTATATCCCACCCTTCACTCAGAATTTCAGAGCGGCTCACAAACTCCTTTCCCTTCCCCTCCCCACAACAGATATCCTGTGAGGTAGGCGGGGCTGAGAGATCTTTCTTGAGAACTTCTCTTGAGAGAACAGCTCTGAAAGAGCCATGACTGACCCAAGGTCACACCAGCAACTGCATGTGGAAGAATGGGGTTGGACTAGATGACCTGCAAGGTCCCTTCCAACTCTAACATTCTATGATTCTATGATTCTGTGAATGGGGAATCAAACCCGGTTCTCCCAGATTAGAATTCGCACACTTAACTGGCTCTAGTAGAGTCTGCACCAAACTGGCTCTAGTACAGTCTTCCTTTTCAATAAAGTTCTGTTTCCTTCATAAAGTCACAAAGCCTCGTGCGAACTTTATTTCTAAGCAAGATCTCCATTCTTGTCACTGTGCAAATCTAACTCTGCCAATGGGGAAAAGTGTGAATCAGGCAAACCCCGTGCTGGGGATTGTTAGGAAAGAGACTGAAAATAAAACCAATATTAAAACTAATAAAGGCAATGTTATAATACCCCCGTGTAGATCTATGGCAAGGCCTCAGTTGGAATACTGTGTGTAGATTGGGTTGTCGTTATCTCAAAAAAGATATTGCAAAACTGGAAAAAGGGCAAAAAAGGGGCAACCAAAATTATAAAGTGGATCGGAGCACAGTTCCTCTGAGAAAAGGCTGTAGTGTTCCCTCTAAGCTGAGTTAGTGTGAGCCAGCTCACAGTTTTTTAGCCTCTGGCTCACACATTTTTGTCTTCGCTCAGGAAGGAGGGCTCCAGAACAAACTAATGTATGCAGTAGCCAAATCGCTGGCTCACAACTTTAATGCTGGTCGCTCACAAAGTAGGAGTTTTGCTCACAAGAGCAATAATAGAAGAGAATTTTCTACAGAATTACTACACTAAACCATTTTGCAAATGAGTCTTTATGGACTCTGTGTTATTTTTGTCACAGATGTTGCTTTTGGATTTCGGCTCCTGCCAGGAGGCTGGCATCCCTACGTGCAACAGATCAGGTCGCCAGGAGGTTTCCCATTCTAGCAAGAGACCCAGCAAACCTCCATATCCCCTTCTGGATGGTTCGACAAAGAAAGTGGGAAGAACCGAGGAGGGTCAACTGGAAAGGAAGGAGTTTTCTGGAGAACAGCTGTCTAGAGTAGGGGTGTCAAACATGCAGCCTGGGGAGAGGGGCGGATCAGGCCCCCGGAGGGCTTCCTTCAGGCCCGCAGTGGAACTGGCTGCCTTCTGCTTCTTCTTCCAGTCCTGCTGCTGCATCGTCACCATAGGTTTGCAGCTTACAGAGACACACCTGAACAGCAGACTCAAGACTGCAACAGCACAGTCATCTTGATGCAATAATTCAGAGCAAGAGGTGTCAGTTATCAGACACTGTTCAATAAACAAAATATTGCAAGAGTTTTAAGCATGTCTTTATTTTAAGTAAAAAAAAACAAAACCTTTTGTGTTTGTGTCCTTTTATAAAGTTTATATCTCCACTCCCTGGCATTTCATTTTGTGACACACATGGCCCGGCCCAAGAAGGTCTCATTTATGTCAGATCCGGCCCTTGTGACAAATGAGTTCGACACCCCCTGGTCTAGGTAATCAAAGGGGACAGTATCGGAGCAGGCAACTAATGTGTCTTTCTAACTCTATTTGCTGCCTCAAATCCTGGTGTGGGCTCCTACCAAGAGACATCGCAAAGGCCGTTCCCACCAATATCTCAACCTGAAATCGACCTGGGGGAGCCACTGTTTGCCTCCATGGGGACGACACATAAGTTTCTCCAACAGCCCCCTGTGCCATTTCAGGTTGGGAAAAAGGCACAGGGGGATGTCTGAAACCCCGTCTCCCCGTGTACTATGGTCCAAGCCAGATCGGCGATTGAACACGGAAATCCCAGCACACATAGGACTGCGATATCTGTAATGGAAGGGGTGGCGGCGGCGGCAGGGAGGATGAATATAATCTATTATGGCTTAGCCAGCCCTCCAGTCCACACTGGACTGAGATCCCCACTTCTCACATCACATTTTTTAAAAATGTGCGCCTAACAAAGTGGAAAGCACATCCTTGTTCTTTTAAAGTCTTTGAAGACACAGGTAGAGCTGGCCACTGGCCAGAGATGGCGGGTGGGGGGGTTAGGGTTGGACAGCTCCCGTTTGGGAAACTCCTGGAAATTCAGAGATGAAGTCCGAGGAGGGCAGAGGAGCCTCAGTAACGTCTAATGCCATAGAGTCCCACCTCCAAAGTGTCTGTTCCCCCCGTCCCGGGGAACTGATCTCTGTAGTCTGGAGGTGAGGGATAATTCCAAGGGATTCCCAGGTCCCACCTGGAGGCTGGCATCTCTAGCTCCGTGGCCCAAGTACAGATTTGCTGCAATGTCTTGTTAAATGTTCACTCAGGGACAAAAAGGAATCGTTGCCGTACAATATGTGAACCCGTCTTCTGGGTGCCTCGGGTTCAAATGACACGCAGCGTGGACTCCCACGATGCTTGCCCTGATTAGGGTCTGTTGGTTTGTTTTCAACTCCGAGCGGTGCAGGGATAACAGGCCGCCTCTGAGCAGGAGATGAGAGGCTGCTCCCTTCTTTTCTCTGCGAAGTCATTTTGCAGCTCAAAATCGCCCTCCCGGCCTGCTTTCTCACCCATGGATGGAGAGATCCGGGGGGGGGGGGTGGAATGACAGGAAGCAGCTGGGAAGGGAGGGGTTTGGAGGAGGGAAAAGACCAGAGGGGAAAGGGTTAAGCAACCGCTCCCTGTTTGCTCCTTCTCTGCTCTGGTTTGGTTGGGCTTGGCTTTTAAGAATCACAGCACTCTACACAACTCTGAGAGAAGAAGAAGAAGAAGAAGAAGAAGAAGAAGAAGAAGAAGAAGAAGAAGAAGAAGAAGAAGAAGAAGAAGAAGAAGAAGAAGAAGAAGAAGAAGAAGAAGAAGAAGAAGAAGAAGAAGAAGAAGAAGAAGAAGCAGCAGCAGCAGCAGCAGCAGCAGCAGAGGAAGAAGAGGAAGAAGAGGAAGAAGAAGAGGAAGAAGAAGAGGAAGAAGAAGAAGAAGAAGAAGAAGAAGAAGAAGAAGAAGAAGAAGAAGAAGAAGACGAGGAGGAGGAGGAGGAGGAGGAGGAGGAGGAGGAGGAGGAGGAGGAGGAGATTGGATTTATAACCCACCCTTCACTTGGAGTCTCAGAGCGGCTTACAAACTCCTTTCCCTTCCCCTCCCCACAACAGACACCCTGTGAGGTAGGCGGGGCTGAGAGAGCTCTGAGAGAACTGCTTGTGAGAGAACAGCTCTGAAGGAACTTGTTAATCGACCCTAATTGACCCAAGGCCACACCAGCAGCTGATTCTCCCACATTAGTTTGGGCTCCTAATCACTACACCACACTGTCTCTCTGCAGGGCAGCTAAGACTAGGCAGGGCAATTCCTGGAGATTTGAGAAGAGAGTCCGGGGAGGGTGGGGTTTGGGGAGGGGAAGGACCTCAGCAGGGTATAATGCCACGGAGTCCACCACCCAAAGCAGCCATTGTCTCCAAGGGACTTGATCTTGGCTGTCCAGAGACCAGTTGTAATAGCTGGAGATCTCCAGGTGCTGCCTGGAGGTTGGCACCCCAAGTTGTAATTCTGATTGCTCTCCAGCCCACCTGCAGGAAGGCAACCCTGCTGTGCCTGCCCCTTCGGCACGGCTCCCTTCACCTGTGGACTCTTATAGGTGTCCACCTGAAACTTTTTCAAATAAACACCCCGGGATGAAGAATTCGGGATGAGACAAACAGATCCCTGCAAACACAGCAGAGCCACAGAGGTTCACGGGCCGCAGCTGCCTCTGAACGCTTCCGCACTGGAAAACCTGCACTCAGCTTTGCATTTTTTAAAAAAGACGTGCAAAATGCCACCCACACAACCCCATCTGTACGGCCAGGGAGGGCCCAGACACTGCCAGACTCTTCTGGAGGGGCCTGCCTGCCTGCCATTGAGCAGCCGTGCCCTTCACTGGATTGGGGCCAGAAGGCTGTCCAATTAGTGCCAGGCCAGGCTGGCTTTTCGACAGGAGTCCAACACGGGCTCTCTCTCACCCCCGCCCCGCTCTTTGGTTGTCAACTCAAAGCGCCCCAAGAGAAGACTTGCGGGGAGGGCAAATTGGCTGCGTCTCTCCGCGGCTCTGGCAGCCCCGCTCTGTTTCGTCCCCTGGCGCTCTGGGACCGAGCTAATTGCCCTTTCGTTATTCAAAATACATAATGATTTTGCGACTGGGGAGGAAATCTAACTGCCAAAGGGATTGTGCTGAGGAGTTTCACGTGGCTCCCGTTGCTAAGGAAACCTCTGCCTTCACATTTCCTCATGTGGAGCACCAATTTCGAGGGAGCTGCTCACATCCACCGATTGTGGGGGGGGGACACAGAATAATGAGCCCCCTTTAAAAAAAAAAATTGATTGTATTCGGTATTACTTCCTAACATGGCATATCAGGCAGAAGCTTTTCACGGGAGGCGAAAAAATCTTGTTTGACCTGTGCCATTATTTCATGTGCTTGGAGGCAGGCTTTCTGGGGAAGGGGGTTATGACCCGAACACAAGTTAATACACCGCCGGAAAGAGATGTGAGGCGGTTCTTTAGTCACTTGGCCACTCTGAATACACACACACAAAATTACATCCTAATAGGTAAGGCGTTTATATCTAATCTGTCCACAATGTTTTCGAGGTGGTTCACAACATTTACATAAAAATACGATATCGACAACAGAGGATAGTGTGTGTTAAGCCTCGACTGGCTGGCATCGCATGAAGAGGCAGCAGGTAAACAGATGAGGGTAGGGGTGGGAATTGCACAAATGAGGGACCACAACAGAAGAAGACACGGAAGGAAGGAAGGAAGGAAGGAAGGAAGGAAGGAAGGAAGGAAGGAAGGAAGGAAGGAAGGAAGGAAGGAAGGAAGGAAGGAAGGAAGGAAGGAAGGAAACGCGTAGTACATGGCCTTGAATGAGGGTCTCAGTGGTTAGGCAGGGTTCTGTGAAAACAGCTGCCCACATAAGCAGAGGGTGGGTTGAAAAGAAATAGAACTTCTAATATATTCAGGTTGGTCCGAAGCAGCAAAACAAAGTTTGAGTCCGGTGGCACCTTTAAGACCAACAAAAGTTTAATTCTGGGTATAAGCTTTTGTGTGCACAGATTTTGGGTACCCAGAATTCAACTTTGTTGGTCTTCAGGGCCTGCTCGCCCACTAGGCGAGCTAGGTGCTCGCCTAGGGTGCTGGCCCTGCAGGGGCGCCAAAATGCCCCCCGCCCCCCATGAAAAGCCCCCTTCCTGCCCAGCGCCGGCAGCCCCGGCTTTCCTGGGCTCCTCGTGGCTGCTGGCACCACCACTGGGAAAGCTGGTGCCACCGCTGGGAGGGAAGGGGCGAGGGTTCTAACTCCGCCCCTTCCCTGTCTTCTCTGGGCACCTCGCAGCTGCGAGGCGCCCAGGAAAATGGCGCTGGGCTATCTCCAGGCCCCACCGGGAGGTTGGCATCCCCAGTGGGGTGGGCGCCCCAGGCTGTCCTGCCGAGGGCGCCCAGACACCTGGGGCCGGCCCTGTCTGAAAAGGTGCCACCGGACTCAAACTTTGTTCTGTTGCTTCTAATAGATACTTCATGGATCAGAAATGGGGGGGGAATCACAAAGACAGGAAATCCTGGAAGACAATCACTTTAGGTTTTGCACACACTATACTTTCCTATAGAAATTAGAGCCCAGACAACCATCATGAACTATTAGTTTAGCAAGTTCTCGCCTTTGGAAGATTGGGCTGGTAACATCTAAAACTTACACATTATGATCCCATGATTAAGCAACTATGGCCCCAGTCACACGGGAGGATTTGCCCCGCGAAACGGACGGGTTGAGGACGCATCAAACGGGTGCAATCATATGGCAACATCTGGGAAGCATAGCGGACCCATCACCAACCTGCACCATTGGCCCGAAGAAGTGGATTTAAAAAGTATCAGCAAAAGGGTAGTAGCAACTGGAAAACGTGGGTCGCAGGCGAGTGTCAGATCACGGAAGCGGAGTTAATCCGGCACATCTGGCATGTGCATGCATCCCGTTGCACCGGATGTGTTTTTCCCAAGCCTCCACAGTATGCAAAGAAACGTAAGAGTGTGCATGTGCAAGACCCTCTCTCTTCCTCCTCCTCCTCCTCTTCCTCCTCCTCCTCCTCCTCCTGAGCCAGGATTCTCGATCAGGCTTTGGAGCTGATGTAGAAACTCAAATGAAATGGGAACCGAAGTGACCCTTAGCTGTGGGTAATATCATCGAAATGGAGGAGGACAGTGAGGGAGTAAAAGGGCAGACCACTCATTTCCAACTCCAACAAAAAGTTCATGTGGCTTAAAATCCTGCAACACAAAATCGTTAAGCTGACTGACAGTAAGAGACAGACTGTGCTCAGAAATCAAACTTAATAAGTAAATTATACAGTCCTGAGAGCAGCAAGGATACCACAGGCTTGCACCACCTCTACTTGCTAAGCCTCTGAATCCCAGAGCTAGGAGGCAACATCAAGGGAAAGCTGAGGCATGTCGTTGGCCATCCAGCGGAACTGGTTGGCCACTGTGTCAAACAGGCTGCTGGACTAGATGGACCACTGGTCTGATCCAGCAGGGCTCTTCTGATGCTCTTAGGAAGGCCTCGGCCTCTCTGCCCTGTTGTTGACCCTCCAGAGGAACTGGTTGGCCACTGTGTGAGACAGGGTGCTGGACTAGATGGACCACTGGTCTGATCCAGCAGGGCTCTTTGTATGCTCTTAGGAAGGCCTCGGCCTCTCTGCCCTGTTGTTAGCCCTCCAAAGGAACTGGTTGGCCACTGTGTGGGACAGGATGCTGGACTAGATGGACCACAGATCCAGTGGGGCTCTTCTTATGTTCTTATGAAGGCCTTGGCCTCTGTGCCCTGTTGCTGGCCCTCCAAAGGAACTGGTTGGCCACTGTGTGAGACAGGATGCTGGACTAGATGAACCACTGGTCTGATCCAGCAGGGCTCTTCTGATGTTCTTAGGAAGGCCTCGGCTTCTCTGCCCTGTTGTTGGCCCTCCAGAGGAGCTGGTTGGCCACTGTGTGAGACAGGGTGCTGGACTAGATGGACCACTGGTCTGATCCAGCAGGGCTCTTCTTAGGTTCTTAGGAAGGCCTTGGCCTCTCTGCCCTGTTGTTAGCCATCCAGAGGAACTGGCTGGCCACTGTGTGAGACAGGAGGCTGGACTAGATGGACCCCGGTCTGATCCAGCAGGGCTCTTTGTATGCTCTTAGGAAGGCCTCGGCCTCTCTGCCCTATTGTTGGCCCTCCAGAGGAACTGGTTGGCCACTATGTGAGACAGGATGCTGGACTAGATGGACCACAGATCCAGTGGGGCTCTTCTTATGTTCTTATGAAGGCTTTGGCCTCTCTGCCCTGTTGTTGGCCCTCCAGCTAGGGTTGCCAACCTCCAGGTGGTGGCTGGAGATCTCCTGCTATTATAACTGGTCTCTGGGTGACAGAGAACAATTTACCTGGGGAAAATGGCTACTTTGTGAGGTGGACTTTGATATTACACCCCACTGAAATCCCTTCCCTTCCCTCCCCAAACCCTTCCCTTCTCAGGGTCCACCCTCAAAATAACCAGGTATTTCCCACCTGGAGCTGGCAACCCTACCTCCAGAGGAACTTGTTGGCCCCTATGTGAGACAGGATGCTGGACTAGATGGACCACTGGTCTGATCCAGCAAAGCTCTTCTCATGTTCTTCTTATTAGGAAGCTGGGTAGTTCTGTCTGAAAAGCTCAACAGCTGAGCTTCCTGTGCAACCATAAAATCAGCACACACAAACCCAGAAACCCACACAACTTATCCCCCCCACCCCCCCAGCCTGGCTTCCCAACACGGAAATCTGCTGACATCCGTCCCTCCTCAGGCAAATCCACTCGAAACACACTTGAGACTGAAACATATTTGAGCCCTCGGCTACAGAATGCCCATCCTCCTTTGATAATCCTGCCCCCTCATTTTTTCGTTCAAGGGGGGAAGCCACACAGAAGGACTTCCATGTGGTGTAGATCCAGGCCCCCTTAGTTCCCCCAAGCCAGGGAAATGAATTATACAAAACAGCTCAAATTGCAGAATAAATTATGCAAAATAACGGGCATCGCTCAAATGTGCTTGGTTTGCATAACAGCTTTGGGCTTCTCTTAGCACCACATTCGGTTTGTTTTCATGCGGCACATCTTTTCACCGTGGGATCCACAAGCCCTTCTGTGCTTATTCTGGGCTGACTGCAAAAAGGGCAAGTCTCGACGTGGGCAGCTGGCACCCTGCTGGAGATTGGGGGGCAGGGACATCGTGGGGGGGGGTGCCATCATAACGATGGCGTGATATCATTTCCAGTGTGGATCTAGAAGTGTTGTCACGCCGCTCTAGGATTCAATGGAAAGTCTATGATCTTACAGCAGAGTTCCCGCTGAATTTGTAAAGCATCACTTGCGGGCTTGCACAGGAAATGACATCATGCCTTATATTTCCCCCACCATCCTACTAAGAAGCAGCGAGTGTTGGAAGTCCGCCAGCTGGAGTGGGGGAGACCTGGAAATCTTGTCCTTAAGGCGGACCCATGATGGAGTTATAGCTCAGTATGCAGCCACCAGACCTTAGAGGGTGGGGTTCCAATAAGATATGGGTCCAGGGCTTTCACTGTGGCAGGAGGCCCCCCCCCTCCGGCAGTCTTATTCGCCTGCTGCAGCTCCGAGTAGTGGGGGGGATTTTTTTAAAATGATATCAGCGACCTTGTGGCATAATTTCTGGGGAAAACTTCTAAGTGATGTAGGGCAGCTCTTGACATTAAAATTGAAAAAGCAGGGAGGGGGAGCAAAAGAGATGGCTGAAATGGCTTGCATCTGTTATTTTATGATCAATGTGGTTTTGACTTGTTGTTTTAAAGCTGCTTTTAATTGTACTATATTACGTTCATACTGATGGAACCCAACCTGAGCCTGTGTAAATCAATGGTGCAACCTCATTTGGAGTACTGTGTACAGTTCTGGTCACACCTCAAAAAGGATATTATAGCCTTGGAAAAAGTGCAGAAGAGGGCAACTAGAATGATAAAAGGGTTGGAACACTTTCCCTGTGAAGAAAGGCTGAAGCGCTTGGGGCTCTTTAGCTTGGAGAAACGACAGCTGAGGGGTGACATGATCGAGGTTTACAAGCTTATGCGTGGGATAGAGCAGGTAGAGACAGAAGTCCTTTTCTCCCTTTCTCACAATACAAGAACTCATGAACTCCATGAAATTTCTGAGCAGTCGGGTTAGAACAGATCAGAGGAAGTACTTCTTCACCCAAAGAGCGATTAACACGTGGAACTCACTGCCAAAGGAGGTGGTGGTGGCTACAAGCAAGGACAGCTTCTTCTTTTTTTTTTAAAGAAAATTTATTAACCGGATATACTAACATATTTCATATTTGACTTACAATTCTTGTCATATCCTTTTCTACAAAAATTCCCCCCCTCCCCTGGCTTCCAACGATGCTCCACCCCCATTAACATTTCAATCAATATTCTCATATATTCAACTCATTCTTAATATTCGAATCTTAAATTTCAATATTTTTCTTTTTCAATGTTAACCATTAGGTAACTTTTCAAGCAAGGACAGCTTCAAGAGGGAATTGAATAAACATACGGAGCAGAGGTCCATCAGTGGCTATTAGCCACAAGGTATAGATAGGGACTTTCAGTCTGGGGCCAGTGATGCTCTGTATTCTTGGTGCTGGGGGGGCAGCAGTGGGAGGGCTTCTGGTGCCCTGGCCCCACTGCTGGACCTCCTGGTGGCACCTGGTATTTTTAGCCCCTGTGTGACAGAGTGGTGGACTGGATGGGCCATCGGCCTGATCCAACATTGGCTTCTCTGATGTTCTTATGTTCTTATGCTCACGGGGTAGGGCGGGATACAAGACCAATAAAATAAAATAAAGTTAATTGTCCCTCAGATGACAACTGGAAAGAAATGGGGGGGGGCGCAAACCAAGCGAGGTTACCAAGAAGCCCTGCAGGATGGGAGAAGGTTGGAAGAGTTTTATTCGTTCCCTTTCTCTTTTGCCCCCCAAACCAGAAAAGAGCCCATCCTTTCTCATCCCTTTTGACAGAAGAGGCCCGTGGGACTGGTAGCTAATGGCTCTCCTGGAGTGGATTGCCACCTGACTGTCTGTGGGAGGTGAAAAAAGGCTGCTGCTCTTGATAAAAACACTTTCCCGCTAGTTCTGCACCTCAGCCGGCAAAGCAAATGGCTGCTCCGACTCACAGGTCGGGAGGGAGGAATGGCGCTCTGCAGTTCATAGCCACCCTTCGACAGTGGCAGACCCAAGAGAGGAGCCTTTATCCCCGACTGAAATGTTACTGCCTTCTGCCCGACCTCCTTGAGCTCTACTTGAAGACAAAATCCTTCCCCGGGGTGTGCTTTTTTGCCTGCTTCGCCCTTGTCTTCAGAGCTGTGGGTCACAAAAGAGGCCCAGGAGAAAAGGGCAGCTTTGGAGGGTGCAGTGTATAGCACTGCAGCTCACTGAGGCCCCTCCCCCTCCCTAAACCACACCCTCCCCAGGCTCCACCTCCAAATCACTAGGAATTTCCCAGCCCAGAGTTGGCAACCGAATTCCCTCAAAAGATGCCTTAAAAAGAGCTATATTATCTCTATATTATGGTGCTGGAGAAGACTCTTGAGGGTCCCTTGGACTGCAAGGAGATCAAATCATTCAACCCTGACTGTTCCCTGGAAGGCCAGATCCTGAAGTTGAAGCTCAAATACTTTGGCCACCAAATGAGAAGGGAGCATTCACTGGAGAAGACCCTGATGCTGGGAAAGACTGAAGGTCAAAGAAGAAGGGGACAGCAAAGGATGGGATGGTTAGACAGGGTCATCGATGCAACGAACATGAAATTGAGCAAACTTCAGCGGACAGCGGAAGACAGGAGGGCCTGGCGTAATCTGGTCCATGGGGTCGCGAAGAGTCAGACTCGACTGTGCGACTGAACAACAACAAATTATCTCCAAGTCTGTTCAATGACTTTAAGGAGGGACTAGGATGTGGTTAAGATGCTGGACTGCAGGCTGGAAGGTTGGTAGTTGGGCAGTTCGAGACCATAGTGCCGCGTGACGGAGTGAGCTCCCGTCTCTGGTTCCAGCTTCTGCCAACCTAGCACTTCGAAAGCAAGAAATTGCGAGTAGATAAATAGGTACTGCTTCAGTGGGAAGGTAACAGCGTTCCATGCACCTCGGCATCTAGTCATGCCGGCCACATGACCATGGAGATGTCTTTGGACAGCGCCGGCTCTTCAGCCTGGAAATGGAGATGAGCACCGCATCCCTAGAGTCGGATTTGACTGGCTTTCGAGCAAGGGAAACCTTTACCTTTACCTAAGATGTATGAGTTTGTGATTCAAGATGTAACACAAAAATGCAACTTATATTATTGAATATAAAATACTTGGCTGCTGATTTCCTAGACTTTTATAAAGAGACCTCGGTTCATGTTATTACATCATTCTGACCTTTCCGATCTGTTGTGCATAATGGACCTATATCCTAAAAGCCTGTTATGGTCGAATGTGCCTGTTCTGGCTTTCAGGTCTTGTTCTACTCTGCCCGCCTAGGGGTTCCCAACTCCCTGGAAGGGCTTTTCTTCCACTCTTGGGTAACCCGCACCACCACCTGATTGTTGTTGGGATTTCCCACTGGGAGGGTCAGGACTCCCACCTTCCCTTCCAAGTTCTGAGGCCTTTCCTTTGTGCCTCTTGCTACCCAGTGCCTGGTCACCACAGGGACAGTTCACTGCCTTGTGCACTCCTGGAGGAATAGCTGCTTGCCAACTGCCTGCCTTCCCCCTGGCCCCCCTCTTCAGATAGTGTGTTCAAGATGGTGGAGGCATCCAAAATTATGAATCATTTAATCAAAAGCAAATATTTACAAGCATACTTTTAGCACAGCACCAGATCTGAGCAAGGAATCCAAAAGAAATGGGATAATATGCTAATCCTCTGTACCTCTCTCTATACATACCGTATCAGATAACTGGACAGGCTCCTTTAGCTTAGGAAGTTACAAATCCCTACAGAGGTTGCCATTACCTTGAAGTTCCCTTCAGCTCTTCAGGCGAGCTGTCATGACCCCAGAGGGTTGCCAACTTCAGCTGCCACCACTCTAGACTTAGGGTCCCTTTGAGAAGGCCCAGAGTACCCTCCCAAGCCCAACCAAAATGTCCCTTTATAAGCCAAGAAACATAGGTGTGATGACCAGGCTGAGAACATTAAACAAATGATTTATTAATACAGTACTGGGGCAAGGAAAACCAGACAAGGTGCTTCAAAATATATAACAGTGTTTAAAGGCAAAATAAACAAATCTAAAGCGACTACCTATTTCTTCCTAACTGGTTACTGTTTCAGGGCCCACAGTCTTTTATACCAGGCCTGTCCCTGTACTCACCCTGTCCCAAGTGAGGGATCTTTCTCTCAGACCAGACTGTTCCCTCAGTTTAACTCTGTGAGAAGCAAGACCAAGGAAGAGAAAAGAACACAGTTCTACAGTTCACAAAGCTTAAGTTACCATCCCCTCTCACAATCTCTGGACACCGATTGGTTACTACTGTCGCTAAGCATTATGGGGATTGTAGGCTGTGTTTCCACTCCCACACAGGTCTCTCCTGGGCCTAGGCCTCTAGGTCCTGTCTCCCAGTCCTACACAGATCATGACACATGGTCAAAATGGCTCCCTGCTCCAGAGGAGAGGTCTGTGTGCGCTTCTGGTTGCAGCACCCAAGGAAAAGAGTCTGCCTTCCTCTTGCAGGGGGACTTTATCATCTTTGGTATTCCACCCAGTGGACCCCAGTCCGCCCAGGTCAAGGAAGATCTTCCTGTCATCTCCAAAAAGTTCCTTCCTCAAGTCTCTCTAGAATGTGACAACCCCAACGCCCTGTTCTTTGCCTGAAGGGGGCAGGCGGAGAAGAGGGAAGCCTGACCATCCCATTTGGCTACCCCCATTAGCACCTGTATGAAGGTGGGCTGAGGCACAAGTGAACTGAGTTCCACCTCTGCCTAGAGAAAAAACCCTGTTAAAACGCAAAGTGGAGGCTTTGCTATTTGCCAGCCTCCCAGGAGAAAATGCATTTCTTCACACCTGTCAATAATCTTTTAGCATGTTCTTCCTCAGCAAGACTCTGAAAAGGACAGAAGGGCTAAAGTGCTACTGGTGAGCAGAAGGTCTGACTTGGGATTTAAGGTGTCACCCATTCTGGATGGGGCTGCAGTCCCCTTGGAGGAACAAGACATCCGTGTGGGTTTGGTCATACGGGGCACTACAGGGCATCGCCCTACCCCAATTGCTATTTGATTTCTATGTTAGGCCTTTCTGAGAAATCATCCGTCGTTTCGGAACTGGATGCCACCGATATGCTGACGACACCCAGCCCTATATCTCTCTATCCAAATTGCCTGGCAATGCGGTAGATATCTGGAGCCACTGCCTGACTGCTGCGGTTAAATGGCTAAGGGCCAATCTGCATTTAGCATTTGCTCCGTCGTTTTACCAAACCCACACTGGAACAGAAAAAGATGCCATTCAAAACCACATTCAACTATCCCAGGCCAACTCTGTAGTGACTGCAGAGTCACCCCTGAATGGCCATAAAACGGCCATAAATCTATGCAGACAGCCACCATTAAACCAGAGATCAAACGAAGTGAAAGCAGCCTGCAGTCTGGATACTGCCCTAAAATGCGACACTCAATCAAAGTGAAAACGGCATGCAATGCGGAGGGGAATTTCTGTTCCAGTGTGGGTTTGGTAAAACAGCGGAGCAAATGCTAGATGCAGATCGGGCCCGTGATTGGACAAATTGAAACTGAATCTAACCTAGACACTTGTCCTGGGCTTTCATACAGCAAATCAATCGATCACCAAAGCTCTGCCTTTAGAGCATGCCACTCCTGTTCATCCCGATTTTGGTTTTCAGCCTCCCAAATCTCTTCTCTCCTACACCTACCTGTTGTCTTCTCAAAGCCTGTCAAGGGTGTTCATTCTGGCCAGAATTAATGCTTGGTCCTCTGCTGTTATGAGGGGCAGGTTCATGTGTTTACTTTATTGAGAATGAATCTGCCCCTGTCGTTGGGCCGTCCAGAGGAACTGGTTGGCCACTGTGTGAGACAGGATGCTGGACTGGATGGACCATTGGTCTGACCCAGCGAAGCTCTTCTTATATTCCTATGAAGGCCTTGACCTCTGTGCCCTGTTGTTAGCTGTCCAGAGGAAATGGTTGGCCACTATGTGAGACCAGATGCTGGACTAGATGGACCACTGGTCTGATCCAGGAGGGATTTTCTTATGTTCTTCTGAAGGCCTCGGCTTCTGTGCCCTGTTCTCAGCCCTCTAGAGGAACTGATTGGCCACTATGTGAGACTGGATGCTGGATTAGATGGACCACTGGTCTGATCCAGCAGGGCTCTTCTTATGTTCTTCTGAAGGCCTCAGCCTCTATGCCCTATTGTTGGCCCTCCAGAGGAACTGGTTGGCCCCTGTGTGAGACGGGATGCTAGACTGGATGGACCATTGGTCTGATCCAGCAGGGCTCTTCTTATGTCCCTTAGGTAAGACTGAGACAATCCTTTGTATGCTAATCTCAGGAGGCGTTATATCTCACCATGTTTGCAAGCTCATTCTGACGTATATTCCAATGACTTAGTTAGCTTTTTACTTTCTGACAGGGATCCAGAAAGAATTCTAGCAGCTGTAATTTTTTTTTTTTACTCCTTTTGTCTGTTGAGTGACAAGGGATTAGCAACAACTATTCACAGCTCAAGAGCAATGTATCATAGATCTTTCATCGGATAAAATTGGAGGGGAAAGGAGGCTGAATCCTGACAAGACCGAAGTAATGCTGGATAGGAAGTCTGAGACTGAGAAGAACACGGTGCTGAGGCAGTTAAGAGTCTAGGAGTTATACTGGACCCAGAATTATTGCTGGAAAAGCAAGTGAATGCAGTTGTGGTTTGAACACGGACACTCGTACCAGAGCTTACAATAAACCCAGATGCCAACTTTGGTGCCACATACACCCAGACAACACAATCACTGGACCTAACAACATTAACTACACCCTCTCAGGTTCTTCCAACTTAGTTTAGCATGGAAGATGCCCCCCCCTACCTTGGCTCAGTTAATCTGACTACCTGGATCCATGCCACTAGACTACTGTAATGCACTTTACATGGGTCTGCCCTTGAAGTCAGCTCAGAGTCTCTAGTTGGTACCGAAGACCACAACTCCATTCTTATAAGGAGTTAGGTGGAGCGTGCATATTAATCCCATTCTGCAGTCACTCCATTGGCTGCCCGTCAGTTACCAGGTTCAATTCAAGGAACCATCACATACCGAGCCTTGCCGTGCCCTGGGGCCCGACACAGGACTCCCTCTCCCCCTCCCCATGCCCCGCAACAACAACATAACTGACCTGAGCGGATGCCTGTGCAGATGCCGCCCTGCAAATGGGCAAGATCAGCAAGCAGCCGTACCCGGGCTTTCTCTGCTGCTGCCCCTGATCTCTAGACTGGCCAGCCTAGGGCGACTGGACAGGTGCATTCCACAAAATGTATAAAACAGGATTATTCCGAAGGGTATTTTTTAAATAAATAGGACTCTATTATAGCAGAATGGTTCAGGAAAGGACTTTAATAAAAGGCACCGGACTGTTGGCTATGCGGTGGTGGAAAGCACGGTCAAGTCGAAGCCGAATTATGACGACCTTGTAGGGTTTTCAGTTGTAGATATAGGAGTGGTTTGTTAGATTGGCCTGCAAAATAGCCAGGACCCATTTTCTTTTAAGAAGAAGAAGAGTTTGGATTTATGCCCCGCCCTTCACTGCCCAAAGGCGTCTCAGAGCGGCTGACAAACTCCTCTCCCTTCCCCTCCCCTCAACAGGCACCCTGGGAGGTAGGTGGGGCTGAGAGAACTTCTGACAGAAACTGTCCTTGAGAGAACAGCTGCGCCAGAGCTTGTGACCGACCCAAGGTCACATCAGCAGCTGCAAAGTGGAGGAGTGGGGAATCAAACCCGGTTCTCCCAGATAAGAGTCTGCGCACTTAACCACTACACCGAACTGGCTCTCAGAAGAATGACAAGTTTTAGTTCCTAGTTATCATCTGCTTGGGTTTAACGGGGGGGGGAAACACAGGTAATAAATATGTTAGAACTGGAGATCGATGTGCCCTAATTTGTGAGAATCCCATCCCTCAACCCTGCCCCACCCATCTCCTTTCAAGCACGGAGGTGAATTTAACCGCATCTTGGCTGTGCAGAGGGTTTTTAAGAACATAAGAACATAAGAGAAGCCAATGTTGAATCAGGCCAATGGCCCATCTAGTCCAACACTCTTGTCACACAGCAGCCAAAATATACCAGGTGCCATCAGGAGGTCCAGCAGTGGGGCCAGGACACCAGAAGCCCCCTCCCACTGCTGCCCCCTCCAGCACCAAGAACAGAGTGCATCACCTGCCCCAGACTGAGAATTCCCATCTATACCCTGTGGCTAATAGCCACTGGTGGACTTCTGCTCCATATGTTTATCTAATTTCCTCTTGAAACTGTCCATGCTTGCAGCTGCCACCACCTCCTGTGGCAGTGAATTCCATATGTTAATCACTCTTTGGGTGAAGAAGTATTTCCTTTTATCTGTTCTAACCCGACTGCTCAGCAATTTCATGGAGTGCCCACGAGTTCTTGTATTGTGAGAAAGGGAGAAAAGTACTTCTTTCTCAACCTGCTCAATCCCATTCATAATCTTATAAACCTCGATCATGTCACCCCTCAGCCGTCGTTTCTCCAAGCTAAAGTGCCCCAAGCATTTTAACCTTTCTTCATAGGGAAGGTGTTCCAACCCTTTTATCATTCTAGTTGCCCTTCTCTGCACTTTTTCCAATGCTATAATATCCTTTTTGAGATGTGGTGACCAGAACTGTACACAGTATTCCAAATGAGGTCGCACCAATGATTTATACAGGGGCATGATGATACTGGCTGATTTGTTATCAATTCCTGTCCCCAACACAAAGAACTGCATTCAGATCTACCATTCCAAATTACGATGATATATTCAATTATATTCTTAGTTGCTAAGAGTAGTAATAACATTTTTGCTTCAATAAAACACAGCGTTTCAGAAGGTAGGCTGTTATGTACTGAGCTGGAACCTTGACGGGAAACTGACTATAATGTTATCGATATTTGTTTCTATTGATAAACACTGACCCTAGCGTGTTTGCACTCTTGTATATGACCTTTGATTTGATAAGCCGGATCAAAATGTTGTTATTATCTCTTTATATCTTTGAGGAATTGTGTGAGATGGAACAATGGAGTCCGAAGATGATGCTTCAATAAATGGAAGCCATTGTACGTAAAATAGTGATTGTGCTTTGTATGTGTGAGAAGGGTAGATTTGTGTAGCAATCTTCTCCATTGTATAATAGTCCCAAATTTTCATAGACCAGTGATGAAGGGACAATGGTGGGGGGCTCTTCCAGTTGCTGGCAATTACTGATTTGGCTGCCATCAATAAGGTCGATATCAGGTCTCGATTTGCTTTCATGATATTTCTGTCTTCCCAGTAATCTAGCAGTACTAGTTCCGGATTTAGCGGTAAGTTGATTTTGGTGATAGATTTGTACAAGAGGTGGGACCCGCGATACTCGCGGTGGGGGGAGGGAGTATTCTGGCCACCAAGCTTCCCCCTCCCTCCCCCCCCAACAGCGGCGGCGGCAGCAGCGGCGAGGCCAGCCGGCCCACCGGCCCGCCGAGATTCCCCCTCCCCAGCAGCAGCGGAGGGGCGGAGAGGCTGGCCGGCCCCTCAAGCCTCCCCCTCCCTCCCCGCCCAAGCAACGGCGGCGGCAGCGGCAAGGCCCGCCGGCCCGCCGAGATTCCCCCTCCCCAGCAGATTCTCCCCCCCGGCGATCCTCCCCCCCGGCGATCCCCCTCCTCCCCCCACCCCCCAGCTCCGGAGGTGAGGCCCGAGCGGCTTCCAGCCACCGGGCCCGCCGATCTCCTCCCCCCCGTGATCCTCCTCCTCCCCCCACCCCCCGGCTCCGGAGGCGAGGCCCGAGCGGCTTCCAGCCGCCAGGCCCGCCGATCTCCTCCCCCACCTTCAGCTCCCTCCTCTCCACCCCCCTCCGGTGGCGAGAACTGAGTGGCTTTTAGCCGCCAGCCGCCGCAGAGTTCCCAGAGCGTTCCCTGCGCATGCGCAGGGAACGCTCTTACTTTTTTGGGGATTCTGATATCCCCCCTAGACTTTTAAACACTTTTTAGATTTTTCTGCACATGTGGGGACTGCCCCACGTGCGCAGGAAAATCTCCCTGCCCCCCAGGTGCCCCCGATGTGCGGATTTAGATATCTGCACACAGGGGGCCACTTGGGAATTAGATATATAGATTGCTTACTATATTGCTATCCAAAAAGGTTGTAATTTTTTGAAGGTCCACCAGCAATGGATATAGTGTGCTGGTTCACCGCAGGATCTCCAACATAGAGGTGAGTATAAACTGTTAATATGATGAAGTTTAACTGGCGTGTGGTACCAGCGTAGCAATAATTTGAGGGCTTGAGCTTGAATATTTAATGATCCAGATGTCATACTGGGGGACGCCCATATCCTATCCCACATAGCATCAGGCCGGGTTAGAGAGCAGTCATGATTCCAGGCAGATTGGTAAGTCGTGATGAGTTTAATTGATTTTAATAATAGTTCCTTATAGATGATTGAAATCAGTCCTTTACAGGATGTTTGGCTGGATAACAACAATCTTTCAAAGAAGGTGTATTTTCTATGAGGCCTATGTTTAAAGAACATAGCGTTCCGGAGATGTTTGAGCTGAAGGTATTCAAACCAATTGATTAAACAATTCTGTTGTTGCTCTAAAACAGACTTATCTAAAATTTCAAAGTTTTAACTGATCTCGTTGAAACTGGTAATCTTGTTTGTTTTCCAGGTTTGAAAAGAATCCGCCTCAAATCCTGGTTTAAACCACGGCTGTCCTGTGAACCTTAACGATAGATAGTCGGGATCCTGCAAAGGACCTATTGAGTAAGAGTTGGAATATAAATATCCTACCATGGAGTGTGTGGGGGGGTGGGGTGTTTTGCAGGCATATAAGTGGGGCTTCAGCCCTGCTTGGTTTGTCTTAGAGTTAAGCTGAATCACTAATAAACTATGAGCTGATCACTGTACGCGTCTCGAACTCAGTACATTTCAGGAGCTGTGTAGGCTTCCAGTAGAAAAAGCCTACAGTAGCACTTTGGAGACCCAACATGATTTTCAGGGCATGAACTTTCAAGAGTCAAAGCTCCCTTCGTCATGTACCTGGGGATCTCGGAATATTTAAGAAACAACATTTAAGAAAACATTTTCGTTTTCGAGCATCTCCCCCGCAGCCTCAGAAACAGCCACGTTATTGTTGTAAGGGGATTGCCCCTGAAGCCGTGGCCCCACCCCCAGCCACGCTGCAAGCCGTGTTCCCTCTAAGCTGAGTTAGTGGGAGCTAGGTCACAGTTTCTTTAGCCTCTGGCTTGCACATTTTTTGTCTCAGCTCAGGAAGGAGGGCTCCAGAGCAAACCGATTTATGCAACAGCCAAATTGCTGGCTCACAGCTTCGATGCCAGTAGCTCCCAAAGTAGAATTTTTGCTCACAAGACTCCACAGCTTAGAGGGAGCATTGGTTGCAAGCAGAGGTTTGGCCCTTCGCTCCTGTCGCAGAAGTGGCTAATTACAAAACATCTGCTGCACAGATGAGGTTTTTGTAAAACAATTAATTTAAAGCACCGAGGCCTTATGCCTGGCAACAGACCCTGCATACGAATATCTTTGCTCTCCAGCCATCCGTGCTGGGCTCAGGAGAGCTTGTTCTCAGCTGAAGTATATCCAGTTATCTCTTCTATGTGCATGGGGGCGTGGAGAGGAACTTTGGTCAAAGAAACCCTCTCTTTATTGGAACCACTACCGACATACACTGCAGAGTTCTACAAGCCTTCCTAAGATAGAAGGGATCTCCACATTGTCTCACAATTACACCCAAATAACATCTCTGCGGCATATTCCTTAAACATGGGAGGTGTCAAAACCCTTTTCCTTTTAGCAAGATGTAGAAGGACATGTTTGTAGATGGGTCATATGATAGCCATGTAGCCAACCTCCAGGTGGGGCCTGGAGATCTCCTGGAATTACAACTGTCACAGTTCAAGTGGGGTGTCACCTAATGCTGCCACCACTCTGGATTTAGGATCCCTTGAGAAGGCCCAGAACACCCTCCGAAGACCTTCAGACCTCCCTTGTTTGGCCGAATAATAGGCATGAGGACCAGGCAGAGTAAACAACAAACAAAAGGTTAATTTTTACAGGAGGTCAGCCCAATATGAGAAAACAAACAAGGTGCAAGAACAGTAAATGGGTGAAAAGAAAAGAAACCAAATGCCCCAATGCGTCTAAACTTACTGTCCCTAGCTCACTGTCTCAGGTGGGCCTCAGTCTGCTCACCCTTATAAGTCCCCTTTCTCTGTGATTGGCTAAAATTGGTGCCAAAACCTCTCAGGGACTTCTAGGAGTTGTAGGCCAGGCCTCCTCCCACTGCTACTGAGGCTCCCTGGACCTACTAGGCCTCTAGTTGCACAGCCCAGATCATGACAACAACTGATCTCCAGGTACACAGCTCACTCCCCCCACCCCCAGAGAAAATGGCAGCTTGAGAAGGTGGAGTCTATGGCATCATACCCTGTTGAGGTCCCTGTTAAATATGAGACTCAACAAAGGATTCAGCTTCAAGTGATTTCAGCTTTATTAAACAGCAACTGTAAGTCAGGAACACACAACAACAAGTGGAGCACAGCTCCTTCTTTTAAACTCTCCCGGGCTGTCAAAGCCACACCCATTACAAGTTAAAGACCAATCAGAATACAGGGATAAAGGCCAATCAGGACCGTTCCCTCTTTGCAACAATATCACTCAGTGATTGGGTAATTACACAGGTTTCGCAGAAACTGACCAATAGCAATGTGACATCTGAAGAGCCACATTCAGACTCAAGCTTAACATGTGAATAGATAGGAGCAATTCACATTCAGTACGTAACAGTCCTGTCCCCCCTGTCTCCAAATCCTGCCCTTCCCAGGCATTTCCCACGACTGAGCTGACAGCCCTAATTTGATTCCCCAGGCCCATCTTGATAGTTGAGTGAACCTTTCTATGTGCATCATCCATCTCATTGTTTGAAGATGGTTGGGTCATGTTTGTTGAGAGGTAAGGCGAACCACCAAAACCCAATCCAAAGTTGGGTGCCCTGATGGACAACCAACCTACCTACCTTCCTTCCTTTGTATTTTTTCATATGTGTGCAACTGGAAGTCATGGTGATGTCTGGTGAGTGACCCCAACCGGGGGCCTGGAGGATATTCAGAGAGGTGGCTAAATAAAGCCTGCCCCCACCTCCCACCGCTGGTATTCCAAGGAGGTGTCCCATCCAAGTACTTGCCAGAGTTGATCCCCCTTAGTGTCTGAGATCTGACAAGATTGGGCTATCCAGGTCAGGACATTTTGGAGGTATTATTTGCAGGTATTATTCATTACTTCTCCAGCCTGCCTGGTACCTTCAATTTTCAAGGCCAGGGTGGAAGTGGACAATTCGCTTCCCACAAGAGTGTGTTCTCAGTGATTGGGAGGGGGGAAGACCAGGAGCAGTGATGTAATTTTCCAGAGCTTTCTTCCAAAGATGTGTTGCGATTGGATGTCATCTGCACCTGACTTGAGGGGTCTCAAAAACTATAACTGCAATATGACTCCAGGGGGTAGCTAGCCAGCTGAGATTCTCTTGGACTGCAGGCCCGATCCTCTGTTTCACAATTGCTGAGACCATAGACCACGCTGAGTAGAAGCCTTAGGGTTGCCAATCCCCAGTTGAGGGCAGGGGATCCCCTGGTTTGGAGGCCCTCCCCCCACTTCAGGGTTATCAGAAAGGGAGGGGGATGTTCACTGGGTACTCCACGGAGAATCAAACTGTAGGTATCTGGGGCTCGGGGGGGGCCCCTGTTCTTTGAGGTAGAGGTACCAAATTTTCAGCATAGCATCTGGTGACTCTCCTCAACCCCCCCATCTCAAAAAGATTGGACCAGGGGGTCCAATTCTATGAGCCCCAAAAACAGGTGCCCCCATCCTCCATGATTTCCAATGGAGGGAAGCCATTTAAAAAGAATGTGGTCCCTTTAAATGTGATGGCAAGGACTCCCTTTGGAGTTCCATCATGCTTCTTCCCTCCCCTCTCCCCTCCCCAAGGTTCCTGGAAAGTCTCCCACTGATGCCACATCCTGGCTCTACCCCAAAGTCTTCTGGCTCCACCCCCAGTCCTCAGATATTTCCTGAGTCGCATCTGGCAGCCCTAAGAGGCCTCTGTCTGGATGTGAGTTTGCGTCACCTAACAGAACTCCTAAACAGCATCTGGTAGATAATGCTTAGCTTTATTGTTTTCTTGCTGTTTGACTCTTGATGATCTGTTGGCTATATTTTCATTAAATTGTCTATCTTTGTAATATACTTCATAAATATACATTTTAAAATAACATCACCATGGTTATTAAGAACATATAAGAGAAGCCAGTGTTGGATCAGGCCAATGGCCCATCCAGTCCAACACTCTGGGTCACACAGTGGCCAAAAATACCAGGTGCCATCAGGAGGTCCACCAGTGGGGCCAGGACACTAGAAGCTCTCCCACTGTTGACCCCACCTCCAAGTACCAAGAATACAGAGCATCACTTGCCCCAGAGTCCCTATCTATACCTTGTGGCTAATAACCAATGATGGACCTCTGCTCCATATGTTTATCCAATCCCCTCTTGAAGCCGTCCATGCTTGTAGCCGCTGCCACCTCCTGTGGCAGTGAATTCCATGTGTTAATCACTCTTTGGGTGAAGAAGGACTTCCTTTTATCCATTCTAACCTGATCACTCAGCAACTTCATTGAGTGCCCACAAATTCTTGTATTGTGAGGCAGGGAGAAAAATACCTCTTTCTCTACCTGCTCTATCCCATGCATAATCTTACAAACCTCAATCCTGTCACCCCTCAGCCATCATTTCTCCAAGCTAAAGAGCCCCAAGCACTTTTAACCTTTCTTCATAGGAAAAGTATTCCAACCCTTTTATCATTCTAGTTGCCCTTTTCTGCACTTTTCCCAATGCTATAATATCCTTTTTGAGGTGTGGTGACCAGAACTGTACACAGTATTCCAAATGAGGTCGCACCATTCATTTATATAAGGGCATTATGATAGTGGCTGATTTATTCAATACCTTTCATAATAATCCCTAACATAGCATTGGCCTTTTTATTGCAGTCGCACACTGTCTCAACATTTTCAGTGAGTTATCTACTACAACGCCAAGATCTCTCTCTTGGTCAGCCTCTGCCAGTTCAGACCCCATCAACGTGTATTTATAGTTAGGATTTTTGGCTCCAATGTGCATCACAATGGAGGTAATAGGGGTAACCTGTTTGGGTGCCCATAGAATTAGGCCCATTGGTCCAATTGCTTTGAGACATGGGGGTGTATGTGGGGAGAGGCTCCCTAAGCTACCCTGAAAATTTGGAGCCTCTCCCTCAAACCCCCTCCCCCCCAGAGTTACTAACAGCAACGTGGGGAAAAAGTAACTTTTCCCCCCACCATAGAGAACAATTGAGGGGATGGGGGCAACCTGTTTGGAGGCCCATAGAATTGGACCCCCTGGTCCAATGTTCTTGAAACCTGGTGGGCATCTTGGGGAGAGGCTCCAACAGCTACCCTGTGAGTCTGGAGCCTCTTCCTCAAACCCCTCCTCTCCAGCCCCCAGAATATACCCTACCTTTTGCCATTTACTTCAATGGCCCATAGGATATAATGGGGCCAAATTACCGCCAAATTTATTTCCTTCCCTCCTTTCTTCTCTCCTTTTCCTCTTTCCCGCCTTCTTCTCTTCTCTTTTTTCCTCCTTTCCCTGTTTCCCTCCTTCTTCCCTTCTCTCTCTTTCTTTCCCTCCTTCTCTACTTCTCCTTCTTTCCTTCTCTTTCCCTCTTTCCTTGTCTTCTCTCTCTCTTTCCTTCCCTCTTTCCTCCTTCTGTGGCCCAACTCTAGTGAGAAGGGGTTTAAACTTTAAACCCCTTCTCTCTTCACTCCCCCACCCAGGCCAGCTGGGGAAGAGAAGGGGAGGCTTTCGAAGATGCCTCCTCCCCCTTTTGCTTCCCCTTCTGACATCACTTCTGGTGATGTCAGGGGGCATGGGATATGCTAATAGCCTAGTAGCTCATTAGCATACCATATGCTAATGAGCTCCTGCAGCTCTTTTTCTATGAAAAGACGCCTGCTCGTGTGTATGCCATCCAGGCCTGGTGATTTATCAGTTTTTAAGCTGTCTGTCAGTAGTAGAACCTCCTCTCTTGTCACCTCAATCTCATTCAGGTCTTTCAACACACCTCCTGAAATCAGTGGTTCTGGAGTGGGCAAGCACTCCTCATCCTCCACAGTTAAGACAGAGGCAAAAAATGCATTCAGCTTCTCAGCCATTTCCCTATCATCCTTCACTACTCCTGGATAAGATGGTTAGACAGTGTTATTGAGGCAATGAACATGAAATTACGCAACCTCCGGAGCATGACAGAAGACAGGGAGGGCCTGGCGTGATGTGGTCCATGGGGTCGCAAAGAGTCGGACTCAACTGTGCGACTGAACAACAACAACAACAACATCCAAGGGCCCCACTGCCTCCCTGGCTGGTTTCCTGCTTCTAATGTATTTGAAGAAAGTTTTATTGTTGGTCTTTAAGTTTTTCGTTATATGCTCCTCATATTCTCTTTTTGCCTGCCTGATCACAGACTTGCATTTTATTTGCCACAGCCCATGTTTATTTATGTGCAACTGCCCTGAGAACCCCTGGGATCAGCCTATTGATTCTTTGACATAGTCCAGCCTGTTGCACAGAGTATTGTTTTCCTGTTTTTGTTGTCCAAATTCCAGGTTTCATTTCCACATTCCAGCGGGCTTTCTACTCATTTTCACTGGCCTTGGGTGAGGAGAGAGTCTCCTTTTGACTCCACCCTGCCCCTTGGTAGTGAGCGTACATTACTTGTGTATTTATGTATTTATTTAATTTAGGTCCCCTAATGGTGCGATCCTCAGACCACTGCAATAGACCTGAGAAGGATTCCGAGTGGACTTGCTTATGGTAGCTGTGGCAGAAAAATAAGCAAGCCTGGGGCATTTCTGTATAACAGCCTGGATTAGCGGAGGCCTCTTGGTTTGGTTCCTCTCCCATAAGGCTTTGCAGGCTTAGCTACTGTCATCTCTCTCTCGAGCCTGAGAAGGCACTCTGCTTCCAGTAAGATCACAATAACGTCTAAACACTGAGTTTGCCTACTGAAGGCTCTTTGATTCTTAGAATGAACTTTGATATGATTTTTCTGACGCTTTATTTTCCCTTGTTCCCTTGACAGTCTAGGGAAACCAGGGTACGACTTCATGGTGGAAATTGGTCTCTTTATTTTGATATTCTTCTTCTAGAAGTATGTTAACCTTACATCATTCATGTGGGCTGAACCTATGGATACTAAGGGTATAAATTGTTGAAGACTTCTTTGTTCCGGGCTGGTCATCCGTAGGCTCTCTGTGGGCTCTTGTTGGCTAGACCATGGTGCCCTGTATTTCATACTAGTGCACTATGTTTGTGCTGAAGAATTCTATGCTGAATATGGAAATGTTATGTTTTTACCCTAAAAGCAGGGCTCTTTTTGTAGCAAGAACTCCTTTGGATTATTAGGCGACACACCCCTAATGTAGCCAATCCTCCAAGAGCTTACAGAGCTCTTCTTACAGGGGCTACTGTAAGCTCTTGTAGGATTGGCTACATTAGGGGTGTGTTGCCTAATATTCAAAGGAGTTCCTGCTACGAAAAGAGCCCTGCCTAAAATATTTGTAAGTGCTAAACTATGCTCCCTCTAAGCTGTGGAGTCTTGTGAGCAAAAATTATACTTTGTGAGCTACTGGCTCACTGTGAGCAAGCTGTTTGTCTTCTGCAGAAATTAGTTTGCTCTGGAGCCCTGCTTCCTGAGCTAAGACAAAAATGTATGAGCCGGAGGCTAAAAAACTGTGAGCTAGCTCACACTAACTCAGCTTAGAGAGAACCCGGGTGCTAAAGTGCTTTGTGTCCTTAAGAAGTTTATATTGTAATAAACTGGTTTTGTTTAAGAGCTATGGTCTCTCCTTATTGAGTTAGTCCCTTGCCAGTTTCCAACCAATGAATAAAAGAACTAAAGGGGAACAGGAGGGTCCCAGGGTCCCACAACAGGTAGCATATGCCCAATTATGCAAGATCTTGGGTATAGACCTGATCTACTCACAATTGAAAGAGTTAGTGGAAGCAATAGCCTTGTTGCCTAGTTCCACTTGACATGTAGTATACAATTTCTGTTATATTGCAGACAGAGAGATGTATAAGTAAGCATATCAGTAACATCTGTTAAGGCTTCTCTGCCTTCTTTTCTGAATGTCCCTTTGGAATATTTCACTGTAACTGTCGAACATAGCAGTAAAGCCTATGATGGTGAGTTCCCTGATTTTTTAGATTCTTAGTAGCAAGTCTTGAGATGTAGTACACATTTCCTTTCATGTAGTTTCCTTTCATGTAATTTATGCTGATGCATTTTGTAGAGAGTTTTATGAAGTGATATGATCTTCGCTGTCATAGTCTATGATGAATGAAACTTAGAAGACATCAGTCATTATTCATATGGTATTTCTGGTATGTTGCAATATTGATTTTGTAAAAATGTATTGTAAAATATTTTGTGTCATTGTAAAGTTTCATGAGGTCCTGTTCAGATGAAGCCAGTTGAAACGAATTTGTATTCCAGGAAACTTCATCAACCTGCACCTTTTTGGACCTCCTTTCCTTTGTCTTTGTATCATCGTCATTTATACATGTCTTGACATCAGCACTATAAAGTTTTTTCCATGTGTTTTGAGCATTGATTCTGTATAGTGCTTGCATACAGCTTGTTTTTTCGTTTGTATTTGGAGCTTTGGCGCTGTGATTCTCTTATTGCATATGGCCTAGTTCCACTGGACATGCCCGTTTGTATTGGTGGAAAGTGCTGGCAAGTCACAGCTATCAGGTTCGGACACTTACCAGGAGTGATGCCCTGTGCTGTTAAGGCATGCTTTCACTTCTGTAACCCCGCTTGCTTTGCCCATCTGCCAGCTTTGCTTATTACCTTATCTGTCCTCCCTGACATTCTTAAGGGGGGGAGTGTGTGAATGGATGCCCGGAGTGTAGTAGAGGTACCGTTGGTAACTTTCCCAAAGCTACCCCCACATGGTTCACAGTTCCCAGCTGGGTCCGTGGCCTTGGGAGACAGGAGTTTTGAGATATAGCTAGTTGGGATATAGTGAGAGATCGGGCTAGTCAGGGCTACCCAGGCTAGGACCCTGTTGTACTGGGCATCCAGAAAAAGCCCGGCGTTCAGATAGCACCATGCTATATGACGATGATATAACGGCTAGGTCGTATTCATTCCCAAAGTCGAAACTGTATATGCTTATCTAATTGCAGAGCAATGTACCAGCAATGCTGGCACAAGGCATGGTCTTCTTATGTTTAGCTTTACTGGGCTTTGTTAATAAAGCGACATTTGTTGGAACGTATACAGGAAACGGTGAGCCAAAGAAGACGAGAGCATCTGAACATGGATCACGTGTGAAAAGCAGGTCTCTTCCCAGTCACATTCTTTAAAATACAACATCTCGAAAGATTACAGTGTTAATTTGCACATCTGTAGCTCTGGTGGGTGAATGCACACAGCCCTCAGTGTTGGGAGATAATTTGCTTATGAGGCAAGCGTAAGTGCGCGGTGCGTTTCAAAAGCTAATTATTTTCAGGGACTGTGACATCCTTGATCTTGCAGAAGGCAACGAAAGTTCTATAAATACCTTCACAAGAGACACGTTCATTAAATCCCTCAACCCCAGTGTCTCACTTTCAGTCTAAGAATATTGCTTGAAAGATGACACAGAAATGAGCAAGATTTCCTTCCCGTCACTCATGCCAAGGGGCTCTGGCACACAAAGGTGAACAGAGACCTGGCTACTGTGATCTTGCAGCTTCACAAAGCACCCCCAGGAAGCATGTCTGCTTTCAGCAGTTTAGGCACATTTGCAAACCTTCAGTTCACATTTCGTTTATACTGTGGATTTAGATGAAAACTGAAGGGAACAGGGGAGCCCTCATGTCTTTCCTCCAGTTTCCAGTCCCACTCACACTTACCAACTCATAGCTTTATCAGTGTTACTTCCTGCAGAAAAATTAGCCTACCTAGTTGTGGATCTCATATTGAACTTCACTCTACATACACAGATGCTGTCAAGGCGCAACTGACATATGGCAACCCTAGCAAGGGTCTTTCAAGGCAAATGAGAAGCAGAGGTGGTTTGCCAGCACCTTCCTCTTCAGTCTTCATTGGTAGTCTCCCATCCAAGTTCCAACCCTGCTTAGCTTCTGGGATCTGCCAAGATCGAACTATCCACTGCCGCCTTCCTTCCCGAACTTCCCTCCAGGCCCTCCTATTCTTTGCCCAGAAGGGCTGTTACCCAAACTGCCTGTCTCCCCTTAAGTATGGGTATTAGCAGGGAGACAACATTGGCAAAATGGGTGTAACAGAAGGGAGCGTACACCTGTTTATACCAGGGTCAATTTCAAAGAAGAAGATTCTCAAAATAATCGGGACTGAGTTTGAATGAAAGTTGTTTTATTGAAAAATACTGATTAAATGTAAGCATACACACAAAGCAATCAAATAACACACATAAGGATAAAAAGAAACAGAGGAGCTTAGAGACATATAGGGAGTTTTGAGGTAATATTTACCATCCAGATGTGTAGAAGTCCACTGAGAGAGAGAGATCGTGAATGACCAGTGTATCAAGAATAAAAGGGACCCAAACTGTGAGTTTGGGGGTGCTACTCTACTAGGCGCCCTACAGTGACACACGGAGCTGTGGCTGGGCACTCATTTTTATACCCTAGATAAGGTGTCCCACAGGGCAGGACCATAGGTCTAAAACAAAGGACTGAGAGGTTTCCTAAACTTATGTAAAAAAGGTGTGATGGCACCCTATTGGATACATCCTGGAATGTGCATAGGTTGATGGCTGATATTATCTGATGCTTCAAAGTTAATGATTTTTGGTAACCCAGTGAATAGACCAGGAAGAGGACCATAAATCTGCTTCCCAGAAAAATGTTTACATTTAAAAGGAAGTATGACCCAGGAAAGTAGCCATAAAGGACAGATGCAGGTGTTTTGCAGAGAAATGTCACCAAAAGGTGATTTACACATGAGAGAGACAAAAGGAGTTTTCCAAGGAAGAAGATCTCCATATTGGAATGTCCTGGAATGCTGAGAATGCTGATGCTTACCTGGAGGGGGAATGGGAGGCAGACTGCATGTAGACAGGACAGATGCTCTGTTTCAGCAGCCCCCCAGGGTCCATGTTTTTAGGCAAGCTGCCATGATCATGTGTGTGTTCCCTTTTGGACTGTCCACAGAGTCAGGAGCAATGCTTTCAGAGGGCTGATTTAGGGATGTGGGTGCCTGTAATATGTTACTGTATACCAGTGGGGTCACAGGTCCTAGGCAGCTACAGCTTGTAGAATGGTCAGATCCAGGGCTGTTTTTGTAGAAAAAGCCCAGCAGAAACTCATTAGCATAACAGGCCACACCCAACAGCAGAAACTCATTAGCATATTAGGCCACACCCCTGACAGAACAACTCATTAGCCTATTAGGCCACACCCCCATGTTGCCAGAAGTGTGGTCATCCAGCCACACCCACCTTTTGCTTCTTATTCTGTTTACCTTGTTTGTTATCAAAACCCAGGGCTTTTTTTATTGCAGGAACTCCTTTGCCTGTTAGGCCACACACCCCTCATGTAGCCAATCCTAATAAGTTTCTGCTGTTGGGTGTGGCCTATTATGCTAATGAGTTCTTGCTGGGCGTGGCCAACTTGGGAGCCAGCCGGAACTCTGTTCCTGTGCATTCCTGCCCAAAAATAGCCCTGGTCAGATCTATCGGAATGTACAGTTGTACCTATTAAACAAGTGCTGTTTGTTCAGGAAACAGAACCACCATGCCAGCCAAGAAATCCCAGCCCTGGGCCCTAAGCAGCCTTCACAGAACCAATCTGGGTTCCATTACAGAAGACTGGAAGCTCCTGGTCCCAAGGAAGTCCAAGAGCCATTGATTCAAAGTTGACAGCTTCATGAAGAAGGAGCTTGTCCATAACAACAAAGAATGGCGGAAAAGGCAGAGTGGGTGGAACGACCTCCATTGTGGGCGGGGGAGAGACCATCGAGGGGCAGGAAGGGAAGGAGAAAATCTGAGGGAATCTGTATACTTTTGAATTTTACCTTCAGTTTGGAAGGGAAGCAAAGGGAGACCCCACCACAAAACAACTTTCAGAAACCCTGGGGAAACAGCGGACTGAGCACTGAAGCGGGGGGCGGGGGATAAATGCCAAATGAAAAATAAACCCCGGTGGAAATGCAGGGCGCAAACAAGGGCAAATGCAGAACAACAAAGAAAACCTGACAAACATGCATGGTGAGAGCGAGGGGAAACGCCTGTGCGTAATAGACCACTACAGACACAAACGCTTTGGATGCCAAAGGCTCTTGAGTAACCTTTAGAGCCATGAGCTAAAAGACCAGGTTTTCTCATGGATCAGAGAGGATTGTGAAAGTGGGAAGCAGGCACAGAATGAAGAATGTTCATAATAGAAGTAAGCAGGGGGGGTCCTCCAGAGGAATGAATTGGGATCAGCACTATCCATCCATTCATTAAGGAGCTGGAGTCGAGGATAAGCAACGAGCCAGCTAATTGCGGATGACAGGAAATGATTCGGGCTGCCGGAAATTTGAGCAGATGGCACGGAGCCATAGCAGGAGCTCTTCCAAGCTAGGTGAGCAGTCAAAAAAAGAAAAGAGATGCAGCGTCAGAAAGTGTAACCACATTTGGGCAAAACCATCCACATCCAGAAGAGATCTGGGGGCCCTTTGGTTTTCAGCACTTCTTCAAAGGGTACAGAAAGACTCATGAAAACCTGCTCAGAATTCTCTCCAGTGAGGGGATGGGAAAGTGCAGGGGGAAAATATATTTTATTTATAGTTCTAGATCCCTACTCCATACAGGTTTTTTGAGATTAGGATTCTCGAAGACTTGGAAATATGAGAGAAAAAATTCCAAGCCTAACGAGAGGAAAAAATGCCAACTATTAGCCACAAGGTATAGATGGGAACTCTCAGTCTGGGGCAGGTGATGCACTCTATTCTTGGTGCTGGGGGGGCAGCAGTGGGAGGGCTTCTAGTGTCCTGGCCCCACTGGTGGACCTCCTGATGGCACCTGGTATTTCTGGCCCCACGAGGTTGGGGCCGTATATTGCCCAATCCAGCTGAACTGTTGGACTGGATGGGCCATTGGCCTGATCCAACATTGGCTTCTCTTATGTTCTTATGATCCACTGGAACAGGGTCTGAGCCCAGAGCTGTCTCACTTTCCAAGGCTGCTTTTTGCTGGGTCAGTACCCCAGGATACAGCCTCAGGACAGAGGAAGAGGAGGGGGGTTTCCTTTCACCCAATCTCCCCACACTGCTCTGCCAAGGACCTATTCCCACCTGAATGAGCCTCCCTCCCCGGCTACACCCGGGCATGCCTTTAAGACCAACAAAAGTTTTAGGTCTCAGCTTTCGTGTGCAAGCACACTTCCTCGGGCATCAGGAAAGGCCAGTCAGAGTTAAGATGCATAAGTGAAGCTGAGATTGGATCAAGGCGGCAGGATCAATAAATGGCAGCAAATTAGCACGCAAATGTGGGAGCTGACAAACAGATGTGAGAATGAAGCCGGAGTCCAGCGGCACCCCCAAGACTGACCAAGTTCAACCCTGGGTACATACGAGAACAGCGAGACTCTGCATATCTGTGGAAGTATGTCTGCAGACAATAGCTTATAGCCAGATTTAAACTTTGTTGGTCTTAAAGGTGCCCACCGGACCAATACGGTTATCTACCTGAATCATTCTGTGGGGTGATGCTGTATCGATGATTGAGGATACGTTAAATAATAGACAGAAATGTTATCCACCGACTGTTCTTTTTTCGGCAGGATTTGCAGAAATGGCCCTCAGTTTGCAATTTAAAATTTTGCTGTCAGACAAAAAGCATTGCCATGGGCTTCTCCGTGGCACCAGAGGTTGCCAATCTATATATGGAGAATTTTGAGCATCAGTTTATCGACTCTAATAGTAACCCTTTTCCAAACTGCGTTATCAAATAAGAACATAAGAACATGAGAGAAGCCAATGTTGGATCAGGCCAATGGCCCATCTAGTCCAACACTCTGTCACACAGTGGCCAAAAATACCAGGTACTCTCAGGAGGTCCACCAGTGGGGCCAGGACACTAGAAGCCCTCCCACTGTTGCCCCTCCCCAAGCACCAAGAATACAGAGCATCACTTGCCCCAGAGTCCCTATCTATAGGTAAAGGTAAAGGTTCCCTTGCTCGAAAGCCAGTCGAATCCGACTCTAGGGTTGCGGTGCTCATCTCCGTTTCCAAGCCAAAGAGCCAGCGCTGTCCGAAGACGTTTCCGTGGTCATGTGACCAGCATGACTAAACACCAAGGTGCACTGAACGCTGTTACCTTCCCACCAAAGTGGTACCTATTTATCTACTTGCAATTTCTTGCTTTCGAACTGCTAGGTTGGCAGGAGCTGGAACTCTTAACTCTGACTGGCCCTTCCTGATGCCCGAGGAAGTGTGCTTGCACACGAAAGCTGAGACCTAAAACTTTTGTTGGTCTTAAAGGCATGCCCGAGTGTAGCCAGGGAGGGAGGCTCATTCAGGTGGGAATAGGTCCTTGGCAGAGCAGTGTGGTGAGATTGGGTGAAAGGAAACCCCCTCCTCTTCCTCTGTTCTGAGGCTCTATCCTGTGGTACTGACCCAGCAAAAAGCAACCTTGGAAAGTGAGACAGCTCTGGACTCAAACCCTGTTCCAGTGGATCATAAGAACATAAGAACATAAGAGAAGCCAATATTGGATCAGGCCAATGGCCCATCCAGTCCAACAGTTCAGCTGGATTGGGCAATATACGGCCCCAACCTTGTGGGGCCTATCTATACCTTGTGGCTAATAGCCACTGATGGACCTCTGCTCCATATGTTCATCTAATTACACTAGTTACGCTAGTTATGTATTATTTAGGACGGACAGGAAATCCGGATAGGGATGCCAGGCTCCAGGTGGGACCTCCAGACCACACAGCTCATCTCCAGACTACAGAGATCAGTTCCCCTGGAGAAAAATGGATGCTTTGGAGGGTGGACTCTAGGGCATTGGACCCCACTTGGTCCCTGTCCTTCCAAATCTCCAGGAGTTTCCCAACTTAGATCTGGCAACCCGACCGCCCATCTCCTGCCAGTGGCCCTGTGAACCCTAAATCAGGATCAACAAAATGTAACAAGAGCTAGATTAGATTTCCATCATTAGATTGGATCAGATTACCATAGCTGGGTAGATGAAAATATAAAGTTTGGATTGCATGTGAGCAAAGATCAAGCTACCTTCTTAGATATTATGGTGCATGTGATAGATAACACGGTCCACCCAGGTTTGTATAAAAGAACCTACAGGTAAGAATTTAGGGTTGCCAGCCTCCAAGTGGGTATGCAAAAGTCTATAGCACTGTGTATAATAGATGTATGTTTAAGGTAGATCAATGTTGTGCTTTTTATTATATATTTTTATTTTTTTGATACTGTTGTATAAAAATTGGTGTCCAGTATTACCAAAAATCAGGTTCCTCCCAAACAATACATCAAAGTGCAGGTTTACATTCTGTTCAAATATTCAGACAGCACTTTGTCACGTTCACAATCACTAGTCCCAGGGGACTAGAACTTGAGAGATATGCTATCCTAGATAGGTTATTATGTTTGCCGCAAGGGTTCCGATGGGACCCTAGAAAATATGCTGCTATCTTAAGAGTTTTGTGCTCACAAAGAGAAATTATTGTGCCTTATGTCCTTTATATACATCACTGTCCTTGAAAAAGATTGTATTCGAAATGGGTGAATTACTAGAGTCCTGTGCGACTTGTGATTGTGAAAGTGACAAGGTGCTGTCTGAACATTTGAACAGAATGTAAACCTGCACTTTGATGTAGGGTTCGGGTGAAACCTGTTTTTGATAATACTTGACACCAATATTTATATAACAATATAGAAAAATTAAAACGTTTAATAAAATTGATCTACCTTAAACATATAAACAAAATTGATCTACCTTAAACATACATCTGTTATACACATATCTTCCTAACACTGTGGCCCTCCATTTTTATATACCCTCCAAGTGGGGCCTGGAGGGACCCCAGAATTGCAGCTGATCTCCAGACCACAGATCTGTGGAGAAAATGGCTGCTTTGGAGGGTGGGATGTATGGCATTACCCCACTGGCATTACCCCACTGGCATGCCCATTCCCAAACCCACCTTCCAGCAGCCCCAAAAATCCAGCAACTGGCAACCCTGTTCCTTCTTAAGCTCCATATGTGAAGACCTCAGCCAATGGACAATGCCGATTACTCCAAAGGGAAAGTGGAAATGCAGAACAGATTGCTGACGTAGAATCGGAAAGTTGTGGATCGAAAGCTCAACAAATCAGAAGTAAGCAGGGTATGTGTAATGGGCCATAGTCTGCCTTTTTCTCTTGGGCTCAAGGATTACACAATTGGTGGGTGGGCCTGGGGCATTCAATAAACAATGTGATAGGATTAGAGATTGTAGAATCAACCAGAAACTGTACTGTAACCAGGTTTAAGTTTTATTAGGTCATGTTTTATTCTATAAATGTGTCAGGTTCAAAAGCAAGTAGATCCAAGCATTCTTGAGGCAAAGAAAGGCTTTACTGGAATACAGTGCTAAAACCCACAGCAAGATGGTTATTGTCAGGAATGGCGGGATGTGCGGCTCAGGCATGGTTATAGTAAGATGCAAGCATGCGACCAGCAAATGATCTTCAAGCGCACGCGTGGGAAACTCCCGGCAGGAGGGTTACTTAATGATCGGGAGACTGCTCCCCCCACCCCTCGGCTTCACAGGACTGAAAAATTCTCATAGACTCAAGAATAGCCCAAAGCCTGCATTCAAGGCCACAGTGATAACACCGAGCAGTAGTGGCGAAGCTCCCACGTTACAGCTAGCATACCTACGCAAGCGCAGAAGCAGGGACAAGATAGGGAACACAGAACAATGGACTCAATATGAAACCTGAATCAAGGAGCCATTACTGGCAAAATGTTGTTAATTGTGTAAACTGTAAAAGTGATTACACGTTCGGTCAAATGACCGTAACAATAGAGAATAAACAATAAAGAACTGAACTGAATCAGAAGTCTAAAAACAGTACTGAAGCAGCGCGTAAGTGTTAACACGACACATTAAATGGTTTTATAGTCATCACCCACCATATATCAAAGTGAATTTGCCATTTAGTCAATTCCACCTCAGATTATGTGGAAATTGCTCTGGAAATAATTAACTTTCAGAAGGGATCTTTAGGACATGATTTAACTGCTGGAGGATACCTGAAGCATAAATCAGCGTGCAGAAAGACCTTCAGGAAAGACCAAAAAACCCTGACTTCAAAGTAAGAAAAAGGCTAATCTTAGAAGGCTGGCATGCAATTCCACTTTAACCATATAATGGATGGTCTCTGTACGGACATTTCCAAACACTGGAATACATTGGATGGCATCCATACATATGATAAGTACAGGGTGCCAGGTCTCTCCTGGCAACCAGCGAGGGACTTACCGGGAAGTTTGGAACTATTGCTGTGTCTATTTTCTGTTTGGTTATGTTTTTGTCCTTTGAAAAAATTGGCAATAAAAATATTTTTTTAAAAAAGAGACGCTGGCCTCTCTTAATCAGATTTGAATCTCAGAAATTTATACACCGAAAATCTTGCCACTGGACTCAAATCTACTGCACAGCAACATGGCTAACGTCTAAAAAGATGTACTAAGAAATTTCACTGCATGTGTCTCGAAGGAGGTTGTATATGACATCGAGTGCCCACGTGAAAAGCTGTAGATAGGGAAAACTTCGAGATGTCTCAGAATAAAAGCAATACTTCTTTCAAATCAACAGGTGCTCCCTTGGTTTCACACTTCCTTGAACGTAAGCATAGACTCCCTCCCTGACATCACCTGTTGGGCTACTCAAAAAGCAATGTGTCATCACGATTGGGTACAACTGAGGAAGGAGGCAGAATGGAGTCAAACTGTAGTGTCACCAGAGTTAAATGGAAGTCTACATTTTTTGTATCTGGTCTAACAATGAATTGTGTTGCATGCTGGCCGTCTGTGCCATTACCTTATTATCTTATAATGGTGGGAACACATGGAGGGACTGCTGCTTTACAGCTATGTAGCACTGTCTTTTCCCTGACCTGGATAGAAGAAGAAGAAGAAGAAGAAGAAGAAGAAGAAGAAGAAGAAGAAGAAGAAGAAGAAGAAGAAGAAGAAGAAGAAGAAGAAGAAGAAGAAGAAGAAGAAGAAGAAGAAGAAGAAGAAGAAGAAGAAGAAGAAGAGATTGGATTTATACCCCACCCTTCACTCGTAGCCTCAGAGCGGCATACAATCTCTTTCCCTTCCTTTCCCCTCAACAGACACCCTGTGAGGTAGGGGGGGCTGAGACAGCTCTTTCGAGGACTGCCCTTGAGAGAACAGCTCTGAGAGAACTTGTGACTGACCCAAGATCACCTGGCTGTCTGCATATGGAGGAGTGGGGAATCCAACCCGGTTCTCCAGATTAGAGTCTACTGCTCTTGACCGCTGCACCAAACAGGCAGGGTTGCCAGCTCCGGGTTGGAAAATATCTGGGGATTTTGGGGGTGGAGCCTGGGGAGGGAGTTTGGGGAGGGGAGGGACTTCAGGGGGGTAGAATGCCATCAAGTCTCACCGAGTTTATTTTTTTTGTGTGCACGCAATCAGGGGTGTCCACATACTAGGCTTTGCAATCCATCTGCAAGTTGTGATCAGTGATGTCTAACACCCGACGTACTGCTCATTTGCATTCAGACAGTTTGCATATGCTCTGTTGTGCCAAAAAAATCCACTCAGTTGTGCATGCATTTACTTCAATGACTTTTTCTTTTTTTTTTTGAGATTGGAGTTGATTTATACCCCGCCCTTCACTAGGAATCTCAGAGTGGCTTACAGACTCCTTTTCCTTCCCCTCTCCCCACAACGGACACCCTGTGAGGTCGGCGGGGCTGAGAGAGCTCTCTTGAGAACTGCCCTTGAGAGAACAGCTGTGCCAGAAATATGCTCATCCAGCAGCTGCCTGTGGAGGAGTGGGGAATCGAACCCGGTTCTCCCAGATTAGAGTCCGCGTACTTAACCACTACACCAAAGTGACTTCCCTGTGGTTCCCCCTTTCTGGAAATCTGAGGGTGGAGCCTGGGCAGGGTGGCCACCAGTGTTCCCTCTAAGCTGAGTCAGTGTGAGCCAGCTGTCAGTTTTTTAGCCTTCGGCTCACACATTTTTGTCTTTGCTCAGGAAGGAGGGCTCCAGAGCAAACTAATTTATGCAGTAGCCGGATCGCCGGATTGCAACTTTAATGCCAGTAGCTCGCAAAGTAGGATTTTTGCTCACAGGACTCCACAGCTTAGAGGGAGCACTGGTGGCCACCCTCCAGGTGGCGGCTGGAGATCTCCTGCTATCACATCTTAACTCCAGGCCACAGGGATCAGCCCCCCTGGAGGAAATGGCCACTTTGGAAGGTGGACTGCATGGCGTTATCCCCCATTGAAGCCCCTCCCCTCCCCAAGCCCCACCCTCTTCAGGCTTCACCCCCCAATTCCCCTCTTCAGGCTCCACCCCCCAATTCTCCAGGTATTTGCCAATATGGAGCTGGGGTACAATGGGACCTCAGTGGGGTACAAATGCCACAGAGTCCACCCTCCAAAACTTCCATTTTCTCCAGGGAAAGTGATCTCCGCAGTCTGGAGAGCCATTGTAATTCTGGAAGATCTCCAGGCCCCACCTGGAGGTTGGCAACCCTGTGTCGAGTTCTTGACCGATTTATGTATGTGCAGTCTCACACTAGGCACTGGGAATTTTGGCTCTCCCCTCTCACTGTTTTAAACTTGTGCGGCTAAAAAAAGAAGCGTCTCGGGGTTTTGTCACCTCCACGTTTCACAAACAGGTAGCATTTCCCGGCTATACGATTCACTCCTGCATGTGCTGAAACGTCGTTCAGAACTGGAAGCATTATTGAATGTCAGATTATGAAATTTTCTGCTTCCCGCCTTTGCACAATTGGAATGTTATTGCTTTGAAAGCTACTCCATGATTGTGAACAACTGCTAATAATTGTTATAAAATAAGCGAGACATTTGTATCGTTTTAATTCTACAATTGGACTTTAATGGAACTATAGATAAAGGTGAACGGTTTACACCCTGTTTGTAAGTAGCAAATGGACCGTGAACCCAATCAGTGCAACCCTAATATCGAGCACTTCACTGATGGCACCAAGATTCTGTGCACCAACTGGATGAGTGCCAAAGCTACTACAGCTGCAGCACGTTGGTTGCAAGCATTGCTTATTTGCAAAGGCACGGCCCCACAACAGATAGAGCATATGATGCAGGGACCTGGCATCCAAACAGAAGCAATGGCGAGACCGACACCAAGGCAATCTAATGAGGGATTTGACTTGCCTGGGGAAGTCCACGGTTCAGTGGGAGAGTGCCTGTTTGGCATGCCGAAAGTCTCAGGTTCAATCCCATCTCCAGGTTAAAGAATCTGGCAGCAGGTGATGTGAAAGACCTCTGCCAGAGACCCTGGAGACTGGCTGGCAGTCTTGGTAGGCAACATTGACTTGGATGGACCAAGGGTCTGAGGCTGCAGTCACACAAGCAGTTCGCACCAATATAGTTGTGTTACCTTTGTGGATTTAAAGAGCACAATCAGACAACATCCGCCTTCCGTGCCCTAGTTCTGGCACCTGGGTCCAGCCTGTCCTGGAAGTAAAGTTTGCCGACACTAGGGAACATCCTGTTTTTATGTATGCCAGTGCTTCCACTCCGCTTTCCCCAAAGTCTGAACCTCCCTGTTGCGAACAGATGCCAGATGGGAAGTGTGAATGGTCACTTCCGTCTCAGTTGTGGGTTTATTTTTCGCCCAGTAGAGATGTGCGCATAAGTGCATATGAGCATGAGCAACACACACAACCCATTGCCAGCAAAGGCTGCATTCCATGGTTGAGGCACTGATAATGTGGATGCTTCAATGTGGGACCGGCATGTGGGGGAGCTGCTTCAGGGTGTGCTGTCTGGTCACCCCTTCCCGCAATGATTTAAATCACCGCAAATAGATACGCCACCAGATTGCACCAAGCCTGACCACAGCCTGACTCAGTATAAGGCAGCTTCATGTGTTAAATGAGCAGTTCCGGATACATTCAGGTGAAGGAGGAGGAGGAGAGGAGGAGGAGGAGGAGGGGGAAAGTGGATTTATACCCTGCCCTTCACTACCCAAAGGAGTCTCAGAGCGGCTTACAAACTCCTTTCCCTTCCCCTCCCCACAACAGACACCCTGTGAGGTAGATGGGGCTGAGAGAGCTCTGACAGAAACTGCTCTTTTTCAAGAACACCTCTGACAGAACTATGGCTTGCTCAAGGTCATCCAGCCAGGTGCCAGTGGAGGAGTGGGGAATCAAACCCGGTTCTCCCAGATTAGAGTCCACGCACTTAACCATTACACCAAACTGATGTCAATCATATTTCTGTCACGTTTGCGGCACGACTGTTTACAATGGCTGTGGGTGTGGCTTGGCCTCTTCCCTCCGCACACCAGTCTGTCTGCAGGGCGGGCGGGCACTTTTATCACTGACAGGGGAGAAAAGCTTGGTTCCCTCCCTCCCATCGCCAGCCTGCCAGCTAGTACAAGCAAAGCATTCCCTCCTGTCTGCAACAGGGCATGCAAACTGGCTGGCACTGCTCCTCTAACTGCTGCAGGGAAGGACTGTAGCTTCTTCCACTCCTACCCCCTCCACATTTGCCAAGGAGGCCAGCTGCCTATCCTAGGGATGGGGGGGGGGCCATGCCCCAGCCGCTACCTCTGTTTCTTCCCCCAGCTTGCTCTGTCTTGCTTCTTTTCCTTTTGTACCCTTCAAAGGTCATTGATTCACGAATCTTCAGCAGCAGAAAACTTTTCTTACTTTTTAGATGCAAGGGCTAAAAGGACCAAGAATTTTTTTTGCCATTGCTGGAGTGATCTTGGGATCCTTATCTAGGGCTGGCTGGTCCTCCGAGGAGGCGGGAGATTGCCTGCCCAAAGGGCTCCCAACCCCGCTGGTCCAGATTAGGCCGGCAGGGGGAACCCCGCCCCCAAAGTGCCCGGTTCAGACCAACATGCCCGGCGTGATGATGTCACCCGGAGGTGATGTCATCACATTGGGCACATCGCCACCAATGCTCTAGCGATCAGCCTGGAAACTCTATGGTACCATAGCGTTTCCAGGCTGATTGCTAGAGCATCGGCCAGTGATGTGCCCAACGTGATGACATCATTTCTGGGTGATGTCATCGTGGCATGCACACAAAGCATGCGCATGAATGTTCCAGGCAGGGTCCAACTCTCCCCTGCTGTGACAAGTCAGTGACTTGGCAACCCTACCCTTATCGCTGAGCAAAAAAGCCATGGTTTCTGGAGTATACGGGGATGATTGGCTGAATGAAGGTTTAATAACGTAATCCCTCATAATCTCAAAAAACTGGCATTCCAGCAGGGTGTGAAAGGACGTATCAATCCTGTTAAGGCCACAAGGGCAGATTCTGCCAGTGCAGGGCCTATTCAAAAATCTCCCTTGCAAAACCATTGTAGGTATAATGTTCAGTCCAGCAAACAAAAAAGCTCTGCAATAATGTGGGATGGTAAAATAATACATATGGGGGGGAGAGATTTTGGGACCAAAAGATAGGGGTGAGCATGCTCCGCAGGCTCTCAGAATCAAACTACCACTGTTGATTTCCAGGGCTTGCTTTTTGATCAGAGAAAATGCTTTGGTTTTGCCTGTCTCAAAAAAATCATCAGTCGACAATCCAGCTTTCATCAGTTTCTCATCCCGGGCTTTCATCCAAGCTGGTTTGCGGGTATCCCGATTTAAAGCAGATATATCCAGCAGATAGAAGCAAAGCCTTTCCCCTGCCTAGTCCCAGATAATAGGCAGAAAGCCAGATGCTGAAACAGAATTCCTCCCCGCCCCCAGCTAAGAGTGTGATGGTACAGTGAGAGGAAACAAGGGACCATGCTGTGTGCAGAAACAGCAGTCGGGATGATCCAGTTCAGTGAGAACTGGGGGGGGCAATAGTTCGGCACATCATCATGCACTTGGCTGCGGAGTCCTTCCCCAGGCAAGGCAAGTCCCCGGCTGGATCGTCTTGGCGTCTGGCCTCCCGCTGGTCTCATTTGGAAGCATCGCTGCCCCTCCAGGTGCCCAAGAAAATGAAACCAGGCAACGAGGCACCAGAATTAACTGTTAGGCTTCTACGTGTCCCCAGTTTCTGGAAATAATCTTGTTCCGATTGAGAGCATTTCTGATACGCATGATTTGTATCTGTAAATATTCATGCGAGCCTCAAAGGGACCTCATCCCTTGTTATGCCGGAAGTTGATTCCAGTAAAGCAAACACCAAATGAACAAAACAAACCAGAAGTGAGACTCCAAGGGGCAGCTGCTGTGACGCCTTATAAATTAATCCTCGTGTTGTATAATAAGGGCAACTTGAAAAGCAGGTGCTTTGCCGGAGTCCCTGACAGAGGAAAGGGTGGGTTGCCAACCTCCAGGTGGGGCCTAGAGAGCTCCCAAAATTACAACTGATCTCCATGTCACAGAGATCCATTCCTCTGGAGAGAATGGCTGCTGTGGAGGGTGGACTCTGGTGTGATACCCCATTGAGGTTGCCGGGTCCTACCTGGGGATTCCCAATTCCTCCTGTAGTTCTTCCGGTGCCTGGGCTTTGAGCATGCCGTGACGATGTCCCCCGGAAGTGTTGTCATCACTTTTCTGATGTTGGGGGCAACACTCCAGGTTTTGGGCCAAACTCTATGGTTTTGGGGGCCTCAAAACCATAGAGTGTGGCCCAAAACCTAAAGCATCACCCCCGACATTGGGAACATGATGATGTCACTCCCGGGTGACGTCATCATCCTGGTGGTGCTGGGAGGGGGCCTCCTCACTCTTTCCCCGTAACCCTCCTCGGCTACCAACTCCCTCCCGCCCCCTCCCCTCCACCTCCGGATGCCTCCCTGCTCAGCTGACTTCAATGGGCGCTTTGGACTCCCTTGCTGGAGGAGCCACCAACCCAACGACCGCCACCGCCCTCACCATGCTGAACAGGGCCGAGAGCCAAAGTTTCGCCAAGGAGCCTCCCGACCTGCAGGGGACTGCAACGGTCAAGGACCCCGGTGGTGAGCTGAAGGAGGGCATTCAACTGGAGCGCTTCTACTTCCCCGAGTCTCAGCTGCAGGACAGCGGCTGCAACTTGGGGCTGGCCTATGGTGGGCAGCTCATCCAGGGTGGCTTTGGGGTGACCCCCCCAGCTCCCACGGGCAGGTTTCTGTGGCCTGCCATGAACAGCTGCACCCCCTACTGACCCCAACCTCTGCCACTGGCATGCAGCCCCTGCTTCAGCCAATGCTGCGGGCAGCCCCAGCTACCTGGTGTCCACAGGTGAGATCTACCCAGCCCCAGGGACCTGTACCAAGGCACACACAGTGGTGAGGGCTGCTACCCACCGGCGGTCCTGCACATGTTCCTGCAGGGCCCGCTCTACCTGCTGCCTGGCTATCAGCTGCACACATGCGCAAAGTGAGGGCTCTGAGTGCCCCCTCTGGCACACGTGCCATTGGTTCACCACTATTGTCCTAATGCAAGAAGTATTGTGGTAAACTGCCCAGTTCTTGTGGGCCTGATGGTTGCCTCCTTTGCCTGAGCAAACAATATGAGGTAAACTCCTTGCATGGCCACTTCACAAAATGAGCTTACCACAACCACCACCCTGTGGGAAAGAGCGCCGTCTGTGTTGGATTCCGTGCCTCAGACACCCGTTCCCTCAGTAGTGACTATTCCATTCTCCTCAGTCTTGGTCCCGCTTCTGTTGATCCTCACACTCAAGCCCTCCAAAATCATGGCTTCAGTTCTTCAGCTACCATGGTCATGCCAAGAACCTAAACCTCCAAACTCCAAGCACTGTAGATGCTCTACTTCAGGGCCCAAGAAGAGGAGACAACACCTGCCTGAGGCCAGTGGAGATACTCTCCCCACATCTCCCCTATTTGTCATCCCCTTCAGATCTTCTGCAATGCCCTCACTGAACCGAGTCCTTTCTCCATTGACTCCCCTATTGGTACCAGAGAATGACCATTCCATGGCCCATTCTGAGGAGTTCTGGTTTGCAAAAGAAGCCATTTTGGCTGTTGCCTAGGGTTGACAGGTCTCCTGTGGCCACCGGCATGGGATAGGGTTTGGGTGGCCAAATCCAGGTTGGGAAACTCCTGGATATTTGGGGGTGGAGCCTGGAGAGCCTGGCATTATTCCCCACCCAGCCCTCCTTTTTTTGGGGGGAAAGGGCTGCCGAGGCTTCCTGGATGGAGGGGCTTGCTTGCTGTCAAAGGGCTGGCGGGGAGCCTTCTGCCTGTCCAGGGCCCCTGGTGACCAAAACGGAGCCTCCACGGTCAGAGGCAGGAATCCGGCAAGCCAGGGGAAGGGGTGGGAGTTTAAAGCCACCGTGCCGCCCCGCCTCCTCCCCCCCAGGGCGCCTCCGGCTTTGGCTGCTTCCCTCTGGGCTGAGCTGGCCCCTTCTCCCTCCCTCCCACCCCCAGGGAGGCGGGTCAGAGAGGCTCCCCTGTGCATCCCGGCGAATGCATGCCCTCTCCCCCTGCTGCCCCTCACCCCCCCCATGCGCTGCTTCTTGGGCAGGATAGGCGAGCTCCCTCTGAGCATGGAGGAGGAGAGACCTGGGCGCTGGGGGGGGGAGTTCGAGGCCCAGCTCTGCCTGCTTGTCTTGTGCCTCTGGAGCGGGGTGGCCTGGCCATGTGGAGAGCCCTTACCCCGCCTCAGTACCTTTCCGCGCAGGCTGGCAAGCAGGGAGCCCGCAGCGACGGGGAAAGGCGGCTGGGCTTGGAAGTAACTCCCAAAGGGCCCGGCTCTCTCTCTTTGGCCCTGGACCCACCCCAGCAGCAGCACACGCTCTGGAGGGGAATGGACTGGCCCACCGGTGCATGCCCTGGGCTACCCAGCACCCCTCCCAGCACTCTCCCGCCAGAGCGCAGGGCGCCCCCCCGTCCATCCTCTCCACTAGCCGGGGAGGAGGGGGAATGGTGGGCGAGCTGTGCGCCACCTCCTGTGGGGAGGAGGGGGAGGGCGACGGCGCTTTTACATGGGGGGAGCGGGGCGCCATTTGGCGCCCCTGAGGCCGGGCGCGCCCTAGGCGAGCGCCTAGTTAGCCCAATGGGCGATCTGGCCGTGTCTAGAAGACGGTGCCTTGGCTGGCCGGCTGGTCCGTGGAACCTGCTGGAAGCGGCAGTTGGAGGGCAGGTTCTAGAATCCAGGGGGTTGCCGTGGTTCCGAGACTCTCAGAGCGCATCCGGAGCTTCAGGGAGACAGACTCTTCTTCTAGAGCTCCCTGCTGCCCAGCTGAAAGATTTCTCCTTGGAGCGAGATCCCAGATTCTAAGGTGGGGGCGGAGGCCGGGGAACCCGATCCAGCGCTTTGTTTCCACTCTGGGCCCCCGCCTCCCTCCCCAGGGGACCAAGGCGGTGTCCTGGAATGGGCGAGGGGGGGTCTCGAGGCCTGGCCGGGGGGCCTCCGCCCTCCCCTCCTGCTGGGGCTTCTGCTGCCCTCGGGCGCCTCCTCCTTCCTCGGGGCAGGTGGGCTCCTCCGCACTCGTGTCTTGTTGGGCCCAGAGGACCACGGAGCCCATCGGCGGGTCCTGCTGGGGACCATCTCTGCCTCCCCCCAGGCTGGCCAGCGGAAGGGATGGACCTTGGCTTGCCACCCTCCAGGTGGGGCCTGGTGATCTCCTGGAATGACAGCGGGTCTTCGCAAACCACATTCGCCCTTTGAGAGGCTGTGATGGGCGAGGTATGCGGGGGGGGGCTTCTGTTCCTCAGGCAGCAGCTGTATCCCCTTCCCATTGGCCTCCAGAAGGACCACAGAGCCAACGCCCAGCTGGAGCCTCTGCGCCTCCCCCACGTGAGACTTGCAACCTGACTGAACAGGGCATGGGTGGCGGTCCGGAGCCCTTGAAACCAGTCCTGTTAGAGGTGGATAGATGGCTGGCTGGAGGTCTGCCTGGATGACCATCCCTGCATCCTCTGGCAAGAGCTTCCGGAAGCTTCCTGACCCCTCCTTCCCTGCCCCTTTCAGGAATGTCAGAGGAAGACGTTCTCCCCAGACCTGTCCCCTTCTATGCCTGGGGAGAGACACCGGGGCCCAGCCGAAGACTGGTGGAGGATCGACCGACGCCCCCGGAAGAGGAGGCTGCTCCACCGGCTTCTGCCGCCCCTGTCGAAGGTGAGCCCCCAGGCACCCACCCGCCCCCTCCTTCCCGAAAGCGGAGCAAAGCTCCTGCAGCCTGGCCTGTCCACAGCCGGAGGAAAAGACTCCCTGCCTCAGGGCTGGCGTGAATGGCGGGGGGTGGGGAGGAGGCCGTCCTGGCTGGGAAGGCCAAGAAGGTCCATTCCAGGGCCCTCTCTGGTCCCGACAGCCACGCCGTGACCTCAGTGGGGAAGGGTGTCCTCTGCAACAGGAGAGAACCTGCAGGCCTCCCGGGGCCCTCTGAGGGCTCCCAAACCAGCTCTTCCTGTCTGCCGCGGATGCCCTCCTTGCGGGGTCTGCGGAAAAGGGCGTGCTCCACTGGAGAGATCTCCCGACATGTCCTGGACCTGAAAAGGGGAGAACGGCTCCCTTGGAAAGGCCCGGGCACGTGTCACCCTCCAAAATGACAGCCACGGCTAATTGGACTTTGAGCCCCAGCCGGGGAAGGCGAGGCGTTATCCCTTCCCCACGGCACCATTCCCTGCACTGCTCTTCGCTCTAGTATAGGGGAGGAAGAGGTCCCAGAGAGGAGCCTGCCTTTTCCCTAGCCAGGCTCGGAGCGGCTTATTCATGGGTGCGGGTGCGAGATTTCTGTGTGGAAGACAGCTTGGGGGAAGCCAGTCAATCACGGATCTTCCCCGTGACTTGTCATTCGGCTCTCAAGACGGCCACGTGGCCCTTTCCGCTGCCCGGGAAGCCCTGAGAACTCTGGTTCCGGGAGCAGGGGGTCTCCAGGCCCTCTCTCCAGCCTACATCCCCCAGGATTCTTGGGGGGAAGGGAGCCTTGGCAGCTAAAGTGGTGGGTGGCCAGTAGAAGCCCCATGGAGGGGGAGGGGAGAGAGAGGGGGAGGGGGACCCTGGCTGTCTGGATGAGGAACCTGTGGGCACTTCCAAAGCCTCTTGGGGTCTCCGGCAGGGGCGGGACCCGTGTGTTCTTTCCCCCCCCTTCTTCCCTGGCCACAAAGATTCAGAACTGTTTCATGTCCGTATAAGAGACAATCTTGTCATCATCTGAATCGAGAACTTCCTTTTCCAGGAGTTGAAGATCTGTCCGTGGAGGCAGACGCCCTGAGCTTTGTCCGTGCCTTTCTCCAGACCAATGAACAGGTATCCCCCCCCCCCACCTTGGCCTCCCTCAACGCGTCCTGGAACCCTTTAGACTAGGCATGCCAGCCTCCAGGTGGGACCTCCGCATCCCCCAGAAGGACAGCTCGTCTCCAGACTAGGGAGATCAGTTCCTCTGGAGAAAAGTGCTGCTTTGGAGGGTGCACAGTACCCCACTGAGGTCTCTGTCCTCCCCAGGCTCCACCCCCAAATCTCTAGGAGTTTCCCAACCTGGATCTGGCCACCCTACCCCATCATGCCAGACTGCTCTTGAAGGGTGTTAGGTCAGTCCCCTGGCTCATTGGCTGGGAGGATAACCTGAAAATCAGGCCATAGTCCCCCAGCACAGCCCAGCTCCCCAGATCGTTCCCATAAAAACCCAGTGAAGCCCTCTGAGGTCTTCAGGGGAGGTCCTTCCCTGGCCAAGGAGTGGAGAGCCAGGAGAGGACCAGATGGCCGCCCTCCCAGTCAGGTTCCACCACCTGAGGCAGCCCCCTTGCCTCCCTCCCTCCCTCCCTCCTCCTCTCTGGGCTCCTTTCCCCACCATGATTTCCCCCTTGCCTCGGTTTCCCTTCAGGACATCGCTCAGAAGATGCAGTTTCTGGAGCAGCTCAGCACCCTCTTTGAGGCCACCACCACCGTTGAAGGCTTCCGCTTCTTCCCCTCGGACCTGCTCATCCAGGTAGTCGAGGTGAGTCGTGGGGTACGTGGAGCAGGGCCAGTCCGAGGAGACTCACCCAAGGGGAGGCGTTGGGTGGACGTCAGGCGTGAGCCATGGGGAAGAGGCCCACTGAGGTCCTTCCTCGCAGTGCCTCGGCAGGCCAGCCCAGGGCGAGGGAGGAAGGCACAAGCGCCAGAGCTGAACAGCACAAGGGACAGAGATGGGGGTGACCCCTACCGCTGAGGGCTGCCTCCTGCCAGAGCCCCCAACGCTGCTGCTGCCCCTTGATGCAGGGGTGGGGGATGGAAGCTGGGGAGGTCTCCTTCCGCTCGGCATGCAGAAAAGGGCAACTGCAATAATAAGAGGAGGACACTTTCTCTATGAAGAAAGGTTATCAAGTTTGGGGATCTTAGCTTTGAGAAATAATGACTGAGGGGTGACATGATAAGAGGTTTACAAGACTATGCATGGGATAGAGCAGGTAGAGAAAGAAGTACTTTTCACCCTTTCTCACAAGACAAGAACTCGTGGGCACTCAATGAAATTGCTGAGCAGTCAGGTTAGAAGTTAGAACAGATGAAAGGTTTTTTGGTTCTTACAAGTTTATAACTTTAAAAAGTTCTGCTGGTTGCTGTTGCTTGGTAGGGGGGTTGGTTTGTTTTTTTCCTGTTTACTCCAGCTTCCATACATTTGTCAAATTCCATCTGGAAGCTGTTCATGCTAGCCACCACCTCCTGTAGCAGTGAATTCCATGTGTTAATCACTCTTTGGGTGAAGAAATACATCCTTTCATCTGCAGTTCCCCTTTTCTGCATTTTCCCCAGTGCTATAAATATTCTTTTTGAGGTGTGTGTGGTGTGAGTGGTCCAATGAGGTTGCACCATCAATTAAACATGTATAAATGATGTTCCTTTTGGTCTTTTGGGGTTTCTGTGTGGCACTGTGGCATGCTTGCACTGCCACAGTGCCACTTGTTCTGGAGTGTGCCACTTGTTCTCATGGCAAACAAGCACCTCCCAAGACAGTTCACTTTCCCTGAGATTCTCTGGGAGAGTCTGACTGCTGCTGCCTGCTTGCCTGCCTTAAGTGCTGCTGGCTGGGTTTCCCCATTGGAAACAATGGAGGTAATGGGGGTAACCTATTTGGGTGCCCATAGAATTAGGCCCATTGGTCCAATTGCTTTGAGACATGGGGGTGTATGTGGGGAGAGGCTCCCAAAGCTACCCTGAAAGTTTGGAGCCTCTCCCTCAAACCCCCTCCCCCCCAGAGCTACTAACAGCACCGTGGGGGAAAAGTAACTTTTTCCCCCGCCATAGAGAACAATGGAGGGAATGGGGGCAACCTGTTTGGGGGCCCATAGAATTGGGCCCCCTGGTCCAATGTTCTTGAAACCTGGTGGGTATCTTGGGGAGAGGCTCCATAAGCTACCCTGTGAGTTTGGAGCCTCTCCCTCAAACCCCCTCCCCTCCAGCCCCCAGAATATACCCTATGTTTTCACCATTGACTTCAATGTCCCATACGATATAATGGGGCCGAATTGCCGCCGACTTTCTTTCATTCCCTCCTTTCCTTCTCTCCTTTTCCTCTTTCCCTCCTTCTTTCCTTCTCTCTTTCTTTCTTTCCCACCTTCTTCTCTTCTCTTTTTTCTTTCTTCCCATTTCCCTCCTTCTTCCCTCTCTTTCTTTCCCTCCTTCTTTCCTTCTCTTTCTTTCCCTCTTTCCTTCCTTCTGTCCTTCTCTCTACTCTCTCTCTTTCCTTCCCTCTTTCCTCCTTCTGTGGCCCAACTCTAGTGAGAAGGAGTTTAAACTTCTCTCTCTTAGCTCCCCCACCCAGGCCAGCTGGGGAAGGGAAGGGGAGGATTTTGAAGATGCCCCCCCCTTTTTGCTTCCCCTTCTGACATCACTTCTGGTGATGTCAGGGGGCGTGGCATATGCTAATAGCCTAATAGCTCATTAGCATACCATATGCTAATGAGCTCCTGCAGCTCTTTTTCTATGAAAAGACCCCTGACTGTGGGTAACAGAAAGGAGGCTCTTCTTCGGCCATGCAAACTGGCTTAGCCAGACGGCGCTATCATTGTGACCTTGACGAGAAGGGAGGGCTTGAGTTCCATTATCAGTGTGAATGTTTCTGCTCTCAGGGGGTTGGGGAGAGTCTCTCATTTATGATGTAATGTCCCGCCTTGAGGATTCCCGTGTGCACGCTTGGATTTCATTTGCTTAGCTAGAGGAAGCATCAGTGTATATGTATTGAGTCCCTTGCAATAAGCACTATTCCTGACAATGTACCTGTACTACTTGGCAACGGAACAATATTCCAATAAAGCATAACTTTCCTTGGAAAGTGTGTGTGGACCTGCTTGCTGTTGACCCTGACAGAATTGTCAGGAATCTTCTTTACATCCATCAGCCCGAGTCACTCCACAGCAAGATGAGCAGATCTGGTGGTGCTGGGGTGCCTACCACGGTACCAACCACAGTACCTACGACGGTGCCCATGACTGTACCTACAACAATGGTGCCTGCCCTCCCCCCCCGACAACAACAGGAACAGGAGTGCCAGCAATGATGGCCCCGCTGATGATGGTGAGCCTAGGTGGGCCGGTGTCTACTGGTGGCGGAGCCACCACCCGGCCGGTGGTTTCGTTCATCCCCGTGCATTTGGGGACAGAAGTAACCTTCCGCCGTAAGGATTAGGAATGGGGGCGACATCTGGGAGACTCCACGCAAACTACCTGGTCAGTGCCGGAGATTCGGAGTTAGGACAGTGTGTACAACCCCTGTTTGAGCTTGAGTGTCAGGTAACCCTGCCATAAGATAGATGGAGGGGGGAGGAGGGGAGAAGAGCTAACATCGTTCACTGGTCTGGAATGCGGGAGTATCACAGGTTGTCTCACAGACACTCCAGGCTCCCAGATTTACTGTGTCTCTGTAGAGTCTTATCTGTGCAGATGGCCTTGGGTCCCAGGGCTCCTTTTCGGCTTTGTGGAATTTCTGGTCAACTGTTAATTAATGCTTTGCTGCGCACTCGCTGAGTAGCTATTGTTGGGTAGTATGGGGGGGGGGCAGTTTGAATGGGCTATAATTGATGTTGTCATGTATTTCTCAACATCACTGACAAAGCATCGTTAATGCATATCTATGATTAGCTTTCAATAAACACTATCTTCTTTATGAAGCCTGGTGTCTGACTGACTATCTGGGGAACTTGACATTGGGAAGCTTTGGTATGACCCCGAGCAGAACCATCACGGCCCCTGCAAGGTCTCCACTGAGCCAGGGAAGGGACGTGGATGGGAGGACATGGGACAATTACTTCAAAACCTACCAGGGACAGTGGCCCAAGTGGTGCAGACCCAACTGGCAACCCAGCGAGGGGGCCCAGTAGTTCCCCCCCCTCCGGGGTCAGCCCCGGGCCAGCCGGTTCCTCAGCCGCCTCCGCCTCTACCTCCTCCTCCACCACCACCACCACCTCCCCCCCTCCGGTACCGCCGCAGCTACCAGTGCTGCTGCCCCCCCCAGTTCTGCAACCTGTGGTCCCTGTGGCTCCGCCGGCCCAGCCGCGCCCCAAGGATTTACTGGATGTTACCTTCGACGGTGATCCAGAAAACCTCTTTTTTTATTGTGCAGGTGCTGAAGTTCCTGGAGCATTGGGCTCATTTGTTCCAGGACGAGAAGCAACAAGTGGACTTTATCACTTCTTGGCTGTGGGGGGTGGCAACAAGTTGATATGTGGGTCTGTACAACTTGGATGTGGTGGAATTGGGGCGCGTAGATGCATTTATGTGGGCACTGAGAACCTGATTCGAGGACCGCACTGCAGCTGAGAATGCGGAAGCATTCCTCCACACGTTTAAGCAAGGCAAGTTAACAGTTAGGGAGTACTCGACAGAGTTTCAACTGTAAGCCGCCAAAATCCATGACTGGTCTGACCCAGTGCTAGCTCAGCAGTACTGGCTGAGGTTGACAGCTGAAATCCGGAATAATGTTCTGAGTTCCATGGATCCAAGAACCCTGGATGCAGGAGGCGGAGAAGGCCGAGTGTCAGCTGTGTACTATGCACTTAGACAGCACGATAGTGATGGGTAGGGCACCAACAACACCCCACCCCAAGGCAAAGGCTAGCCAGCCGAAGGTCTCGGTCCGGGAGCACTAGATGAAACAGGGATTGTGCCTGAAATGTGGAAATTGGGGCCACTTCGCTGTCAACTGCCTTTCAGGCAGGATTGCTGGGTCAGTGGGGAGAGAAGGTAACAAGCGCCGAGTCGACATGCCTGCAAAGGAAGGGATGGCAAAGGTGAGAAATCCCCGTGCACTGCAAGCTGAAGTGGAAGTGTTGGAGCCAGGATCGAGCGAGGACGAAGAGAAGGTACCGGTGGGAAAAGGCCAGGTCCTGCTGTAAATGGCGCAGCGCAGCAGGACCCATGTGCAGAGGCCCCAAAAGTGGTGAGCAGCTACCCATCCCTCTTTTTCGTGACTGTTACAATTATGAACCCCGCAATGGGAATGCACATCAGCGTCCGGGGCCTCACTGACTTGGGGTGCAGGCAGGATCTCATCAACCCCTCCCTAGTGTCGGAACTCGAGGCTGCCATGGTTCGGTTAGCAGAGCCCTTAATCTTTACTCAAATGGATGGGTCCCCAATGAAAGAGCTCTGCAGATTTGAGACTGTGCCATTGCGTATGGGGGCTGGCGATCATTGGGAAGATCGAGCATTCGTAATCTCACCAGGTGTTGGGAAGCCCTTGGCTCCATAGACATGATCCATATATCTTGTGGGGTGATGGAATTGTGTGATTCATTTCCTCCAAATGCCAATGTCATGTATGGGACCTGAAGTGGGGAACAGCTCTGGATAGCAAGCCAGCTCAAGTATGTCTCACTACAGAGGAGCTCGCCAAAATCCCGAGGGAATATAGAGACCTGTCATGGGTTTTTGAAGAAGAAGAGGCTGATGAACTCTCCCCCCACCACAACTCTGACTGTGTGATTGAGTTACTGCCGGGGCAGAAAATGCCAAAAGGGAAGCTTTATGACATGAGCCCCGGGGAGAAAGAAGAGTTAAGGAAATTTATAGATAAAAATCTAACCAGAGGGTTCATCTGGCCGGCTGCTTCCCCGTTTGCCACCCCTGTCCTCTTTAGGAAAAAAAAAGATGGGGGCTTACAACTTTGCACTGACTATCATGGATTAAATGCAGTCTCTTCCACGAATGCCTACCCCATGCCATTGATCAAAGATCTCTTGGCTGAAGTGGCTAAGGGGAAAATCTTTTCTAAACTTGACCTGCAAGATGCATATTTCCGTATATGCATACGGGAGGGGGATGAATACAGGACAGCATTCAATACCCCCCTGGGCCAGTTTGAGTACCTAGTGATGCCATTTGGCCTCCAGGGGGCTCCTGGAGTCTTTATGAATTTAATAAATGAAGTGTTGCACAAACACCTGTTTAAGGGGGTCCTGGTCTACTTGGATGACATTTTACTGTACTCCCCCGATAAAGCCTCTCATGTGAAATTGATGAGAGGGGTGCTGCAGACATTACACAAGCACAAACTGTTTGCCAAACTATCCAAATGTGAGTTCCATAAGACTGACATTGACTTTCTCAGGTATCACATCTCTCCTCGGGGGATAGAGATGGATCAGGGGAAGGTGGGAGGCTCCTAAAACCCGATGGCAACTCCAAAGTTTCTTAGGATTTGCCAATTTTTATAGAAATTTCCTGCTAAACTTTTCCCAAGTGAGCCTACCCCTGACCGACTTGCTGAAAACCAAGGGGAAGGGGCCAGATGCTGCCAAACCGGGAGCTAAGCTGGCATGGACCCCTGAATGCCAAAAAGTGTTCAAGCAGCTGAAGGCTTTATTTACAACCGAACCTGTGCTAGTGTATCCCGATGAAACAAAGAAATTTCTGGTCCAGGTTGACACTTCAGATGTCACTATGAGGGGGGCGATCTTGCAAGAAGGAGCAGACAGCAAGCTTCATCCCCTAGCGTATGTGTCCCGTAAATTTAATGACACAGAACGGGAACTGGTCGGTTTGGGATAAGGAAGCTGGAGCAATCTGACTGGCACTATCCATGTGGAGGCACTGGTTGGAGGGGCGCGAGTACCATTTGAGGTTTGGACTGATCATAAAAACCTCAAAGTGCTCCGCACCCCTCGCAACCTAAACACTAAACAGCTTCAGTGGGCTGATTTTTTTTCAAAGTTTCAGTTCACCTTGCACCATTTCCCAGGCAAGTCAAATTCCCTGGCTGATGCTTTGTCTCGCCTCCCCCAACACGGAAGACGGAGGGAGGAGGTCTTCGACTCCATGTTTACACCTTCCCAATTGAGCGGAGCAGTGACGACACAAAGGCAGGCGAAAAAAACCTTCTCCATTCCCACCCCCCCCCGGGAGCTGGGAAGCCTGGTTTGTCTCCGCCTTCTCTGAGTCTGACTTGGAGGAAGTGAGGGTGGCAGGGGACTTGGAACAATGGGAAAATGGCTGCTGATATAGGGGAAATAAACTATTTGTCCCTGAACTGTTGAGGGAGGAAGTGTTAGCAGTGGTGCATGGCTCCAAGCCAGCTGGCCATTATGGATTTGTAAAATCACTGCACCTGCTACAACGCCAGTTCTGGTGGCCACACATGCGTAAGGATCTATCACTGTATGTACACTCATGTCAAACCTGCCTTATGTGTAAGCCCCGACCTGGGAAACCCCCTGGGTTCTTGCAGCTGCTTCTGACTCCCAGTAGACCCTGGGAGGTGATTTCTATGGATTTTATCACGGACCTACTGCCTAGCAAGTCCATGACAGTAATTTGGGCAGTCGTGGATTTGTTTTCTGAGCAAGCCCATTTCATCCTATTACTGAGTTTGCCAACTGCCTAATCATTAGCGAGAGCTTTCCTCCAACACGTCGTTAGACTGCACACACTACCAAACAAGATAATTACAGATCGTGGATCCCAATTTGTTTTGAAATTCTGGGGGGAGCTAAAGGATCTTATGGGGGTAGAACGTGCACTAGGCAGTGCTTACCACCCGGAGACTGATGGACTGTTTTTTTAAAAAGCCTCCCTAGCGGCTGAGTGGATCTGTGGGTTCAGACTGCCAAATCCATTCTGCACATGCTCCCTCGCGTTCAGACATCCGGCCATGCACAATGACGGTGCGGGGAACCAAAACACCACTAGTGACGTGGTGCCTTTTTAACCCAGCTCCAAGTCGTTCTATGGTGGGAAAAGTATGGCTGGGGAACGCCTGACAGATGTGGCTGTGTGGCTGCGCCCACGTGATCCGGAGGGGAGGAGTGGCTCTGTCGGGCCAAACTGCTTGTGTGATCACAACCTATTTCTCTAACTCTCTTGCAGTTAAGGAAGAGTCCTCAAAAGGACAGCCTCATTTCCTAGACATTACAAAGAAAGAGAGAAATTATTAATTAGCAACACAGAAAAATAAAAAGACTAAATACGGATACAGAAACCAACATGGAAGTAAATTAATAATTTAATTCTGGGGGCAAATTGATAATATAACAAGGCAACAGTAATGAACTGCAATATTTATATCTATATATCTAATTCCTAAGTGGCCCCCTGTGTGCGGATATTTAAATCCACACATCGTAGGCACCTGGGGGGCAGGGAGATTTTCCTGTGCACGTGGGGCAGTCCCCACGTGTGCAGAAAAATCTAAAACGTTTTTAAAAATGTATGGGGAATATTTAAATTCCCAAAAATGTGCAAGTTCCCTGCGCAGGTGCAGAGAATGCTCTGGAAACTCTGCAGCAGGCCAGCAGCTGAGAGGCGCTCAGGCCTCGCTGCTGGTGCCCACAGAGGGAGGGAAATCACTGGGGGGGATCGTTGGGCCGGAAGCGAGGAGAGAAGGCTTACCTGCGGAGCTGCTTCGCTGCTGCCGCTGCCACCACAGGGGATGGGAGGACGGGAGAAGGCTTGGTGGGCCAGTTGGCCTCACCACCACCACTGCGGAGGGAAGGGGGAAGCTTGGTGGGCTGGCTGGCCTTGCCTCCGCTGCTGCTGCTGGGGAGGGAGGGGGAGGCTTGGCAGGCCAGCCAGCCTCATCGCTACCGTGCTGCTGCTGCTGGGGAGGGAGGGAGGGAGGGGGAGGTTTGGCAGGCTGGCCAGCCTCGCTGCCGCTGCTGGGGAGGGAGGGTGAAGCTTGGCGGCTGGCTGGCCTTGCCGCCGCCGCACTGCGGCAGCTCGGGAAGGAGGGGGAGGCTTGGCGGGCTGGTTGGCCTCACCGCCGCTGCTGGGGAAGGAGGGTGAAGCTTGGTGGTGGCCGGCCTCCCCGCCGCTGCACTGCTGCTGTGCTTGGGAGGGAGGGGGAAGCTTGGCGGGTGGGCCAGCCTCGCCGCTGCCACCCCCACTCCTGGGGAGGGGAAAACTTGGCGGTCGGCCGGCCTCGCCGCTGCTGCCACCGCTGCTGGAGGGGGAGGGGGGAAGCTTGGCGAGCCAGAATACTCCCCCCCCCAGCAAGTATCGCGGGTCCCGCCTCTTGTTTCTTCTAATAGCTTAGAAGAAAATATTGACATCAGTTCTTGCGGCTTAGTTTATGATGGTTGCCCATTTATACAAACTGCAAATTCTTCTGAGGGATGTTCTTCTGAGATGTGTATATCCTGGTTGTATTGAAAATTATATCTGAGATAACTTGTAATAGCCTTAACTGAAGAAGAATCTTGAAATGAAGTTATTAATATTCAGAACCTTTGTACCAACTCCCCTGCTTGACTTATTTATGCTTTATAGCATCTATGTATTATTCTTGTGCTTGTTGTATGTGATGGCTTTGTTATTCCTGATTTAATAGTCCCATCCATGTCCTTATATATATTACAATATTGTGTTTATTAGCTTCTGCTACTCTCAGCATCTTCTGTTGTGCACAGCTTTGCTTATTTTTTGCACATCTTTTCACAGAGGCTCAAAAGGCTGTGGGGGACTCTGGAACATCTTTGGAGAGGTTTGGGCAGCGTTTCAAACCTGACAATGGGCAGGACTCATGGAGTGAAGTTTTTCTATTTACAAAGTGGGATTTTTTAAGTGCCCCAGTACACTGGGATTCCCCTGAAGATGAAGATAATTACTGAATGGGATCATTTTCCATGTGAACAGTGCTTTATGAAATGTGATATTCATCTGTAGGGTGGAGTATGATGGACTGTGAGGCGGTTCCATCGATGTGCTATGCATAATCCTCCTGTTCAATGTAGACATGCCAAGGATGCTTACAAAAAGGTATCATGCCATGCCTGTACCACCGGGACAAAATTCAGGGATCGCATTCCATTTCTTGCCTGCATTTAATGCTCTGTGCTTTTATTTTTAAATAGATCAATTGTCAGAGTCCTCAGTTAGTCAGCCAAACACCAGGCCTTATTCATTGAAACAAGAATAGTGTTTATTAAGCTGCAATACTAGGTCACTAGAACAGAAGCATTGTTAAGAATAACTTGGATACACAAAGCATTGGGTTATACTCTAAGGGGGGGAAAGGGCCCCCATCTCTCTACCAATAGATGGGTAGCGCGCGCGCGGGAACACCAGAAAGCAGTAAATAATCGTATACCCGCCACCCCACCTTTCCCATGCCTAGATGTTTGTCTTTAGAAAGCGATAGGAGACTCACAGCCTGGCATTCAAGGCCACTTCTGGCCTGGGAGATGAGATATAGCCCGGTTGCCCAGGCAACATCGGCATCTCCCCACATTCCATCCCAACAGTCCAGAAACATCAATCAGCACACTACAGTCCCATCCTCCCCCCCTTCTCCATCCCTATGGCAGGGATACCTGACATTAATATAATCTGGTTAACTTAGGCTACGATCACATGCTCCAGTTGAAAGAGGGGAGGGGAGGCTATTTCCTCTGTAGGAATTTGACCCACAGTTGCAAGATCACACAGCCCTTTGTAGCTGTGGGTGCAGCTCGTCACTGTCTGATCAGGTGAGTCAGGGATTTTTTGCCATTTGTTTCCCTTCTGCATAAACGGGGAATTTTGCCTCCGCCCTGAGGGCCCCCTATGGAGTATTGGATGACGCGCATACTGCGAAGGGGGGGAGGAATGGCACCGAGTCAGGATGGAATGATCAGACCATCCTGATGGCATGAGAGTGTGCTTGAGCGATCAGATGGGAAAGTCTGTCCGTGGTCCATCATATCCGATTAACACCAGACTTTCTCCAATGTCTTTTAACTTGGCTTCCGTGGTGGAGTGGCACGGGTTGCCGACGACTGTGGGACGCTTCCCAGATGTTGCTGTCCAATTGCTCCCCTTAGATCTGTCAGGCATTTGCACCTGTGTCAGATCTAAACGCGTGTGTGATCGCAGCCTTAGTTTTGATTAGAAGTTACAAGTGTTGCTCTCCTTGTGCACCCCGAGATCTGCGCCGTCCACTGGGAGAGGTCCTCCTCCAGGGGGCTGCCGGGGAGCAATCCCTGAACAAAGAACACCAGTGGCATCTTGCATGATAGGGTGCCCTGAGGCTTCGGGCTACCAGCACTGAACACCGCTGAAGGATCGATGCTGAATGATCCTGGATGGTGCTGGCGAGCTGTGATGGAGGCACCGGTGGCCCTCAACAGCTGGGCAGGTAGCAGAATCCAGTGCCCACGAGTGACGCCTTTCTATGTAACTACATTGGATCCTGTTGTCTGCCCAGCAGCTGTGCCCCTGCACGGTTCAACAGCCAGAGCACCAGTGCCTCCGTCGCTGTTCCCGGATGCCCTCCCATGAGGGCACCGCATCCCATTCCTCCTTTAGCGGCACTCAGCAGCAGGAGTTCAGATCCTCCCGGGGGCCCAATCCACATCTAGCATTTGCTCCACTGTTTTACCAAACCCACACTGGAACAGGAAAAGAGGCAGCTCAAAACCACAATGAAACACCTCGGGCCAAGGCCGTACTGACTGCAGAGTCACCCCTAAATAGCCATGAAACAGCCATAAGTCTATGCAGACGGCTACCATAAAACGGAGAGATCAAACGAAGTGAAAGCAGCATGCGGTCTGGACACTGCCATAAAGCCGACGATCTGAGGAGAATCTCTGTTCCAACGTGGGTTTGGTAAAACAACGGATCAAATGCTAGATGCAGATGGGCATACAGCAACCAAGGTACAGCACACAGTAAAAAGTGACCAAAAAACCTAGTAAAACAACAGTATGCTATATTTCCCGCAAGATATTAATAAAGGAGACTTCATTGAAAGTGTAATATATCTATTATAGCTGTATCTACTATATAGATATAATATTGTATAGCTATAATATCTATTATATAGACCACGGCCACACAACCCAGAAAATCTACAGCAACTAATGAACTCCGGCCGTGAAAGCCTTCGACAACATATCTATTATATAATTTTTTTCCTGGGAAAAGTGTTGGACTCCCTATATATAAATTCTGTATATTTACTCTTTGGCCTTTGTGTTTTCCTGTGATGGATTGTGTGGGCATATTGACTTCCCATAACAGATATATTACACTTTCAATGAAGTCTCCTTTATTAATATCTTGCGGGAAATATGGCACACCATTGTTTTGCTAGATGCAGATGGGGCCAGTGACCTGCACCGTAAACAACTGAAAGCGTCTCCCATCGACCAGCCTTCTCAAAGGCCTGGCCAGCCAACGCTTACAGCAGTTAATGGCCACAGATCACAAGGGGACCCTTGGGAGGAGCTGAGGGCTGCCAGATTTCCCACCCACCCCACCCGGCCACCGACAGGGTTGGGGGTAGCGTTGCCAGCTCCAGGCTGGGGAAATCCTGGGGATTTGGGGGTGGAGCCTGGGGAGGACAGCAACCTCCGTGGGGCACAAGGCCACAGAGTCCGCCCTCTAAAGCAGGGGCGTCGAACTCATTTGTTATGAGGTTCAGATCTGACATAAATCATAAAATGTCATAAAGGTCATAAAACGTAATGCCAGGTAGCAAAGATATGAACTTTATAAAGGACACAAACGCAAAGATTTTTTTTTTACTCAAAATAAAAAACATGCTTAAAACATGAGCTCTGTAAGCTGCAATCCTACTTTTGATTTATTGACATTCACCACAGAAATCTCCTGCTCGGAGTTCGGAGTCCAGGACCCAGGTTAAAACATGAAATGGCTGAGTGATTAAGAGAGTCTGGTGAAGCAAGCCAGGATGCAGCAGCAGCAGCAGAACTGGAAGCAGGAGACGGCCGGTTCCACTGCGGGCCTGACGGAAGCCCTCCGGGGGCCTGATCTGACCGCCAGGCCACATGTTTGACACTCCTGCTCTAAGGGATCCCTTTTCTCCAGGGGAAGTGACCTCTGTGGTCTGGAGATGAGCTGTAATTCTCGGGGATCCCCAGGCCCCACCTGGAGGCTGGCATCCCTATCCCCTCGAGGAACACACCCAGCAAGAGATCAGAATGGCACCCCAATTCGGAAAAGAAACAGAGAATGAAGAAATGGCTGTAGGACAATGAAATGCTAGAAATATAGAATCATAGAGTTGGAAGGGACCTCAACGGCTATCTAGTCCAACCCCCTGCACAAGGCAGGGAATTCACAAATACCTCCCCCTCCACGCACCTCCAGTGACTGCTGTTCCACGCTCAGAAGATGACCCAAAACCCTCCAGGATCTGCAGCCAAACTGGCCCGGAGAAAACTTGCTTCCTGACCCCAAAATGGTGATCAGCATTTCCCTGGGCACGTAAGGAAGGGCCACAAGAACTAAGCACAATGCAGGAAATTCACAAATACATCCCCCCCATACCCCTAGTGACTGCTGTTCCGTGCCCAGAATGATAGAATACACTTCTGCTCAGACCAGAGTTGCCAGCTCCGAGTTGAGAAATTTCCTTGAGATTTACAATGCCCCCTCTAAGCTGTGGAGCCTTGTGAGCAAAGATTCTCCTTTGTGAGCTACTGGCATTAAAGTTGTGAGCAGGCGATTGGGCTGCTGCATAAATCATTTTGCTCTGGAGACATCCTTCCTGAGCTAAGATGAAAATGTGTGAGCCGGAGGCTAAAAAACGGTGAGCTAGCGCAGACTAACTCAGCTTAGAGGGAATACCGCCAGTGGATCCTGGGGAGGATGGCATTTGGGGAGAGAAGGGCCCTCGGCAGGGTGTAATGCCATAGAGCCAAAACAGTCATTTTCTCCCAGGGAAATTGATTACCATAATCTAGAGAACGGTTGTAATCTCGGGACCCCGTTCTGAAGGATGGCAACCCCAGATTCAAGGTGGTGCGGTGAGAATTAAGATTGCTTGGGGAAAAGATCAACAACCTCAGATATGCCGACAATACCACTCTAATGGCAGAAAGTGAAGAGGACCTCAAGAGCCTCTTGCTCAGAGTGAAAGAGGAGAGCACAAAAGTTGGCTTGAAACTCAACATCAAAAAAACTAAGATCATGGCATCCAGCCCTATCACTCCTTGGCAAATAGAAGGGGAAATCGTGGAAGCAGTGACAGACTTCACGTTCCTTGGATCCAAGATCACTGCAGACGGCGACTGCAGCCATGAAATTAAAAGACGCCTGCTCCTTGGGAGGAAAGCGATGGCAAACCTAGACAGCATGATAAAAAGTAGAGACATCGCCCTGCCAACAAAAGTCTGCATGGTCAAAGCAATGGTATTCCCAGTGGTACTGTATGGCTGCGAGAGTTGGACTATAAGGAAGGCCGAGTGCCGAAGAATAGATTCTTTTGAACTGTGGTGCTGGAGAAGACTCTTGAGAGTCCCTTGGAATGCCAGGAGATCAGATCAGTCAATCCTAAAGGAAATCAACCCTGACTGTTCCCTGGAAGGCCAGAGACTGAATCTGAAGCTCAAATACTTTAGCCACCAAAGGAGAAGGGACCACTCACTGGAGAAGAAGACCTTGATGCTGGGAAAGACTGAAGGTCAAAGAAGAAGGGGACGGCAAAGGATGAGATGGTTAGACAGTGTCATTGATGCAACAAACATGAAATTAAACGAACTCCAGAGAAGACAGGAAGGCCTGGTGTGATGTGGTCTATGGGGTCGCAAAGAGTCAGATTGTGCAACTGTACAACACCAAAGGTGAGACCGGTCTAAAGGTTGTTATGCCTGATGCCCCCCCAATAACCTAATTAAAGCCCCCTGACTGAAGCCGAGGTCCACCAACCGTGCCTGAGATTTTACATCCCTGGCCAAAGCTTCTCTGACAACATTTACCCAGCATGATAAATCACCCGTCCTCTCCGGCAGAATTCTGTCAAGAGTACTTAGGAATTTTATTATTCGGATGCTGCCAGCAAATCTGTTTTTGCCCAGCCACATGTGCGGCAGTGGCGGTGGGGGGGAAGTATTTTCCAAGGAGGCAGCTCGAAAACATTCCCGTGATTCCTCTGAAGACAGCTGTCTTTCTCGCTTCGAAGCGGCAACCAGATAAATATCTGAAAATACGGAGCGCGCAAAGGGAAGGCAGGGGGAAAGTCATCACATCTGAGCAGGATCACCGCGAGTGGGACAAAAATACATCTGTGCCTGAAATTAGAATTGCATAAGGCAAGTCGCCGGCTTTTATTATTGCCTGCTAAATCAGGAGAGTGACAAGCTTCAATTACAGTATTAGAGATCTGTCTGAAATGTGGCGGTTAAGGGGGGGGGGAAGCGATGATTCTTTTTAGAAGGTTTATTTATATATTGCCTGCTCCCTTCCCCGGGCTCATCCGAGCTTGTCAGACACTGTGAAGCAGGGGCCTGGCTCTAGGGCTGCCAGGTCCGGGTTGGGAAATACCTGGAGACTTTGGGGGTGGGTCTGGGAGAGGGCGGGGTTTGGGGAGGGGAGGGGCCTAAGCATGGCACAAAGCCACAGAGTCCACCCTCCGAGCAGCCATTTCCTCCAGGGGAGCTCGTCTCTGTCAGCCAGGGATCAGTTGTAGAAGCGGGAGATCTCCAGGCCCCACCTGGAGGCTGGCAACCCTAATTTGGAAATACCTGGAGTTTTGGAGGATGGAACCTGAGGGGGTGGGGTGGGACTTCAATGAGGCATAAAGCCATAGAGTCCACCCTCCAAAGTGGCCATTTTCTCCAGGGGAGCTGATCTCTGTTGTCTGGAGACCAGTTGTAATTCTGTGACATCTCCAGAGAAGAAGAAGAAGAAGGAGAAGGAGAAGGAGAAGGAGAAGGAGAAGAAGAAGAAGAAGAAGAAGAAGGATTTATAACTCACCCTTCACTACCCGAAGGAGCCTCCAATCAGTTTACAATCTCCTTCCCTTCCCCTCCCACAACAGACACCCTGTGAGGTAGGAGGGGCTGAGAGAGCTCTTTCAAGGACTGCTCATGAGAGAACAGCTCTGAGAGAACTTGTGACTGACCCAAGGTCACACCAGCAGCTGCATGTGGAGGCGTGGGGAACCAAACCCAGTTCTCCCAGATTACAATCCGCGTTCCTAATCACGACACCAAACTGGTAAACTTGGGGCTGCCCTCTGAGGGTTCTCCAACAGATTTCCTCCCATATATGTGTTGGAAGTTCCAGATGTGATGTCCCCTGCCTCAGACCTCCAGGCTCAGTGGCAAGAGAGACCAGACAGCGAGACAGGCACACTGACCTTTCTTCCTGGGTCTACTCTTCTGCCACCGTCCTCTTTGAAATGCAGACTGTGTTTTCAGGGATCCGTTTCACCTTCCTCCTCCTCTCTTTCTGTAATGAAGACGTGCTGCAGACCTGCAGGCACCAAGAGTGGGACACGCGGTCCTGTCTTGGCCACCAATACTCCCTCTAAGCTGTGGAGTCGTGTGAGCAAAAATTCTACTTTTTGAGCTACCAGCAATAAGTTGTGAGCAGGTGATTTGGCTGCTGCATAAATTAGTTTGCTCTGGAGCCCCACCCTTCCTGAGCTAAGACAAAAATGTGTGAGCTGGAGGCTAAAAAACTGTGAGCTAGCTCACACTCACTCAGCTTAGAGGGAACACTGCTTGGCACCATGAGGCAGGCGGGCCTCTCGCCATCCGCCTCCATCCTTTAGCTAGTAAGTTAATAATCTATCAATCTCTGCTCTTTCCTATCCAAAGTGTACTTCTCAAATAGAGAAGTATTTTTCTCCTAAACTTGCAACGTGGCTCTGAGTCGCTTCGTAAGCTGGGAAACCTGGTAAAGTGACGCTGCTGCATTTGCAGCTTTATTCAAGAACTCTGCTAACTAATGGTGACTGGACTAACCACACCAATATGGAAATGCACAGCCAGGGATGGCCCTAGTGACTCTGGGGGGGCACAGGCAAAATTCAGGGATGGGGTCCCAAGAATCACTGGGGGGTGGACTTCCCCTTACTGCACAGATTAATGCCCCCCGGGTTGCTGCTGTGACTCCAGAGACCCTCGATGCCCCAAAGTGAGGGAACTCAAGAGATCAATGGTAGAGGAGTTGGTAGAGCTGTCCTGGCTACTGAAGCCACACAGAAGAATCAGTTGGGTCCTTACATTCCCAAAGAGTGATCTTTCCTTTGCTTCTGATCCTGTACACCATCTAAAAAAAATAAGTACAGAAAGACATAAGAGCATCAGAGAAGCCAATGTTGGATCAGGCCAATGGCCCACCCAGTCCAACACTCTGTGTCACACGGTGGCCAAAACCCAGAGGCCACCACGAGGTCCACCAGTGGGGCCAGAACTCCAGAAGCTTTCCTGCTGTTGCCCCCAACCTCCCAGAATACAGAGCATCCCTGCCTCAGACAGAGTGTTCCATCTAGACCTTGCGGCTAATAGCCACTCATGGACCTCTGCTCCATATAAGAACATAAGAACACAGAGCACCAAGAAGAAATAGCATCATTGCCCTAGACAGAGTGTTCCATCTAGACCTTGTGGCTAATAGCCGCTGATGGATCTCTGCTCCGTACATTTATCCAATCCCTTCTTGAAGCTGTCTATGCTTGTAGCTGCCACCACTTCCTGTGGCAGTGAATCCCACGTGCTCATGACTCTTTGGGTGAAGAAGTCCTTCCCTTTGTTCTAAGCCTAAAAAGGTAAAGGTTCCCTTGCTCGAAAGCCAGTCGAATCCGACTCTAGGGTTGTGGTGCTCATCTCCGTTTTAAAGCCGAAGAGCCAGCACTGTCCGAAGACGCTTCCGTGGTCATGTGGCCGGCATGACTAAACACCAAGGCGCACAGAACGCTGTTACCTTCCCACCAAAGTGGTACCTATGTATCTACTTGCAATTTCTTGCTTTCGAACTGCTAGGTTCTAAGCCTACTGCTCCTTAATTTCATTGAGTCCCCACGAGTTCTTGTATTGTGAGAAAGGGAGAAAAGGATTTCGTTCTCTGCCTTCTCTATCTCATGCACAATTTTGTAAACCTCGATCGTGTCACCTCGCAATCAATGCTCCCTCTAAGCTGTGGAGTCCGGTGAGCAAAAATTCTACTTTGCGAGCTACTGGCCTTAAAGGTGTGAGTGAGCGATTTGGCTGCTGCATGAACTAGTTTGCTCTGGAGCAGGGGTGTCGAACTCATTCGTTACGAGGGCCGGATCTGACATAAATGAGACCACCTTGGGCCGGGCCACGTGTGTGTCACAAAATGTAATGCCAGGTAGCGGAGATATAAACTTTATAAAGGACACAAACACAAAGGGGGGTTTTTTACTTTAAAATAAAAACATGCTTAAAACATTAGCACTCATGCAATATTCTGGCCCAGGACAGACTGGCAATTTGCCCCGGTAGCCAGTTGCGGCAAAAAAACCCCGGATTAAACAATACCGGGTTTTCCCGTCCACACAGCGGGGGCCGCTGCCGGAAGATACGGGATGGAGGCGCGCGGGAGCGTTCAGACTGCCGCGCCAGAGGCGTGCTATATTCGCCGTTTCCCCATTAATTCGGCTGTGGGTGTATGTGCGCATGAGCGCATTTTGCCGATTTTTTTTTTTGCCCTGCAATGCCAGCACCGCATTGGGCAGTGGAGCGGAGCGCAGCCAATCACACCGCTGCTGCCTCATGCCCAACGCGGGTTGCTCCCGGCTTTTTGGCTGCGCGTTCAGACTCCCCGGAAGCGGAGAAACACGCGACAAACGCAGGCTTTCAAGATTTGCGAAGGCTTTTATCAGATGTTTTTTTAATCCGGCAGTGAAGCGCAAGAGCACCGGTAGGCTACGGGTGGGGGACGCCAGGCAGATGTGCCTGTGTGAACGTTCCATTTACTCTGGTATTGAATCGTTGTCAGCCCGGGTCCCATCCCGGGGCAAATTGCCAGTCTGTCCTCGGCCTCTATTTATTTAACAGTGTCTGATAAGTGATACTTCTTGCTCTAAATTACTGCATCAACATGTCTGTGCTGTTGCAATCTTGAGTCTGCTGTTCAGGTGTGTATCTGTAAGCTGCAAACCTACGATGACGCAGCAGCAGCAGAACTGGAAGAAGAAGCAGAAGACAGCCAGTTCCACTGCTGGCCTGATAGAAACCCTCCAGGGGGCTGATCTGGCCCCCGGGCCGCATGTTTGACACCCCTACTCTAGAGCCATCCTTCCTGAGCTAAGACAGAAATGTGTGAGCCGGAGGCTAAAAAACTGTGAGCTAGCTCACACTCACTCAGCTTAGAGGGAACACTGCATCCAAGCTAAAAGGCCCTAACCTCATAGGGAAGGTGTTCCAACCCCTTAATTATTTTAGTTGTCCTTTTCTGCACCTTTTCTGGTGCGAGAATATCTTTTTTGGGGTGCTGCGACCAGAACTGTACACAGTATTCCAAAAGAGTCTGTGCCATTGGTTTCGACTGGGGCCTGATGATACTGGCATCCTTGTGATTTTTTTGCTTGAGGTACAAAGAGCACGTGGACATTCCTGTCGGTTACTAGAACCCTTCTCCCCCGTGAAGCTTCTGCAAGGCTGCGAAAGTACGCTGGAGCTCCCGTGCCCAAGAGCAATTTTGCTTGCGTGGGTCCAGACTGCCGTCCTCCATTCCCAGGGAAAATCTAACGCCCCGAGCTTTTACTGTTCAGTGCCAACATAGCTCATTTCCATGCATTTTGATTTTCAGGTAGAAAGGCTACACATACGGAATCCACACATGCCAGATTTCGGGCTCCGGGTCATTTTGGAATGAATGGAGTACAGGTGTCTCGGTATCTTGCAATGAATTATGAAGCTTTCCATCGCATCGTGCTCTATTTGGGGCTACCCTTGAAGCTGCGGCCGATGCAGAATGGCTGGGGCCAGCTATTGGGAGCAGGTGACCGCAGTACTGCATAGGCTTGCCAACCCCCAGGTGGGCCTAGTAACGAATAAATATACACTGCAAGAAACTTTTCGAAATGAACGTGTTCTATTTGTAATTGTCATTCTATAAAGTGCACAGTGTGCTATTATTGCATCCGTATCAGGTACATGCATTCAGTTCATTCAGTTCAACAACTACCAGTCAACTTCGCATCAGCATTTTAAAAAGTCAAGCCCCAACGGGAGTTTCCGGAATTGCAAGCCCACTTCTACTTGCACAAAGTCTTCCAAAAGGGGGAGGGGGAAGCTTTCAATTGTATTCGGTTGATGCTTATTGCCGGTCCAACAAAAGACACATTGTGCAGCTGAGATTCATGGACGGAACGCTCCTGTCATTCGCATTGCAGGATAATGGCACGCTATGCGCTTTATAGAATGACTAGCGGGGAAGCCCGTTGCGGGAAGAGGCAACGGGCGCTAGGGAGTGTTGTGGGTGGGGCAAAGTGCCTGAGGAGGTCTGGGGCGTTGCGGGTGAGGGGAGCGTTGTGGCACCATTTCTCCCCCGCGGAGGATCGCCCCCAGTGCCGGGCGTGCAGCGTATAGGGCGGAGGCTGCGGCGGGCTGCAGAAGCACGGCGCAGCCCACCGCCCCGTCCCTGAAACCAGGCAGGGGCAATGGAGCGCAATGTCAGGCTGGGGAAGCGCGGTGGTGGCTGTCGTGGCTGAGAGGCCCCCCCCCAGGCCGGTCGTGCAGGCTTGCGCTCAGAGGGCTCGGCGGGGTTTGTATTCGCGGCGCAGCCCCCCCCCCGGAACGTAGTTTGGGGCCGTGGAGTGCCGCGCTGTTTGAGGGAAGCGCGGTGGCGGCATTTACCCCTCGTGCAGCAAGAGTGAGGAAGGGACGCCTGGAAGAGGCACGGGTCCCGAAGAGCGGAGGATCCATGCCAATGGGTGGCTGGACGCAGACTGGAGGCGGGAGGCTGCATGCTGGCTGAGTGGGTGGGCGCACGCCCATGCAGGATGGCAAAGCAGCCAGTGGCGAGGGACCCCCTCTCTGAGTGGCAGGTCCCTCGGCCAACTGATTCCGGCGCGCATTTTGACCATATAAGGTATGACCAAAACTCAAATATATATAAGGAAAGGATAATTACAAATAGAACACGTTCATTTATAAAAGTTTCTTGCAGTGTGTATTTATCCGTTACTAGACTTTTCTAACACTGCAGCTCAGGGTGCTACAACCCCCAGGTGGGGCCTGGAGATCTCCCAGAAAGAGGACTTAACTCCTGGCAATGGAGATCAGTTCCCCCTGGAGAAAATGGCTCCTTTGGAGGGTGGACTCTAGGGCTGTGTACCCCACTGAAGTCCCTCCCCTCCCCTCCCCAAGCCCCACCCTCCCAAGGCTCCACCCCCCAAATCCCCAGGTATTTCCCAACCCAGAGTTGGTGATCCTAACAAAGGCGAGCCAGTTTGGTGTAGTGGTTAAGTGCATGGACTCTAATCTGGGAGAACCGGGTTTGATTCCCCACTCCTCCACTTGCACCTGCTGGATGACCTTGGGCAAGCCATAGTCCTGGCACAGCTGTTCTTGAAAAAGAGCAGTTTCTCTCAGAGCTCTCTCAGCCCCACCTCCCTCGCAGGGTGCCTGTTGTGGGGAGGGGAAGGGAAAGGAGTTTGTAAGCCGCTCTGAGACACCTTTGGGTAGTGAAGGGTGGGGTATAAAGCCAATCTCCTCCTCCTCCTCTCCCAAGCCCAATTCCAGGTGATGACCTTAACAGCCCTACACAGCTTGGGTCCAGGGTATCTGAAGGACCGTCTCTTTCCCTATGTTCCTGCCTGGGATTTAAGATCACGAGGAGAGCCTTCCTGACTGTCCCAAAGATCAAAACAAAGTTCAAGTCCAGGGGCACCTTTAAGACCAACTAAGTTTTATCCGAGGTGTAAGCTTTCATTTGTGTACCCACTTCTTCAGATTACAGTGGGGCTACGGGGGGGGGGACTCTGCCCCCTTCCTTAAAGGCCTGCCCCCTTAGTTAAAGGGCCCTCACTTCTTAAAGGCCCCCTTCTCCCCAAAAGTATTTAAAGGGATACTTTAAATGTTTTTGAGAAGGAGCAGGGGATGGCGCGCTCCCTTTCCCTCCCTTCCTGCAAGATTTAAAGAGCCCTCCAGCTGATCAGCGGGCCAGGTGCTCCCTTGCCAATCAGCTGAAGGGCCCTTTAAATCTTGCAGGAGGGGAGGGAGAGGGGGGTGCACTCCCCTTTCATTATGGCATCTCCACCAGAAACTTTTTTGCCCCACAAGCCACGAAGTCCTGGCTACTTAGGTAAAAGTAAAGGTTTCCCTTGCTCGAAAGCCAGTCGTATCCAACTCTAGGGTTGCGGTGTTCTTCTCCATTTCCTAGTCAAAGAGCCAGTGCTGTCCGAAGACATTTCCATGGTCATGTGGCCAGCATGACTAGACACTGAGGTGCACAAAACGCTGTTACCTTCCCACCAAAGTGGTACCTATTTATCTACTTGCAATTTCTTGCTTTCGAACTGCTAGGTTGGCAGGAGCTGGGGCCAGAGACGGGAGCTCACTCCGTCATGCAGTGCTCGGGTCTCGAACTGCTGAACTACCGACCTTCCGGTCTGCAGCTCAGCATCTTAACCACTGAGCCACCGCAGCTCCTCCTGGCTACTTAGCATACAGCATAATTAAGGTGTTTAACAGACGCAAGGACTAAACTGGAATAACAAGCTTAGTTTATATGGTCACCATTTGTTTGGGTTTAATTTCGGGGGGCGGGAACATAGTGGAGGAAACAAACGTATCAAAATCAGAGAGTGATGGGTAGATGTACCCTTCTTAACTGTGGAATGCTGAGAGGAATTAACGGAGACTTGGTCAGGCCGCACCTGGAGTCCTGTGTGCAGTTCTGGAGGCCTCACTTCAAAAAGGATATGGGCAAAATCGAGAGGTTGGAGAAGAGAGCAACGAGGACTATCAGGGGTCTGGAGACTGAGCCCTATGAGGAAAGGTGAAGGGCCTTGGGAATGTTGAGTTTGGAGAAGAGGAGATTGAGGGGGGGGCATGATGGCTCTCTCTGAAAGGCTATCATTTGGAGGAGGGTCAGGAGCTGTTCCAGTTGGCAGCAGAGGAGAGGACCCGAAGCAACGGGTTTGAATTACATGCAGAAAGATATCAGCTGGATAATAGGAAAAACTTTTTCATGGTCAGAGTGGTTCAAAGGTGGCATCAGCTGCCTAGGGAGGCCGTTAGCTCCCCTTCACTGACAGCTTTCAAGAAGAAACCAAACCATTTTGCCATCAGGACTGTAATGAGCCCATTTGGGCATGCAGCATATGTAAACTGTATGGTTCCATAAGAACATCGGCTCTGAAGAAGTAAACAGAATCGAAACTCTCTCGGCCGACAGGAGACATCAGCCAGCCTGTTACAGCCTCCCTGCAGACCTGGAAGTTGGCATCTTAGAAACAGCCAAGAAGACCACAGTGTATTCAAGGACTGGGCACAGCCTATTTATTGGTCTTGCTGGGGAAGGCTTTCTCTGTACTATTTCAAGGCTTAGTGCTTTAATAAGTAGTAGTGGAGCATACTAGAATACTTACAGTTCATTCCGTGTATTGTGTTTGAGACGCACACCTTTAAGTAAAAACTTTGTGTGTCATTAGACCTTAAACAATTGTTATTTCCATGGGATATTTTGGTTCGGTTTGTTACTGCGTGTAGTATCTCCGTGGTCCCATTGTGTTTAGAGCTTTCAAGAAGAGGCTGGATGAATATTTGTCAGAGACGCTTTAGGGTGGTCCTGCATTGGGCAGGGGGTTGGACTAGATGATGTGTATGGCCCCTTCCACCTCTAGGATTCTATGATTCTATGAGACCCTGCTATCAAAGACACTCCCTTGCTGGGTATATAAGAAAGGGCCCTTTCAGCGGCAGCCCCGATTACGGACTAGCCTCCCCTCTCACTTTCGATCTTTAGGAGGCAGTTGAAGACAGTTTTATTGAGGACTGCAGTGAGTTAAGTTTACCAGCAGACCTTAGTTGTGATTTTAAATTTTGGTTTTTATGTCCTTAATGTCTTTTGTTCTACATTTTTCTCTACGGTGTAAGCTGCCTTGGCCTTCATGAGAAAGAGAGGTGGCAAATAAATGTTTTGAATTAAAAACAAAAAACTTGTTTGGATTGATGGAATGAGGATTTCCAGTGGTGACCACATCGGCCTGAGTGTCACTCCCTCTGGTTTTATATATTGTTTCATTCAACTCTGTGAGGGAAATTTGAGGTAGTTTGCAAATGGAAAATGTTCATGTCTCTTTGAACTCAAAGTCCGTAATGCCCCCAAAGGAGTGATAATATAGAAGGAGTGCCTTTGACAGAAAATTGGGTCACATAGGGAAGGAGAGCCAGGAATGCAAGACATTTAATTTTATTCTAGAGAATATTTAGCTTGTCAGTCAACCAACAACTGTGCATGAACACACACACATTGGAATCATAATACGTTTGATTACATTAATATTCATTCTGTGATGAGAATTAGCCAAGGCAACTTATCAGACTGACAGGAAACATAAGATTCTCTACTGCATTTCTATCTCTCCAGTTTGCTCAGGGGACCCACCGCACTTCACGCCTGTCCCAGTCTGTCCTTACAAAACAATCCTGTGAGGTAGGTTCAGCTGGCAGAGTGCCTGGCCTGAGGTCACCCAGTGAGCTTTGATGGCAGCATGGAGATATGATCCCAGTTGTAAGCAGCTAATGGGTCCAGAAGTAAAACCTCAAACACCAGAGTGCCATCACATAATACTGTCTATATAGGCCGAATCTACATTTGTCTTTCCCACCAGTGTCCCCGCCTTTTGACTCCGTCTTCAAAAAAGCTGTCCACATTTGATGTCATTTTCACACCTCAACAGTGCTAGCATGCTTTCACACATCCACATATGTTTATCGCCCTTCTGGGGTAGCTCCACTGTCATTGCACCTCCACACTGCTTTAAAAGAATCTTCTCCAAACAAGATTCAAACAAGCATAGAGAAAGATGATGTCACAGCAGCAGGCAACTGATTTAAAAATGCAAATGCAGATTTGACCTATGAGGACCAACCAAATGACACGCAACAGTGTGTGAGAGTTTTTGAGTTCTCTAGAATTCTTCCTCAGGTTGGATGTTCAAAACATTTAAGAAGAGGGGAGGGAATATTCCTCAGGACACAAGCCCTGATAACAGCTTCCTTGGGTGCAAGATGAGGAACTACCTCAAACGGCCCTGTTTTCAAGTTACCCCCATGGACAACTGAATAGTAGACAGGCCACACCCACCCACCTACCTAATCACAGGTAGAGATTCTCAGACTTTTGTGAGGTGCTTTCACACACACTAAATAACCCCCTTTCAATCCACTTCACAACTGGATTTTACCGTGTGAAATGGCAAAATCCACTTGCAAATGGTTGCTAAAGTGGATTGAAAACTGCATTATGTAGGACTAGTAATAAGGCCCGTTGTGGAAATAAATGCAATGAGCTCTAGAGAGGGCCTGGGAGAATGCTTCTGCCTGCAGCCAGGGCCCACATCCTCCCCGCAGATAGCCATATAAAAGGCGGGGGAGGCTAAGATGGGCCGGTAATGGGTGGTGCTCTGCCAAAGGAGAGGCCCCATGCCACCCAGCTCTCCCACCAGCTTCAGAAGGCAGTGGGGAGGTGAAGAGGGGCCAGCAACAGGCGGTGCACTGCCAAAGGAGAGGCCCCACACCACCCGGCCCTCCCGGAGGACTCCCAGTGGCCTCAGAAGCCAGCCCGTTGTGGAACGAAATACAACAGGTTGTAGACAGAGGCTGCTGCCCCCCCCCCATCGTCCTCCACCTCCTTCAGCCTCTGGACCCTCCACCCACTGGAGTGTCTGGGCCATCCGTTGGCTCCCAGCACACTGAGGCTGAGACGCTGGGCGGTGCTTCTGTCAGTGGGACGAAGGCAACACAGCCAGTGGCCAGGGACCTGTTTCTGAGTGGCAGTTCAGGCAGCCAACTGATTTTGGTGCACATTGAATCTTGTCACCCCAAAACTAAATTATTACATAGGAGAGATGTGTGAGAGGAAAATCTGGTGGGATGTCTGAGGCACAGAGGCAGCAGTGAAGGCCAGAGGAGGCCCCACCTACTGGGCCAAAGGCAGGAGCTGTTCCGGGACAGGATGAGTCATCTCCCAAGAAGCCAGAAGCACTCTGTTGGCTCCAGCAGGAGTGGGAGTTAGGGTTGACAGCCCCCAGGTCCAGGTGGGGGTTCACCTGCTTTTGGGGGCTTTGATCCATCCAGGGCCAGCTGGCTGGTGAGGGAAGCCCCACCCCAAGCCCTGCCCCCAAGAGCGACCACCCCTGCCACCCCTCTCCATTCCCTCCTGCCTGATTTAAAGGGCTTCAGCTGATCAATGGAACCTTTAAAGGGTCTTTTTGCAAGCAGGATGGGGGCCGCGGCATATGGGGCTGATTTCCCCCAGTGCCACGGCCCTCACTTTAAAGTGTCTTTTTGTGAGCTGAGTGTGGATATCAGAAAATACTTTGGCCTCTGGTCATGTCCCTGTGCTAGGATATAAGTGAACATTCCAGATAACCATTTTGAAAATCTTACCCTCGAGAAAATTATATACCAACTTTGCAGATAAATATCCCGACTATAAACCTTTCCATTCAGGCAGAGGAATCCATGGAAATGACAGGCCACCTTTTGCAGATCCCTTCCTGGGTGCATTTCCTGATACTATCTCGGTTAGTGGTTGTTGGTGATGGACCCCATGAAGTCACCGGAAACATCAGTCGTCTTAACCTTTGGCTGAGAAATGAGACCTACAGATAAGTTCCGACTTAGAAAGAAACAAATCTTCCTCTTTTTTGCCAGGCTAAAATGAGGCTGTTTATCACAAAACCCTTAGCTGTGTTCAACAGCCAGGAAGGGAGGTCTCATCACTTGTCGCTTATGGAACCACTGACATAAACAAAACTGGGGAGGTGGGGTTGCCAATCTCCAGGTGGGGCCTGAAGATCTCCTGGGGTTACAGTTGATCTCCAGCTGACAGAGATCTGTTCCCCTGGGGAAAATGGCTGATCTGGAGGGCGGACTCCAAGGCATTATACCCCTCCCCAAACCCCGCCTTCTCCAGGCTCCACCCCCAGATCTCCAGGAAGTCCCCAGTCTGGAGTTGGCAACCGTAACCCAAGCAGATGCTTCGAATAACCCTGATGCTCCAAAGGAAAACCAAAACAGAAAAGTCGTGCAGCGCCGTTGATTTGAGACTGACAAAAATGGCATTACCAGCCCAAGACCTTTTATTTACTATTTTATTCTATTCATTTATATCCAGCCTTCCTCCCCAGTGGGAACCCAAAGCAGCTTAAGCTGTTCTCCTCTCCTCCATTTAACCCTCGCAACAACCCTGTGAGGTAGGTTAGGCTGAGAGAGTGTGACTGGCCCAAGGTTGCCCAGCCAGCTGAGCTTCCATGGTTGGAATGGGAATTCGAACCCGGGTCTCCCAGATCCTAGTCCAACACTCTTAACCACTGCACCACACCACACCACAGAACACTTCTCCTGCCCCAAAGAGTATGCAGAGTGCTGCATTTTTTGCCAGTCAACAGAACTGCTAAATGAAGAGTAGGGAGATTATTTTTTGAAAAGCAGAAAGCGTGAACTTGCCATTCAGTGCCAAAAATAGACAGGCACCCTCTTTCCCACTCTAATCGGCAATAGGTCCCCCGTGATCAGTTCCGCTCGGGCTTTTATGTCTAATTCATCGTCATGGTATCAAACGGGTGCCCTACGGCTTTGGTCTGCCAGGAAGAAATGCTTAAGTGGTATTAATTTCCCCCTCTTTCGGATGATTGCAGTGCCTTTGCCTGGTCCCGCCTCCACCGCAAGCCCTTCTCTTGCTGGGCTAAAGAGCTTTGTTCACCCCATCAGAAGCCGCTGCACTGAAAGGGAGAGAGCGGTGGCAAGGCAAGCTCCTTCCGTCCCAGCTGGGCAGCTGGAGAGCAGCGAGAGGTGGGCAGGACATGATGACACAAGAGCTTCTCCGCTTGCCCAGGAGTGCAGGTGGTGGTGGCAGAGGCATGCGCCGCTTGTGAGCCATGGTGGGAGAGACAACTGAGCTGCCTGATTATCAGCCGTCCCTTCCCCTTCCTGTGGGACGAGGTCCCCCTGGCTCCTTATTTTCCACCCATGACCAACTATCTCTCAGTGATTAAACCAAGAATTAAATTAAAATTATTACAAGATGTTAAAGAAAGAGGGAGGATTTGCACTATCGGTTTGGAGATTGTATTACAAAGCAGCTGCCCTTACGTGGATGAAAGAATGGATTATTTTAGAAGATATGAGACTTTTGAAGTTAGAAGGGCATGACTTAAAAATGGGTCGGCATGCATTTGTATGGTATGGGAAAAGTAAAAATCACAAATATTTTAAGCAGCATATACTCAGAGTGGAAGTACTTAAGGTGTGGGAACAAATTCAAAAACAGTATTACAACAAGACGCCAAAATGGATCTCCCCATTAGAAGCGTTTATAAATCTAATGATTTTCCCCAAAGAATTAATATGGAGATATCAAGAACTGATAGATGATCAAGACACTCTACTTCGACAAGAACAATTAAAAGAAAAAGGCATTCATCTGAATTGGTGGGAAAGAGCACAACTAGATTCCAGATTTGGGAAGGATAAAAATGTGGGATTTTATAATACAGAGTTAGAGTTAGACAAAATTGTATGGTCTACTGAAGGGAAGCATATTAAGCTATTCTATGGGCTTCTGTTAGAAATGGAAATGCAAGAGGAGGTGGTAAAAGATGTCATGGTTAAATGGGCTCAAAATATAGGTCATAATACAAAAAATGCTTGACACAAATGTACCATTTATCCCAGAATTGTTTTTATTGAATACTAGGAGCAAAGCCCATTGTGGAGGAAGACCATGGGCCCTAGCACGGCGCGAGTGAGGCGCCCCCGGTCTCCCGCTCTTTCTGGCTTGTAAGTGGCTTCCCAGCAGGGCGCAGCCAGTGGGGTCTGGGCGACCTCTGGCAACAGCAGTAGGAGTGGGCTCGGCCTGAGGGGCCCCCCGCACTGGAGTGGCCAGCGCACTTGTTATCCAGTCGCAGCCCAGCTGGGAACCTGTAGCCGGGCTCAGGCTTGGGCTGCGGCAGGACCAGGCTGAGGCCCCCCCCCACTGGAGCGGCCAGCCCATTTGTCGTCGGGTCGCATGCATTCAGGGCAGTGACGTGAGTTCAGGTGAGGACGGCGGCGGCAGCAGCAGGATTGGGCTGGGCCCAATGTCAGCATGTTGCTGGCTGACACTCTAGCAATCAGTCAGAGTACCATAGAGTTCCCAGGCTGATTGCTAGAGCATCAACCAGCAACATGCTTGGCGTGATTACCTCACTTCTGGGTGATGTAATCACCACGTGCATGGAAAAAGACTCCGGGACGGGACACAGGACTCTCCCACTGCTTCTGAGGTAACGCTTGGCAACCCTAAATAATTCAGAGCAAGGGGTGTCAGTTATCAGACGCCGTCAAATAAACAAGATATTGCAAGGGTGCTGATGTTTTAAGCATGTTTTTTATTTTCATTTAAAAGAACCCTTTGTGTCTGTGTCCTTTATAAAGTTTATGTCTCCGCTACCTGACATTACATTTATGTCAGATCTGGCCCTCATGACAAAAGAGTTTGACACTCCGGGCCTAGAGCATCCCGCTTCCCCAGGCAGCTGACTCCCCTGTTGCACAACTCTGACCGTCAAAAAGTTTTCCCTCAGATCCAGCCGGCCCCTTCCCGCCCTTTATCCTCGCAGTGTTGGAAAGACATTACAGAGATCGTCGCAGTGATCTTTTCTAGTAATATTTTAGAGCTAGATGTTATTGTACGTCACCTTTTTAAACAGTTGCCTTTGTTCATCGCCTCGGAAACTTCTTGTGAGATACCAAACAAATACACGGCACACACAAATATCGGCCTATTTGAGGGCTGATGCCAAATTCGCAAGTCACTGAGTACAGCGGTTGGGTCGGGGAGCTGGGCCCCCTTGCCCTGCACAAACTGCTTTGAATAGGGACCACTACACACAAGGAGAAGACACGTCTCTCTGTGCCAAGCTTCCCCAAGCTGAAATGGCCCCTGTTTGGTCCACTGATGACATCAACGGGAAAATACGCTGGTTTCCCCAAGGGGCCAAATAGAGCCCGCCTGAATAGTTTCAGGCCAGAGAAATTGTACTCATAAGCAGGGTGGGGTAGCTGATGCAATGAACAAATCAAAATATTTAAAACAATAAAATACAATAAAGAAGATAGGTTGGATTTATACCCCACCCTTCACTACCCGAAGGAGTCCCAGAGCGGCTTACAATCCCTTCCCCTTCCCCTCCCAACAAGACACCCTGAAGCAGGTGGGGCTGAGAGAGCTCTCTAAAGAACTGCCCTTGAGAGAACAGCTCTGAAAGAACTTATGACTGGCCCAAGGTCACACCAGCAGCTGCACATGGAGGAGTGGGGAATCAAACCCAGTTCTCCCAGATTAGAGTCGGCGCTCTTAACCATTACACCAAACTGGCTCTCTAACAAATCTAACAATAATACGGTACAGAAAACTAGAAACTTGTAAACTGCAGGAGAGATTTAAAAAGAATTCAGAACAACACGATAATACTAAATCAGCCTGAATAGTCAACATGGACAAAAACTATTGCTTTGCCCCCAGGCCAACAGAAAACTGGGTAAAAAGAAAAGAGCGGGAGTCCAGTAGCACAAATCAAAGATTAACAAAATTTGTGGAAGGAGAGGAGCTTTTGGGGGTCCCGGCCTACGTCTTCAAATACAGACGTTCCCAACCCGCCACAAATTTTGTTAGTGCTCCTGGACTCTTGCTGTTTTCTGCTGCTACAGACAGAATAACACGCCTCCACCTCTTGATCTACCTCCCTGGATAAGAAGAGATTTCCATCTGGTTCTGAAAAGTCTAAACGGTTTTGCATCAGGCGAAAGGAAAGACAATCCATTAAAGAGAGAGCACAAGAGTGAGTCTCCTCCAATCGTCCTACCGTTCTTTTGTAATAACTTCGTTTTCTTTCTTTTTCAAAAAGCGCTGATTTAAATGTTAATTAAATTGGTCCCTGCTTCTCCCCGGAGGTATTGCTATCTGATGCTCGCTTGCATCCTTCGGGGGAACTGTGTTGCCTCTGTCTGCTGGCAAAGAGGTGAAACACAGACGGAAGGAGGTCTGCATTCAGAATGCCCCAAGTGAAATCTTGGCACGGATTCTTACGGAGCCCTGCTTGTGTATGATGAGCTTCTATTAACATGCGTCACTAAGCCACTGGGCCCACTGGGTCCAGTCCAGTCCCACCGATAAGCTACACATTGTACAGAACAACGGGTCCCGATCCGAAAGAGCACCTGGCCAGTTCAGTGGGGCTCTGTCTGGTTCCCAGTCAAACCACTCTCCACCCACGCTTTGGCAGTGAATGCTTTATTGGAAGATATGAGATGCTGTGGGTTCAAGCTCTTTGTGAGGACTGATTTGCAAAGGCAGGAAGATACAAGATATAGGTAAAACCCCAAAATTCCATGCACACCTACATCAGAGTTACTACAGTGACTATGAAAGATATACAGTCATTATCTAGCCAGGCACAGTCTTCTCCAAGGACATTTCTCATGTGAAAGATGTCTTGGGGCCCCCTTAGGAAAATTACCAAGCAATCCTCCCTAGCAAACTACACACACCCTCTCCCCTCCCCTCAGGAATTCAATGGCAAACAAGGGTAGCGGTAAGGATACAGAATACAAGCAGTGTAAATCAAGGATGGACAATGCAACCAACTCAGCCAGCCTGGCCCAACGTCAGATGCCCGAATTTGACAGGCTCAGGGTGGGAATCACGATGCAAAATGTGCATTGAGATCAGGTGCCCACCGGGTGTTTTTAGGGAGTGGGTGGGGCTCCTGCTCAGCAGGGCTTCTGATTGGCCACTGAAGATCTCATTGCCTGCGCAGATTAAGATGACATCGGTTCGGTGGCAGCTGCCCCTACCGCGCTGCCATTTCTCTCTCACACACACTCTTGTCCTCTGTATTTGGGCCTCTTCTGTGGAGAGGAGGGGGCTCCACCTGCCGCAGTATCCATTTCATGACTGCGCCCACCACCTGTGTCAGAATTCCAAAGGTGCCCACAGGCTCGAAAAGGGTGGGGACCCCTATCTAGATGTGCATAGGGCTGCCAGCTCCCCCCCGCCCCCGTCTCCGACAGGGGATGGAGGGGTCGGGTTGCCAGATCCAGGTTGGGAAATGCCTCAGGATGGAACCTGGGGAGGACAGGGACCTCACAGGGGTACAATGCCACAGAGTCCACCCCCCAAAGGAGGAACTGATCTCTTTAGTCTGGAGGTGAGGTGTAATTCTGGGGGATCCCCAGGTCTAGGATTGTCATACCCCTGATGGGGGCAGGGATTCTGCCAATTTCAGGGGGGGGCCTGATCCACCTGCAGGCCAGCTGCCAACAGGGGGAGCCCTGCCCCAAACAGCTCCATAGTGCCCAATGTGCTGGGTGAAATGATGTCACCTGGAGGTGACATCATCATGCTGGGCACATTGTCGGGTGGACACTCTGGCCAAATCTCTATAGTGACCACAGAGGTTCTGGCGGAACACTAGAGTGTCTCCCCAGCAACGTGCCTAGCACGATGATGTCACTTCTGGGTGATGTAACTGCAGCACGCAAGAAGACTCTGGGGAGACGACTGGAGCCCCCCACCACCAAAAGGTAGGGACCTAGCAACCCTACCCAGGTCCTCCCTGGAGGCTGGCATCCCTAGCAAATGTGTCCCTGCTTCCTGCTCATGTGCAAAGCCGTCTGGCTGTGCAGTGTCTACTCTGGCCCTGCCCTTCTTCCCAAGAGCACCAGAGGGCAGGCCTAATCCACCTCTCCTCCAGTTCCCCCTTACAACCATCCTGTGGAAGTGGGTTAGGCCGAGAGAGGGAAGGTACCCGGAGGCTGAGTGGGGGGGGTGGAACCTCTAAACCGCTGCCCCGCGCTGCATTTTCTTGGACAACTGGGACCATCTGGTTGCATGAGTTCGGGAGGAAGTGGGGATAATCTGGCTAGCAGCAACTGCAAAGCAGATTTTGTTTCCTCCTCTGCCCGCGGGTACTTAGTCTGGGCGTGGCCTGAGCCAAAGGGCTTTTCCTTGTCCCTTGGCTCTTAGTTTGCGACTTGCCAGTTTGGTGTAGAGCCAGTTTGGTGTCATGGTTTGGAGCGCAGACTCTAATCTGGGAGAACCGGGTTCGATTCCCCACTCCTCCACATGCAGCTGCTGGATGACCTTGGGCCAGTCACAAGTTCTCTCAGAGCTGTTCTCTCAAGGGCAGAGAGAGAGCTGTCTTGAGAGAGCTCTCTCAGCCCCACCTACCTCACAGGGTGTCTGTTGTGGGGAGGGGAAGGGAAAGGGATTTTAAGGGATGCTGGGCTAGATGGACCACTGGTCTGATCCAGCTGGGCTCTTCTGATGTTCTTATACAGGGTGGGAATCAAAGCTCTGAGACTCCTTTGGGTAGTGAAGGGCGGGGTATAAATCCAGTCTCCTCTTCTTCTTGCAGCCGGGATGCACGTTCGCCAGGCCTGTGGATCAGGACCCACCCAGGATGAGCTTTGCTCGCTTTGTGTGCCTGTGTGTTTTAAAAAAATTAAATGCTATTTAGATTGATTGTGTTTTTGGCATCTCTATCAGCACAACAAGGCAAATTGACAAATTACGTTTCGGAAAACACGCAAGCGGAGAAGAGGGAGGGCGTTCAGGCAAGCTCACGCCACCAATCTGCTCTGCAGATGCCAAGGTGCAGGGACAGAAAAAGGCACGCAGCAGATTTGGAACATGGAGCCCCAACCCAACTGCACTGGAAGATCAAGCCAGCTTATTTTATCCCTGTTTCCACTGAGGAAGAAGTGAACCAGGAAGCAGCTGCATTGAGCCTTACCCTGCCTAAGCTGGCATCGCTCTTTGACCTGTCCTGCTTTGCCCCTGATGGTTTTCCTTCTACAAGAGACTCTTATTGCAGGACAGGTATTCCCCTGTCCTGCCTGTGGGCGGCTTTCAAATTCAGATAGTTTACACTGAGGCTGAGTTCAGGCAGGCGGTTTGCAGCGGGGGCCAGTCGTGGCAAAAAAGCCCCAGAACAAACTGTTCCGGGTTTTCCCAGTCGCACGGGGCCGACTGATGTGGGAGCATACCAGGAGGAGGCGCACGGGAGCGTTCAGACTGCTGGCCTGGTGGTGCATCTGTAAATGGCCTTTTCCTGGTAAATTGGCTGGATGCCTATGTGTGTGTGAGCGCATGAGTGCATGAGCACTCATGCGCTCATACACACATAGGTGTGGTAAGAAATTTCAGAAATATAGAAGGTTTGGGTTTTAAAATGAACCAAATAGTTTATAAAATCCATGTATCTGTCTCTGTCTTTGCTAGCAAACTGCTTTGGTCTGTTGTCACTGAACAAAATCCCAGGAGTCTGTGCAAAACCCTTGTTCCAGGCAAAGCACCCCTCTCTGTCACGTACAAAGTTCACTCATTCCACTCCCAGGATCTAAATCAATGTAATTTCCCTTAGGTGTGAGACTCCCTATATCCATTTAAACCATGAAATCTTCTCTGGCAGGAAAAGCCATTTAGGCAGTGACAGACTTCAATCCATCTGATACAGGGATTCACACCCCTACTCCCATCCCAAAGATAACATGAAAGAATGGTTTTATCTTCAATGCTGGGAACACCAGGAAAAACACAATGAAACCATTTCTGGTCCTGTAAACAAAAGGCAACTTTTGTTGTGTGAGACACAAGAAAGCAATTTCCTTGCAAATATCCTCAACTTCAAGATTTCAATTTACAACTGTAATTTGATTATTGGGGATCTTTTTGATCTTTCGGGTATAAAGACTGGGCAGTCCCAACAGACTTTCGCTGGCTCTTGAAGGAACCAGGAGAGATTTTGCTCTCTGGAGTCTTTGGGAGTCAGCCCGAAAGGCCTTTCGTTTTCTGCATGCTCTTGGGGGGGGGACGACTTTACTTGCATGTTTATTGTCTATATTTTTCACTATCAATGTTTAAGAAATAGGATTGTACTGTGTTGGCAGCTGGTTTGGCGTCTTGCTAACCACCTTGCCTGGTAAACCTTTGGATGTTTTCTTAATAAAGATAAGTTTTATTTTAAGAAGAGACCTTTTGCAAAAAGTGTCTCTGCCAGCGTTTGGGGGTTTCCTAGCTTGCATCTATTGCCTTTGGTAAGGAGGCAACACTCAGGGAACACACGAACCAAGAGGGAGAGGTGTGGGTGGCACGGGTGAACACATTCACAGGACACGTGCAGCCCCATTATTCTCACAACAATAGGCATCCAGCCGATTTGGGGAGGATCCTGTTGCGCCAGCACCGCATTGGGTAGTAGAGCAGAGCACAGCCAATCATATGCGCCAATCATATGCACTTGAAGCAACGCGGGTTGCTCCCGGCTTTTCGGCTTCGTGTTCACGCTTCCGGGAAGAGGACTGACATGGGATAAAGGCACTCTCTGGGATTTGCTACCACTTGTAACAGTTATCTTTTAAACATGGGAGCGAAGTGGAACAGCACGGGTTGCCTACGGGTGGGGAATGCCAGGCAGATGTGCCTGTGTGAACACCCCCTTTAATCCGGGTGGGAAACGTGTCTGGAACGTGGCTATAGCAGGGCAAATGGCCGGTCTGAACTCAGCCAGAGAGTGATTAAAATGTGGAATTTGCTGCCAGAAGATGCAGTGATGGCCACAGGAATAAGCAGCTTTAAAGGGGGATTCGATTGATTCAAGGAGGAGAAGTCTTTTAATGTCTACTAGCCATGGTGGTTGAGGAGAACCTCCACACTCAGGGGCACTAATCCTCTGAATTCCAGAGGAAAGATGCAACTTCAGGGGATGGCCTCAGCCTCCATGCCCTGCTGGTGACTGTCCAGAGGAACTTGCTGGCCACTGTGTGAGACAAGATGCTGGACTAGATGGAGCACTGGTCTGATCCAGCAGGGCTCTTCTTGTGTCCTTATGAAGGCCTTGGCCTCTGTGCCGTGTTGCCGGCCGTCCAGAGGACCTGGTTGGCCCATGTGTGAGAAATGAGGCTGCACTGGATGAATCCTCACTGGTCTGATCCAGCAGGGCTCTTCTGATGTTCTTATGAGGGGAAGGCCTTGGCCTCTGTGCCCTGTTGTTGGCCATCCAGAGGAACTAATTGGCCACTGTGTGAGACAGGATGCTAGACTAGATGGACTGTTAGTCTGGTCCAGCAGGGCTCTTCTCATGCTCTTATAAAGGGAAGGTCTTGGCCTCTGTGCCCTATTGTTGGCCCACCAGAAGAAGTGGCTGGCCCTTGTGTGAGACAGGATGCTGGACTAGACGGACCACTGGTCTGGTCCAGCAGGGCTCTTCTGATGTTCTTATGAAGGCCTCGGCCTCTATGCCTTGTTGTTGGCCGTCCAGAGGAACTGGTTGGCCACTGTGTGAGACAGGGTGCTGGACTAGACGGACCACTGGTCTGGTCCAGCAGGGCTCTTCTGATGATGTTCTTATGAGGGGAAGGCCTCAGCCTCTGTGCCCTGTTGTTGGCCCTCCAGAGGAACTAGTTGGCCACTGTGTGAGACAGGATGCTGAATTAAATGGACCACTGGTCTGATCCAGCCAGGCTCTTCTTAGGAAGGCCTCGACCTCCATGCCCTTTTGTTAGCTGTCCAGAGGAACTGGTTAGCCACCGTGTGAGACAGGAGGCTGGATTAGAGGGACCACTGGTCTGATCCAGCCGGGCTCTTTGTATGTTCTTAGGAAGGCCTCGGCCTCTCTGCCCTCTTGTTGGTTGGCCATCCAGAGGAACTGGTTGGCCACTGTGTGAGACAGGAGGCTGGACTAGACGGACCACTGGTCTGGTCCAGCAGGGCTCTTCTGATGTTCTTATGAAGGCCTTGGCCTCTATGCCTTGTTGTTGGCTGTCCAGAGGAACTGGCTGGCCACTATGTGAGACAGGAGGCTGGGCGAGATGGACCACTGGTCTGATCCAGCAGGGCTCTTCTGATGTTCTTATACAGGGTGGGAATGGCCACTATGGGAGGCAGACACACACACACACACACACAGAGAGAGAGAGAGAGAGAGAGAGAGAGAGAGAGAGAGAGCACACACATGAACACGTAAGATGTTGCCTTATTCAGAATCAGACCATCAATCCATCAAGGTCAGTGCTATCTACTCAGACTAGCAGCAGCTCTCCAGGGTCTCAGGCCAAGGTCTTTCACATCACCTACTGCTGGTCCTTTTAGCTGAAGATGCCAAGGATTGAACCTGGGCCCTTCTGCATGCCAGGCAGATGCTCTACCACTGGGCCACAGCCCCACTCTAAATGATGAGTAATTGTTAAAAAGACACTGGGGAGGGGGAGTGAGAGAGAGATGAAGCCAACATTGGAGTGGCAGCTGCTGCCAAAACAATAGTATTATAATCTGCACAGCCGATGCAATCTTCATTGGCCAATCAGAAGCCCTGCTGAGAAAGAGCCACACCCACTTTGTAAAAACGCTGGGTGGGCACCAGGAAAGGGCCTGGCGGGTACTATGGTGCCCATGGGCCCCTTGCTGGGGACCCCTGATGTAGAGTGTTAAATTGTGGGTTTAACATGGCAGAGGCGAAGGCAGAGTGATTTCGGCAAGCAGTTTATTGCATCTCAACAGGAATCCTTTTCATCGAGCAACTGCCCTAACTATATACACCTAAGCCACTCCCAGCCCCCATGCGATTGGTGAGTTCACATGGCCTCCAGGCACCTGATTGGCCAGCTGCCTTCAGGGGCCAATCCACAGGCAGGTTCCAGGATCCTGCCTGCCTTTGTTCTGGGGCTTCAAGCTCTAACTAGGTGGCCTGCCCAGACAAGCCTCCTCACTCTCCCTCTAGGTGGCCTGCCAGACAGGTCCAGGCATGCCTCCTTATGTCCAGGCTTAACACAGAGTGACACCACACACGGCATTGGATGTGAAGTGTGGCTTGAACATTTCTTTCACTGCAAGGACACAAACAGGGGATCTCCTCCATCGAAGCAAAAAGAACTGCCTTCGACAAAGCTTCCTTATTAGGAATAGTGTAAAGGAAACTGCAACAGGACCTCAGCCCCTGACTCAAGATGAGGTCCTCCTTTTGAGTTCAGAGGGAATTGTCCCCACGGCAAGGGTTCCTGGAGGAAAGGCTGGCAGATAATTCATTCATTCATTTCATGTTTCTGCCTCAAACTCCCTGCCCCTGCCACCACCAAGCTGGCTTTCCAAGTGGCCTTATGTGAAATCAAAAACACACAAAAAATAAAAGCATAATAAATCACACCATTAAAATATATAACCAGGAACAGGAAAAACGTCCAGCTTGCACGCCATTACAAAATCTCCCAAAACAGCATTCACCATGACCGGGCACCGAAAACTCAGTGATTGTTCGGAAAATAGGCAAAAATACTTAAATACTCAGAGTTTGCAATGGATCTTTGCTTCACTGGAGAGGAGACATTTCTTTCTATGTAAAAAGTTTTATTTCTAAGGGAAGGGGTCACACGGAAAGCTACAAAACAAAAGAAGAAGAAGAGATTGGATTTATACCCCACCCTTCACTGCCCAAAGGCGTCTCAGAGCGGCTTACAATCCCTTTCCCTTCCCCTCCCCACAACACACACCCTGTGAGGTAGGTGGGGCTGAGAGAACTTCTGACAGAAACTGTCCTTGAGAGAACAGCTGTGCCAGAGCTTGTGACTGACCCAAGGTCACATCAGCAGGTGCAAGTGGAGGAGTGGGGAATTAAACCCGTTCTCCCATATTAGAGTCCACGCACTTAACCACTACACCAAACTGGCTCAAAAGATATCTAGAGCTACATTTCACATCTTTACAGCTACAGACACATAGTGTCAGGTCCTGCAGTAACCACTCAGTACACAATAGACCTTAAGCAGGTTTGTTGGCAAAGTATGGCTTCCGGACAGGTGAATACCTTTGCCAGAACTGGCAAGCAATAGCGTAGGAACGGGATGAGGGGTTAGGATCCCACCGTCAAACATATGTCACAAGCAGGCACTTAGGTTACTACAGGTCATGAGAGAATATACGACCTTACTAGCAACATCTTGTCTCTTATGTCTCCCAAGGCCACGGGCCCAGCTGGACTTCGTGAACACTACAGAGGCAGCTTTGGGAAACGTTACCAGCAGCTCTGCTACAATACCCCTTACATGCATTCACACACTCCCCCCCCCTTAGGAATGTCAGGGAGGACTGATAAGGTAACAAACAGGACAGGCAGATGTGCAAAGCAGGCAGGGGTTACAAAAGCAGAGAAACAGCATTAAAGGCATAAAGCACTGATACACAGTTATTGATCATGGTACAAAAACAAATATCACTCCACAGACACTGGTCCGATCCTGGTCACACACACAATGGAGTTTCTCCTTCTTCTTGACCTCTAGAAGGAAGTCACCCAAACACAGTAACCAATGATTGCTAGATTTTCCCGGGCTATCTTCCCATTGGCTCTGAGCCAAGTTTCCCTTCCAAGTCAGTCTAAACAATAGTACAGAAGGTAAAACAGATTAACCCTGTAATGACTGGAATCTAGACCTTGCAAGTCACACATTTCCAACATTGGTACCAAGCAAACGGCGGAGAGGAGAACATGCCTCAGCTGAGGTCCCACAACCTACAAGATCCCCTTTCTTTAGACAGGCCGCCTTACCTCCCGAAGAGGGGGAAGTTGCAGCAGAACCACCAAAGAGACTCTCATCTGATGGGAAGGTAGATGCTGAAGCAACAGAACCAAGTTTGAGTCTGGTGGTACCTTTAAGACCAACAAAGTTTAATTCTGGGCATAGGCTTTCGTGTGCATGCACACTTCTTCAGATACACTGAAACAGACTTTGCTAACCATTACGTATAAGTAGGGGGGGTTAGTTGCCAATTTGAGTCAAGATGCATAAGTAGCTGAGTGATAAGTATAGTTAAAATTGGATTAAAGCAGTTAGTAATAGCAGCCAATGCAGCCAATGACCAAACAGATGATAAAAGAGTTAACAAACAAGATGTGAGAACTGAGTGACTTAGCACATGTGGTGAGATAAGAACCTGATATCGCTGTTAAGCCCTGGGGGTCCCATCGTCCCCAGTGTTGTAATACTCAAAACCACGTTCAAATACCCTGGGGTGACGCCGTACTGATTGCAAAGTCACCCCTGAATGGCCATAAATCTATGCAGAAGGTACCATAAAACCTGATGATCCAAGAAAGTGAAAGCTCTTTATGCAAATGTTTGTTTTTGTACTGAATTGAAAATAATAAAAAAAATAAAAAACAAGAAAGTGAAAGCGGCATGCAGTGCAGAGGGGAATTTCTGTTCCAACGTGGATTTGGTAAAACAATAGAGGGAAAAGCCAGTGCAGAATTGCCTGGAGTTGAGAAAATGTGGAGCAAATGCCAGATGCAGAATCGCCCTCCATCTGCTTGGGAGCAAGCATCCTGTCTTCTAGCCACTGGCAAATGTTTACTGGAAGCCTGCTGAACCGCCTTGCAAAGAGGGGAGAGAGAAAGAGACTTGGGGAAGGAAATCAGTTTTTACTCCTCACCACAAAAAAAGGAAAACTGCTGTCCACAAGACAAAACAGTTTGAAGGGTTCATACATCTGCTAGAAAAGATCTCTATTGTCTACCGGAGGCATAAACATGGACAAGACGCCACTGCACTTTCTATCACTGGTGACAAACAGTCAGTCGTCGCGAGGATGCCCTCAAAGCCCCGAGCATTTATAACCGGAGACACTTGAGAGAAGGCGAGCGACGGGTGAGCTTCGTTCTAACCACAACGATCAAAACCGCTGAAAGAATCAAAATCCGCTGGGCAACGAATGGTCTCGCATGCAAGGCGCTTGGGTGGCCAGGACTCCCGCCTTCTCATCTGTCCTCTGCAGCTGTGCCGGTAGCAGGGGATTACTCGCCCCAGTTAGAATGCGGCTGTGTTTCTCTCTGCGCCTCGAAAAATGTCATCTGCTAATTGAGGCAGATCAAGTCGCAGCTAAAGGCACAATTGTGGGAGACGAATACAAAGTTGGCCATCGATTGATGGATGCAGTCCAGCGGTGCTCCAACCTGGACGGCTCAGGCTTGCCCATTCCTGTTGGGAAAATAGGCAAAAATACTTAAATACTCCTAGTTTGCAATGGATCTTTGCTTCACCGGAGAGGAGACATTTTTTTTTCTATTTAAAAAGCTTTATTTCTAAGGGAAGGGATCGCATGGAAAGCTACAAACAAACAAAAATATCTAGAGCAACATTTTTCATCCTTACAGCACAGAACGCATGGTCACACACACGCTGGAGTTTCTCCTTCTTCTTGACCCCTAGAAAGAAGTCACCTGAACACAGTAACCAATGATTGCTAGTAAATGGGCTTAGATTTTCCCGGGCTATCTTCCCATTGGCTCTGAGCCAAGTTTCCCTTCCAGTACAGGAGGTAAAGCAGATTAACCCTATAATGACTGAAATCTAGACCTTGCACCTCACATATGTCCAACAATTCCCATCAGATCTCAGAAGCTAAGTAGGATCCGCCCCAGTTAGTACTTGGATGGGAGACCACCAAGGAAGTCCAGGGTTGCTACACTGAGGCAGGCGATGGCAAACCACCTTTGACCATCTCTTGCCTTGAAAACCCCATGAGGGGTTGCCAGAAGCCGGCTGGGACCTGATGGCATTTTCTACCACCACCACCATATCAAAGTTGCCTTGACCTGGATGAGCCAGTTGAGATCACTTTTGTCAGATGTCAGAAGCTGAGCAGGGTCAGCCCCGGTTAGGATTTGGATGGGAGACCACCAAGGAAGTCCAGGGTTGCAACACAGAGGGAGGTGATGGCCAACCGCCTCTGCTTGTCCCTTGTCTTAGTTTATTTATTCTATTCCATTTCTATTCCGCCCTCCCTGCAAGCGGGTTCAGGGAGGATCGCAGTAGGATTCGAAAAGACATAATTAGGATTTACGGAACAATTAAAAACAATTTAAAATAGCACAGATTTAAAAAGAGAAAACACAAAACAGGCCGCACTATGTCATTACACACATTATTTTCAAGCTGGCGCCATTAGTGTCAGGTAACCCTGCCATAGCTGTGAGTGGGGTCGGGGGGAAGAGACATCTTTCACTGTTCTTTGAATGCGGGAGGAACTCAGAGTCTCCAGTCTCTGTAAATTACTGTCTCTGCTGTGTCTTATCAATTTGCCTGACCTTGAGTCCCATGCTCTCTTGGCGTGTGAGATATACTGGTCTAGGTGTTTTTTCTTTCCTAGTTTAGCGTGCGCTCGAAGTGTATTCATTGGCTTGTAGGTGTGTGTGGGGGGGGTATTTCGAATGGGCTATAACTGACCATGCTTTGTATTATCTGGCATCACTGACAAAGAGCTGGTTCATGCATCTCTAAGACTGGTCTTTAATAAATACTATCTTCTTATGAAGCCTGGTGTTTGACTGACTATCTGGGGAACTTGACAATTAGGTCTCTAAGATCTCTTTGGTCCAGGACTGCATTGAGGTGGTAGGCTTCAATTTCACCAGGGGAGGCCAAATTTTTTATTGGGCACCTGCCACCTCAGCCAAAGGCCTTGCGGAACAGCTCCGTTTCATAGGCCCTGTGGAACATTAATAAGTCCCTCAGGGCCCTGATCCCTAGGGTTGCCAGCCTCCAGGTGGGGCCTGGGGATCTCCCACTTTTACAACTAATCCCCAGCGGGCAGAGATCAGCTCCCCTGGAGAAAGTGGCTGCATTGAAGGGTAGACTCTATGGCCTTGTAGCATGCTGAGGCCCCTCCACTCCCCAAACCCCACCCTCTCCCAGATCCACCCCCAAAGTCTCCAGGTATTTCCCAACTCTACCAGTCTCAGACGGGAACATGGTCCACCAGGCTGGGGCCAGGGCAGAAGAAGCCCTTGCCCTGTTTGAGGCTAAGTGGAGACAAGCAGCAGATCTTGACCAGCAGATCTCAAAAACCTCATGAGAGACCACCCTAAGTTGGCTGTGGCTTTACAAGGATTCCTACCATCACCACCACCACCCACCTTGGTCCTTATGAGGAGCAGACAAAGGTAGCTCAGTCTGAACTTGCCCCAAACAGGGTCTCTCCCCCTTAACCTGGGGATATGCAGTTGTTCCATACTGAACAGCCAACGTGGGCCATGAAAAACTACCTGGGCCCAAATCCTTGGATAGCCTTGAAGCTCACTGGTGGCTTATGGGTGTAGCCTACCTTGCAAGGTTGTTGAGGCAGTCCCAGCAAGTAAACTCTCACAGCCACAGCCAAGGGTGACAGGAAAGATGAAATGCACTCTACCGCTTTCCAGCTGTTCTCGGGACTCAGACAGAGTGTCTGCTGGGATTGTACCAGCAGGCACATTCTGAGTCTTCACAATGGCAGAAAGGGGAGGTGGGAATCTCTGAGGACTTGCAGGGGAATGGAAACCCTCTCCCTCACAGTCCCCTACTTCTTTCCCTCTTGCTCTCCTTGGAGAAATGCTGATGGGGCCAGCCAGGTGTCCCCCTCCCCACACATTTGGGGGAGGAGCTGAAGACACAGGAATCACTTTCATCTCCAAACCAGATCAGCTGGGTAGTGGAGGGGGTGCCCATTCCCAGAACTCTCTTGAGGAGGAGGAGGAGGAGGAGATTGGATTGATACCCTGCCCTTCTCTACCTGAAGGACTCTCAGAGCAGCTTACAAACTCCTTTCCCTTCCCATCCCCACAACAGACACCCTGGGAGGTAGGTGGGGCTGAGGAAGTTCTCTCAAGAACAGAAGGAGGAGGAGGAGGAGATTGGATTTATACCCTGCCCTTCCCTACCCAAGGGAGTCTCAGAGCGCCTTCAAACTCCTTCCCACAACAGACACCCTGTGAGAACTTCTGACAGGGGTAGGTGGAGCTGAGAGAACTTCTGACAGAAACCACTCTTTTCAAGAACAGCTGTGCCAGAGCTTGTGACTGACCCAAGGTCACATCAGCAGGTTCAAGTGGAGGAGTGGGGGAATCAAACCCGGTTCTCCCAGATTAGAGTCCACGCACTTAACTACTACACCAAACTGGATCTCAAGGCACTCAGGGAGGGCTAACTTCTCCAAAATGCCCCCCCTTGAGACAACTGATGGGGGGGTTGGAAAGGAAAGCCTGCTGGACATATTTTCGGCTCCAACCCCCCACCTGGCTGATGGTTGTTGTGGGGGGGGGGTTGGAGGTCCACCAGCAGGGCCAGGACACTAGAAGCCCTCCCACTGTTGACACACACCCCCAAGCACCAAGAATACAGAGCATCACTTGTCTCAGACTGAGAGTTCCTGTCTATACCTTGTGGCTAACAGCCACTGATGGACCTCTGCTCCATATGCTTATCAAATTCCCTCTTGAAGCCATCCATGCTTGTAGCCACCACCACCTCCTATGGCAGTGGATTCCATGTGTTAATCGCTCTTTGGGTGAAGAAGGACTTCCTTTTATCTGTTCTAACATGACTGCTCAGCAATTTCATGGAATGCGCACGAGTTCTTGTATTATGAGAAAGGGAGAAAAGTACTTCTTTCTCTATCTGCCCTATCCAATGCACAATCTTGTAAACCTTGATCATGTCACCTTTCAGTCATCATTTCTCCAAGCTAAAGAGTCCTAAGCACTTTAACCTTTCTTCATAGGGGAAGTGTTCCAACCCTTTTATTATTCTAGTTGCCCTTTTCTTCCAGTTGAGCTTATAACCCAGTTTTAATGAGCTAAACTCCCAGCCAATTCCTTGGCAGTCATTCTGAAACTACTCATTCTTCTCTTCAACTGACAGCTGACAACAGGCTATAAGTCCCGTATTTCTCCTTCCTTGCAACTCTAAGCATCTCTGACAGCGTTGGGACTGCAAGGATGTGGGTGAGCTAGGTGGACTGGGAGTGGCTGCTGAAGACTTGTTTACTGCTTCAGAGCTATAGGGTGTTGGCTCTGTTTCAGCTGTAGGCTGTGACTCCTGATCAGCTGGTAACCTGATCTCTTGTTGTTCTCCTGGCTCAGAGCCAGCTGCAGCTGGCTGTTCAGTTATGGGCTCAGGGCTAGCAGGTAACTCTTCATCTGAGAAATCTGAGCCATCATTCAGCACAGACTAACTTAAAACAGTTAGATGTATGATTAGCAGAATGCATTGAGACAGGGAGTGGGGACAAAGACAGGGTTAGCTCCCCTTGTTGTGTAGCTTTGCACACACTCACACTGATGCCACTGTAATTGAGTGACGTGAGTTCCTCCCATAGCTGATGCACTTTTAAATCCAATAGACATGTCAGAGACCACTCAGGTCTGGAATCATGCATTCCCTGTTGCATCAAGGGATGGTCTGAGTTGAGCCACCTTCTTCACTGATTATTCTCATGTCTCCCCTGGGCATGCATGCTTTGTACAACACCTGCTTCCATTGCCCTGTCCATTTGCAGGGCATGCAGGCAGCTTATTGCCGGGTGGGAGTGGCAAAGGCCTGAGCCATCCCTGCAGACCCAACTGCCTGCCAGCAGGAGCAAGCAAAGATTCTGCCTCTTTCTCCTGCAGCCAGTGGACTTCCTATCAAGGAAGAGAGACAGTATCATATGAGGTTGAGTTTCTGCCTCTATGGCTTCCTCTGCCCTGCCTTGCAGCATGGGAAAGCAAGGCCTCCTTTGCTCCAGAGAAGGAACATAGAGTTCTGTGCTTGTACAGAATGAGGAAGCCATCCCAACACACAATGGGACGGTGCAGTGATTCTGTGCCTCTTGAGAAATGAACCGGGTCAAAAAGCGCCAGACAAAACTGTCAGACTGTAAGATTTGCAACTGCTCCCACATGGAAGAAGTAATCCCGTCCAAATTCAGAGCATTTCTGATGTTTATGAATGGGCGTAGTTCAGGTTGGATTTTGATGAGTAAATTTTCAGCGGCGCATCTGTAATCTATAAATCCACAGCCCCCGCCCCTTTGTTCTGGTTGCAGGCCCTCCCTTGAAGTAATTTGGGCTTCCTTGACATTCATGAATCATTCAGGACCAATTGCTTGGCTGGCTCTCCCGAAATAAATCAAAGGCTTTCGTTCATGTACACTTTTTGCTTCATGAATATTCTAACTTTCTTTCTCTCAAGGAAAAGTAGCGTTTTAAGCACTCTCCTTTCAAGCGTTCCGAGGAAGTAAAGCCTACGGGGACGAACTAGGGCGGCAACAAATGAAAGCGGAGCAGAGACTGAAGAACACTGTTGCAAGTAGGTTTGCCACCAGCCTGGTTTTTTTTACCCGGTGGTTACAGGAACGGAACGTCTAGGGGGCTGGATTCAGATACTCAAAATCCACTAATAGTTCAGGAAGAGAGCAGAAAGGCAAGGGCAGGGTTGCCTCTTCTTCACCCAGCCCTCCTCCACAGTCTAAAGATATGCATATGTCAGCATGAACAGTGGCGCCTCTTCCTAAGGAACCGCACAGTGGCTATGTGATCTGGATCTGCTCAGCGTCCAAGAGAACAGGTAATGAGATGCAATAGGGTGTGTGTTTGTGGCTATTAAGTGTCAAGGAGACCCCTCAACAAGCCAGCAAAGGCAGAAAGACCTCTCTGGGAAAATCTCTTCCGTTGCAGAGTGCGTTTGACTGCGATGGCTGGAGATGTTCCTTGTCAGTTTCATTCTCTCCAGACTCTGCCCCATGCCCTCTCTGAATCTGAACCCTGCTTGAACACTGTGAAACAACCAGCCTGGGCACCACAATACTGTATTTACTGAAAAGACAGGTAAACATGGATATAAGATTACCCCTCTCCCCCAAAAAAAGGTACACAAAAATGTTGTTGTTGTTTTTTAAAAAAATTACTGGATGAAACATGTAATTTGTGTAGTTTCATTTTCCCCCTGACTTTATTGTGCTTAATAATCAAATACATGCATAACAGTAGTCAGATACATACTTAACGAAGAGACATTAACAACCTTCTTTTACAAACATGCTATTGGGAAATACAACATAGAACAGTTGTTGGGACAGTAATACATCCTATAGTAACCTGTGTTGAAGGAGGAGGGGTGTGACACATGTAACTTTTAGAGCTAATAGTAATACAAAACGTTAATAGCTTCAAGAATGTGTTCAGATTCCTTATGAGAAGCAAAATGCTCAAGAACTGGGAACCAAATTCTTACAAAATCTGAGTTATACAAATCATTATCTCCTGGTGATATAGAGTCTGCTAGCTTGTCCATTATACAAAATTCCCAAATTTTCAAAAACCAGTCAGATATAGGCCCAGGACAGACTGGCAATTTGCCCCGGTAGCCAGTCGCGGCAAAAAAACCCGGATTAAACAATACCGGGTTTTCCCGTCCACACAGCGGGGGCCTCTGCCGGAAGATACCGGACGGAGGCGCGCGGGAGCATTCAGACTGCCGCGCTGGAGGCGCGCTATATTCGCTGTTTCCCCATTATTTCGGCTGTGGGCGTATGTGCGTATGCGCATAAGCGCATTTTGCCAATTTTTTTTTTTTTGCCCTGCAACGCCAGCACCGCATTGGGCAGTGGAGCGGAGCGTAGCCAATCACACCGCTGCTGCCTCATGCCCAACGCGGGTTGCTCCCGGCTTTTCGGCTGTGCGTTCAGACTCCCCAGAAGCGGAGAAACGCGCGACAAACGCAGGCTTTCAAGATTTGTGCGGGCTTTTATCAGGTGTTTTTTTAATCCGGCAGTGAAGCGCGAGAGCACCGGTAGGCTACGGGTGGGGGACGCCAGGCAGATGTGCCTGTGGCCCAGGACAGACTGGCAATTTGCCCCGGTAGCCAGTCGCGGCAAAAAAAACCCGGATTAAACAATACCGGGTTTTCCCGCCCACACAGCGGGGGCCTCTGCCGGAAGATACCGGACGGAGGCACGCGGGAGCGTTCAGACTGCCGCGCCAGAGGCGCGCTATATTCGCTGTTTCCCCATTATTTCGGCTGTGGGCGTATGTTCTCTCCCAGACTGCCAGGGTACATTGCAGGAAGTGATTTTGATTTAAAGATTTTGGTCGTTCCTGTTTCAGATTCCAGATTAATTCTTGTAGAGTCCAAGAATCAGAAAAAAATTGTTCAACTAAAGTCCAGCCTGGTGCTGTGTCAGGATGTAGCATTTTGATCAGATTCATAAGATGAGCTGCATCGTGATACAGCAACAAGTTTGGGAAGCCAGTACCACCGTGTTTGATCAATCTATGAAGAGTGCTGAAGCTAATCCTACATTTTTTATGTTCCCATATAAACTGTAGAAGAGTGTTTTGCCATATCCTTATGCCCCTTAAAGGGATGGTTATTGGCAGTGTATGGAACAGAAAAATAAGTTTCGGTAAAATGAAAGATGTAATTAGGTCTATGTGTTCTGACCAAGAAAAAGATAGTTGACGCCATTTTTCTAATTTGAGTTTGATTGTTTTATAGGTTTCACCAAAATTGTATCGTAACAGGTCTTTTAACTGAATAGGGATGAAAATCCCCAGATGTCTGCAGGTATTAGTTACCCATTTGAAATTATAAAGCATCTTAATAGTGTTTGTGAGTTCAGGCGTGATATAGGTGGGGTAGATTTCAGATTTCTTTTGATTGATTTACACTGTGAACCAACCAGCCTGGGCACCAGAATACTGTATTTACTGAAAAGGCAGATAAACATGGATATAAGATTACCCCCGCCCCCCAAAAAAGGTACACAATTAAAAACAAAACAAAATGGGACGAAGCTGTAATTTATGTAGTTTCAGATGGTAGCTATTGCAGTCTGCAGTAGAACAACTAGATTTGGGTCCAGTAGCAACTTAAGAGACCAACAAGATTTTCGGGCTATGTAAACTTTTGAGAACCAAAGCTCCCTATATACCTGATGAAGGCAGCGTTGACTCTCAAAAGCGCATGTCCTGAAAATCTTGTTGGTCTCAAAAGCACTACTAGACACTAATTTAAAAATATGCAAATTTAAGTGGACCCTCTCTTTTTTAATTGCCTGAAACAAAACAAACACCTAGTTTGCATTTAAGTAAATGCTGCAATTAATATTAATTAATACTGCCATTCATTTTCTTAGATTCGACACCATTAACACTTTAGTGACCAACAAGATTGTCAGAGACATCACCTTGCCAACAAAAGTCCGCATGATCAAAGCAATGGTATTCCCCGTAGTAATGTATGGCTGCGAGAGTTGGACTATAAGGAAGGCCGAGCGCCGAAGAATAGATTCTTTTGAACTATGGTGCTGGAGAAGACTCTTGAGAGTCCCTTGGACTGCAAGGAGATCAAATCATTCCATCCTAAAAGAAATCAACCCTGACTGTTCCCTGGAAGGCCAGATCCTGAAGCTGAAGCTCAAATACTTTGGCCACCCAATGAGAAGGGAGCATTCACTGAAGAAGACCCTGATGCTGGGAAAGATTGAAGGTCAAAGAAGAAGGGGACGGCAAAGGTTGAGATGGTTAGACAGTGTCATCGATGCAACGAACATGAAATTGAGCAAACTTCAGAGGACAGCAGAAGACAGGAGGGCCTGGCGTAAACTGGTCCATGGGGTCGCGAAGAGTCGGACTCGACTGTGCGACTGAACAACAACAACAACAACAAGATTGTCAGGTTATAAGCTTTAGAGAAGGGGTGCCAAATATACGGCCCGGGGGCCAGAACTGGCCCGTCCATGTTTCTTAACCAGCCCACGGGCAACTGCTGCGAGGCAGGGAAGGCAGGAAGTGAGTGAGTGGGTGCACATGGTGAAGTGTGTGTGGTCGAAGCTGCCAAGAAATAGAAAGGAAATTGCTAGGGGGCGGGACAATGAGGCTGAGGTAAGATAGTGTGGGGGGAATGGCAGAGAAAAAGAGGAGGAGGAGGAGGGTGGATTTATACCCCGCCTTTCTCTTGGAGATTCAGAGCGGCTTACAATCTGTGGGAAATGCAGGAGAGATGACAACTGGGTGTGGGGGAATCTGGGAGAGCCAGGTTCAGACCCCCTCCTCCTGATCCAGGACCTTGTCACTTGGGTCGCCTGGGGCCTGTCGCTCAGCCCAGCCTACCTCACAGGGTCGGTGGGGGGGATGGGGCAGTGGAGAGGGAGTCCAGTGTGCCTCCTCAAGATCCTCAGAGGTAGGATGGGGGAAGAGAGGAAACAAAGAGAGATGGCTCATAGCCATGCTCAGCTGCTGAGGCTGGGTGTATGGGGTGTGTGTGTGCTGACTAACTTATTTATTTGCAAGGAAGACGACTCGTCTCCTAAAAGTACTATATATACAAAACGTAGCTCATTTGTATGGAAATGTAAGATACCCCTCCTTTTATGGTATCCCTCTGAACAAACCTAGTCTTCCATATGATTAAATACATTTCTTGTGGGTTTTGTGGGTTCCCCAGTAAATCAACTGCTTTCAGTCGTAGGAATCAATTGCTTTTCGTTGTATTTGGAGTAAAAAATAATATTGTTAATGCGGTTTGCCTGTGTCCTTCGCCTGAATTTATATCTTCGCTATCCGGCCTTACATTTCATGGCACACGTGGCCTGGCCCGACAAAGTAACATTTATGTCAGATCCGGCCCTCGCAACAAATTAGTTTGACACCTCTGCTTTAGAGAGTCAAAGCTTCCTTCGTCAGGTGAGGGGAGCCTGGGCTCTTGAAAGTTCATACCCTGAAAATCCTGTTGGTCTCTGAGGGCTTCCTGGAAGAAGAAGAAGAAGAAGAAGAAGAAGAAGAAGAAGAAGAAGAAGAAGAAGAAGAAGAAGAAGAAGAAGAAGAAGAAGAAGAAGAAGAAGAAGAAGAAGAAGAAGAAGAAGAAGAAGAGTGGGATTTATACCCCACCCTTCACTTGGAGTCTCAGAGCGGCTTACAATCTCCTTTTCCTTCCCCTCCCCACAACAGACACCCTGTGAGGTAGGTGGGGCTGAGAGAGCTCTTTCAAGAACTGCTCATGAGAGAACAGCTCTGAGAAAACTTGTGACTGACCCAAGGTCTCTCCAGCAGCTTCATGTGGAGGAGTGAGGGAATCAAACCCAGTTCTCCCAGATTAGACTCCGCGCACTTAACCACTGCACCAAACTGGCTCTCTCAGTTTGTTCTACTGCAGGCCAATGTGGCCACCCTCTGAAACGATATTCATTTTCTTGTTTGTCATAACAAGAATATGCAGGACATTTTCACTTCACGTTCCCATCGCTTGGTCAACGAACGAACACCCCTCCGCTCACTTTTCCCAGCATGAGAGGAGCTCATCCCATGACCCCGGCTCCACTCAAGAGCTCAAGGGAGAGGCCCTCCTGTCTTCCTCCAGCTCTGTCCGGGCTCCTGTCCCCACTGCTCCCCTTGGAGGCCTGGAGATCTGCAGAAGGAGGAAGTGGGTCAGCACAAGCCCAGGGCCAGTCAAGGGCCAGCACAGCAGAGGAGGGTGGCGTGGTGTGGCGAAGAGCGTCCCGACTCATCTGCTCCCCTGCCTGTCTCTCCTCCGGGGCCGACTGCGGCCTGCAGGTCAAGCCCTGTCCTAGATCAGGCCCAAAGCCAGTTCAGCCCGTGCTCCGTTTACAACAGCGGACAGCCCAGGGCCGCTGGAAACCGATCATGGGTAATTGCCAATGACAGATGCTACGTGATTTGGTCTAATTCTTTTTTCAGAGCCAGGGCTTTACGGAATCCCAAGCGAGCTCATCACTCCCCCTCCCACTGTCACCACCCTGTGCATTTTCCCAGGAAGAAGAAAGAGCCAGCGTCTGGGCTGCTGAGCACTGTAAGACTGCCTCTGCTTCAGGACTCAGCTCAGAAGCCTTGATCTCCCAGCGTCGGGGGTCTCTTGGCAGTGATCGGAGTGGAACGAAGGCCTTTGCGAGAGCTACAGCATTCAGAGTTTGCTTCTCTTAAAAAGAAGTGATGCTCAGGACAGGCACGACTGGGAAAAGATGTGATTTCTCTTTGAACTTCAGAGTCCCTGTGGTGTAGTAGTTAAGAGTCTCAGGCTAGTATGTGGGAGACCCAGATTCGAATCCCCACTCTGCCAGGGAAGTTCGCTGGGTGCCCTCGGGCCGGTCACGCTCTCTCATTCTAACCTACCTCACAGGGTTGCTTTGAGGATCAAACGAAAGAGAGAAGAATGCTATAAGAGCTCAGTTTGGTGTAGTGGTTAAGTGCGCGGACTCTAATTTGAGAGAACCGGGTTTGATTCCCCACTCCTTCACTTGCACCTGCTGGATGATCCTGGGCAAGCCATAGTTCTGGCACCGCTGTTCTTGAAAAAAGAACAGTTTCTGTCAAGAGCTCTCGCAGCCCCACCTACCTCCCAGGATGTCTGTTGTGGGGAGGGGAAGGGAAAGGAGTTTGTAAGCCACTCTAAGACTCCCTTGGGTAGTGAAGGGCAGGGATATAAATCCAATCTCCTCTTCCTCTTCTCTTCTTCAGAGCTCTCTCAGCCCCACCTGCCTCACAGGGTGTCTGTTGTGGGGAGGGGGAAGGGAAAGGAGTTTGTAAGCCGTTCTGAGACGCCTTTGGGCAGTGAAGGGCAGGGTGTAAGTCCAATCTCTTCTCTTCTTCTTCTTCGTCTATAAGTTGTTTTGGGGTCCCTCCTGGGGAGAAAGGTGGGGTACAAGTGAATTGAATAAATAAATGAATGGGAAGAGGTGAAGGAAGATGTTGGAAATATGTGTGAGATCGTCTGAAGAATGGGGGACTGACTATGCAGAACTTTTAGGAGATATGTATGTCATAGGCAGGGTGCCCAGCCTCTAGGTGGGGCCTGGAGATCCCCCGCTTTTACAACTGATCTCCAGCTGACAGAGATGAGTTCCCTGTTATGTACTGAAGCTTGAATCCGTCCTATTCTTTCTCATGTTAAGCTTCAAGCAGAATGTGGATTGTAATCTGTCGCATTACTATTGGCTGGTTTCTGTGAAACCTCTGTATATAACCAATCACCATGTGAATATGTATCAAAGAGGGAACAGTCCTGATTGGCCTTTATCCCTGTATTGTTATTGGTCCCTAACTTGTTATGGGTGTGGCTTTGATAGCCCGGGATGGTTTAAAAAGGGAGCTGTGCTCCACTTGTTTTGTGGTGTGTTCCTGAGTTGAAGTTTGCTGTTAAAATAAAGCTGAATCACTTTTGCTGAAATCAATCGTGTTAAGTTGCATACTTAACACTCCCCTGGAGAAAATGGCTGCTCTGAAGGGTGCCATGCTGAGGCCCCTCCCCTTCCCAAACCCCACCCACTCCTGGGTTGATATGATCAAGAGTAGAGGGCCAACATTAAAACTTAATGTATAAATAATATGTAAAAACACATGTATTTGTTTATAAAGAATTTTAAAAATTATAAGGGCCCAATCACACCTCATATAAAAATTCCAAAATCATATATACACAGGGGCCAATGGACTTGACCTGATGTATTTGGGCCTGTCTGGGCCTTCCTCAGAGGTCAAACACAATGAGGAGCAAATTGGCTCATACCTCAATACATAATGCAACACAATTATACAAGATAGATACGAAGTGGGCCAGAAAGGAATTCTTCCAGAGTGAAATTACTAGGCTTACAATGAAAATTTAAACGAGGCCTCCCAAGATTCAATCTCAGGCCAAATGTTATTTCACTTATAATAATATCTGGTCCAGAAAGTGCCTTTCGATAGCTGTTCCATTCAAGCCCAAGTGTCCTTAGCAAGATTATCCCTTTAGCAAAGACCTACCTTTTTTAGGATCTTGATCCTAGTTTTCAGAGTTAAGTTTGTTTCCCTTTTCGGTTCATAGTTTGATATGATCGAGAACCCATGGATGTATCTTTTTGGTGGTCCACGGTATCCGTCAAACTCTCCCCCAACACCCCATTTTCAAATGAATCACCTTTTCAAATGAAAACCTTGTAAATACAAAACACCGACTACAAAACAAACAAACCAACTCGACCCTAGAAGCTTCCTTAGTCCACATCCCTGCCAGTTCTGCTTTCCGTTGGTTCAGTTTCCCTCACAGATCTGCTTTGAATGGGAAAGCTTTGCGGTGCCTACAGATCAGTCCAAAGTGGGAGTCCTCCTCACGCCATCTGGGAGTCCGTTCCAAGGAACGTGGGCCATGACCAGGAGGGTGTGCGCTCAGAAGTAGTTTTGTGAAGAGGAATTCTCTCAACTCCCCTTTACCCGGCTTCTCCCTGACATCCAATGATCCATTTCTTTTTGAAGAGAGGAAGGGGAGCTCCACAGCATTTCAGAATTTCACTCTGCAGATGTTCAGACACAGGCAATGACTTCCAAAACCTCCTTGCCCTCCCGCTACAGCACCCTAGGGGGTCTGTAATACTGAAAAATCCTTGGAAGGGCTGAAGTTACCAAAGGGTGCATAGAGGTATCACAGAAAACTACAAAAAAGAGAAATGAAAGAGATGTTCTTCTTTTGAAGGGGAAAAAAAGAGAATAAATCAATAGCTGTATCTAAAAAAGAAGTGGATTTCAGGAGAATAAATCCCGTTCTCCATAACATTATTGAAGACCTGACAGATCTAATAGGATTTTGGGACTGAGGCACAGACAAGATAGTCCCGGGAAGATCCCAGTTATTTTCTGGTCCCCCAATAGGACAGATGGTCCTTCCAGTAGGTTGAAGGTCCCAGTGCAGGTAGGGATTTATAGATAAGAAGCAGCTTATTGAATCTGAAGCAAGCCTCTGAGCACCTTTCTTGGACATTCCAAGAAGTTGTGATCATCCGCTACTTAAAAATGCAACCTGGTAGAAGACTGTTATGGGTGGCCAATTATTGGCTGGTCTCCAAACTTCCCTTTCTGGGCAAGGTGATTGAGAGAACGGCTGCAGAACAACTCCAGATCTTCCTGGAAGACTCATCTTTATTTCATTTTCTCCCTTTCTCACAAGACAAGAACTCGTGGGCACTCTATGAAATTGCTGAGCAGTCGGGTTAGAACAGATAAAAGGAAGTACTTCTTCACCCAAAGAGTAAACAACACGTGGAACTCACTGCTGCAGGAGTTGGTGGCAGCTACAAGCATGGGCGGCTTCAAGAGGGGATTGGATAAACATACGGAGCAGAAGTCCATCCGTGGCTATTAGCCACAATGTATAGATAGGAACTCTCGGTCTGGGGCAAGTGATGCTCTGTCTTCTTGGTGCTGGGGGGGGGGCAGCAGTGGGAGGGCTTCTAGTGTCCGGGCCCCACTGGTGGACCTCCTGATGGCACCTGGTATATTTTGGCCACTGTGTGACAGAGTGTTGGACTGGATGGGCCAATGGCCAAATCCAACATTGGCTTCTCTTATGTTACTGTGTTCTTACCTGCATTGGACCCTTGTCCAGTCTAGCTTCAGGACAGGCTACGGGATGGAGACCACACTGGTGGCTTTAGTTTATTTTGTCCATTTGAATGTAGGCCAAGGGCATACCTCTTTGTTGCTCTTACTGGATTTATCAGCAGCCTTTTTTTCACCTTCCCTGCCGGCCCACCTTGGCAGGCTGGCCGGGGAAGCGAAGGGGAGGGCGAGTGGGTCAGTTTCACTCCCCCTCCACTTGGAATTCCTTTGGAATTCTGTTGCCCGTCTCCACAGTTGTGTGTATGTGTGCCGGTTATTCCAAGAGCACATTTTATCCTCTCATACGAGTCATCCGTGTGGGATTTGTCCTGTAAGGAACAGTCCCATCCCCACATGGCTATTCAGTCTCTATGTAAAGCCCTTCTGGGAAATCATTCATCGTTTCGGAATTGAATGCCATCAATATGCTGGTGACGCTTAGCCCTCTCTCTCTCTATCCACATCTCCTGGCAGTGCGGTCGAGGTCTTCAGCCGCGGTCTGATTGCTGTGCTTAAATGGCCAGGAGGGAACAAATTGAAAAACTGAATCCTGACAAGATGGAAGGAATGGTGGCTGGCAGGGCTTTTTTTGTAGAAAAAGCCCAACAGGAACTCGTTAGTATAACAGGCCACACCCAACAGCAGAAACTCATTAGCATATTAGGCCACACCCTGACAGAACAGCTCATTAGCATATTAGGCCACACCCCCGTGTTGCCAGAAGTGTGGTGATCCAGTCACACCCACCTTTTGCTTCTTATTCTGTTTACCTTGTTTGTTGTCAAAACCCAGGGCTCTTTTTGTAGCAGGGACTCCTTTGCATGTTAGGCCACACACCCCTCATGTAGCCAATCCTAATGAGTTCCTGCTGTTGGGTGTGGCCTGTTATGCTAATGAGTTCCTGCTGGGCGTGGCCAGCTCGGGAGCCAGCCAAATCTCCATTCCTGTGCGTTCCTGCCCAAAAATGGCCCTGGTGGCTGGGAAGGCCAAGGCCTTGCAGGACAATGCTAAACAAACTGAAAAACTGGATCCTGAGAAGATGGATGCCATGCTGGCTGGGAAGGCCAAGGCTCTGAAGGACCTTGAGCTTTCCACTTTGGATGGGGTTCACCTGACCCTTGCTGACTTGGTTATAATGGACCCAGCATTACTGTTGGAGAAACAAGTCGATGCCGCTGCAAAAAAACCCACTTTATTCCCATTTTGTGTAGCCTGGAAGATGGCTCCTTACCTTGGCTTGGCCAACGTGGCCCCTTGGATCCATGCCACTAGGCTACCATAATGCACTTTACGTGGGTCTGCCCTTGAAGGCAGCTCAGAGACTCCAGTTGGTTACAGAAAACCACAGCTCCATGATTATCAGGAGCTAAGAAGGGCATGGATGTCCCACCCACTCTGCAGTCACTCCATCGGCTGGTCATCAGTTTCTGGCTTCAGTTCAAAGCCTACAAAGCCCTGCATAGTCTTGGCCCCTGCAGGACTGCTTCTCCTCCTAGGCTCCACTGTGACAGCGTCACTCATCTGCATAAAGCCTTTTAAAGGCACCACCCTCCAAAGGGTAAGCCTGACAGCTGCCTGGAAAGTTGCATTCTGCCCCCAAATGGTACAAAAATACAGGCCAAAAGAGGGAGTGTGGCTGAGGAACAAGCCTTTCCCCAGTTGGTTTCTCTCTTCCCAGCAGGCTCCCAGACATGTTGTTTGAAACGGGGACTGCCCCTGACCTTCCTTTTCTAACTATAAGCTTTTGTGTGCAAAACACACTTCTTCAGACAAAACTGGAATAAAATCTCAGAAGCTAGTTACAGGGGGAAAAGAGGGTGGGGCGGTAAGCCTTTAGGAGAGGCCGCTCAGAGCCCAGATGCAGACGCAGAGCTGGTATTGGAATGAGTGGCCAGCAGGATCAACGGATGGCAGCAAATTAGCACGGAAAGGCAAGAGTTAACAAAGAGATGTGAGAATGAAATTGGAGTCCAGCAGCACCCTCCAAAAAAACCCAAGCTCGGGTAAAATACTGGGTTCGCTGCATGGAGGACTCAGACTACAACATGCAGGCAGACGCGTTTATTGGTACTTCACAACAAGAATGCAAAAACAGCCTGCAAGGCCAACTATATACACACGCGCCCAGTACAACCACAGTCCCATTGGAGGGTTTGTATTTCACGCCAAAGATACTGTTGGTGGATACTGGGTGGACTAGGATCCTACATTTCTTTTGTCCCAAGGAGCTAAGCTCCGACCTGTGACCGCAGGCCCCTGGTGGCGGCCCGCATACATCAACCCTGTGCGCATGTGAGAACACCGACTCAGCATGTGCACACTTCTTCACATACATTGAAACAGATTTCCACAGGTAGGGATGGGCTGGTTTCCTGGAAGAGCTGATTAGAGTCAAGATGCATAAGTAAAAGGTAAAGGTAAAGGTTCCCTTGCTCGAAAGCCAGTCGAATCCGACTCTAGGGTTGCGGTGCTCATCTCCGTTTCCAAGCCGAAGAGCCAGCGCTGTCCGAAGACGTTTCCGTGGTCATGTGGCCGGCATGACTAAACACCAAGGCGCACGGAACGCTGTTACCTTCCCACCGAAGTGGTACCTATTTATCTACTTGCAGTTTCTTGCTTTCGAACTGCTAGGTTGGCAGGAGCTGGAACTGGAGACGGGAGCTCACTCCGTCTTGCGGCACCCGGGTCTTGAACTGCTGAACTACTGACCTTCCACAGCCTGCAGTTCAGTGTCTTAACCACTTGAGCCACCGCAGCTCCAAGATGCATAAGTAACTGAGCAATAAATATAGCTAAGATTGGAATAACACATATAGTAGGACATGTACATAGCAGCAAGTCAGCATACAGATAATAAAGGAGTTAACAACAGACGTGAGAACCAAGTTTGAGTCCAGTGGCCTCTATAAGATCAACAAAGTTTAATTACTGGGTATTGGTAAGACTTAGCATGTGTAGTGAGATAAGAAGCCGGTATCTCTGTTGAGCCCTGGGGGTTCCATTGTCCATTCTCACATCTCTGTGTCAACTCTTGCATTTACGTGCTAATTTGCTGTCATCCACTGATCCTACTACCCACTCAGTCCAATTTCAGCTCTGCATATGCATCAGGGCTCTGAGTGGCTCTTCTAATGGCTTAACCCCACCCTCTTTTTTCTCGTAACTAGCTTTTGAGTTTTGTCTGAAGAAGTGTGTCTCGCACACAAAAGCTTACTCTTTGAATTAAACTTTGTTGGTCTCAGAGGTGCCCCTGGACTCCGACTTTATTCTGCTGCTTCAGAGGAACACGGCTGGCCTCCCGGATCTTCCTTTTCTAAGGTGTCTGCTCCAAATCTCATTGAATTTGATTCCACATCTAAAGATAGGGTTGCTAGCTCTGGGTTGGAAAATTCCTGGAGATTTTGGGGGTGGAGACCGGGGAGGCAAGGGACTTTGCATGGATACAGTACCACAGACTCCGCCCTCTAAAGCCACCATTTTCTCCGAGGGAAGTAGTCTCTGTAGCCTGGAGATCTGGTGTAATTCTTGGAGATCTCCAGCCCCCACTTAGAGGTTGGCAAACTTATCTACAGATGGGTGTCCGCTGTGGGTTCTGACTTTGGGTTCTGAGACCCGACTCCTGAACTCTAAGCAAACCATACTGAATGGAAGGCAGATCCCAAATTTGGGGAGCAGGGAGAGATTTCAGTGGGGCGGGACAAAAGTCTGCTCTCAGCTGTAATTTGGATTGTTTTGTCCAAAAAAAAGCCAGATACTTTAGAAGCATTTCTTGTGTTATTTTTAGACTACTCATTATGGCTAACAATTTTATCAAAAGAGGTCCATAAGCCCTTCCTCCTTCAAAGGGCTTGGTGCCTCCGGCTCACGTTGTCCGTCTATTTTAGTGTTTACAATGATCTATCTCTCTAGTTCATCTTTATCCTTCCGTTCCTCAGAAAAGAGCTGAGGGCACTGCACGTAAGTAAAGGTAAAAGTTTCCCTTGCTCAAAAGCCAGTCGAATCTGACTCTAGGGGGCGGTGCTCGTCCTCGTTTCCAAGCCGAAGAGCCAGCGCTGTCCGAAAACTTCTCCATGGTCATGTGGCTGGCATGACAAAACGTCGAAGTGCATGGAACTCTGTTACCTTCCCACCAAAGCGATACCTATTTATCTGCTTGCAATTCCTTGCTTCCGAACTGCTAGGTTGACAGGAGCCGGGGCCAGAGACGGGAGCTGACTCATAATCCTGTTATATTCTCACCACAATCCTCTGAGGTGCGTAAGAAGTATAACTGGCCCAAGATCAATCAGCAAACTTCCCAGAAGTGCAGGGATTTGAACCTGGGTCTCTCGGGTCCTGATCCAGTACTCTAACCACCACACTCCACCGCCTCCTAAAAATACAAGACCTTCCGTGAGTTGCAAGAGAGATGGACAGGATACACAGGAAGCTGTCTTCGGACACTTGGTCCATCAGAGTCAGTCTTGTCTGCTCAGACCGGCAGCGTCTCTCCAGGGTCTCAGGCTGAGGTCTTTCACATCACCCACTGCCCGGTCCTTTTTACTGGAGAATGCTGGGGATTGAACCTGGGGCCTTCTGCACGCCAAGCAGAGGCTCTGCCACTGAGCCACAGGCCCTTCCAGAGGTGTTGGATGAGGACTGAACCGAGATGTCTTCCTTCTTAAAGGGCCAATGGGGTATCCCATGTCATGCCTTGCACTGCATTATTATCTTACCATTCATCTCAGGAGCTCAGGACACGGTTCTCCTCTCCTCCGTTTTATCCTTCCAGAGGTGGGTTCGGCTGAGGCTTGAGGCTGATCATCCAGCAAACTTCATTCTAGAACAGGGGTGGCCAAACTGCAGCTCGGGAGCTGCGTGCGGCTGTTTCACACAGTCTCATTTAATGTTAATAAAAAAACAAATCTGCATATTTCCCAATAAAAAACATGTGTGTGATATTTGTTCATGTCTTGCGGCTCCCAGACATCTGATGTTTATGCTTCTCAGGTCCCCAGCTAAGTCACTCTCCACGCACACTACTGGCAGTGGAATGTTTATTAGAGATATGCTTGCTGTAGGTTCAAGAACTTTTGTTCGGACTGAAGAAAACCGTGGGAACTTACAAGTTATAGGTAAAAGCAGGGCTTTTTTTGTAGAAAAAGCCCAGCAGGAACTCATTAGCATAATAGGCCACACCCCTGACCGCACAGCTCATTAGCATATTAGGCCACACCCCCATGTTGCCAGAAGTGGGGTCATCCAGCCACACCCACCTTTTGCTTCTTATTCTGTTTACCTTGTTTGTTGTCAACACCCAGGGCTTTTTTGGAGCAGGAACTCCTTTGCATGTTAGGCCACACAGCCCTCACGCGAGCCAGTCCTAATGAGTTTCTGCTGTTGGGAGTGGCCTATTATGCTAATGAGTTCCTGCTGGGCATGGCCAACTCAGGAGCCAGCCGGAACTCCGTTCCTGTGCATTCCTGCCCCAAAATAGCTGTCAGAATATGCCTGTGATGTTTCTCACTGAATCCATTGTTTTGTGTTCCCTACCCTGCTTTGCGCTTGCGTAGCTATGCAGGCAGAAACGTGGGAGCTTCTTCCCTGCCACTTTTCCTTATCACGGTGGCCTTGAATGTAGGCTTTGGACTATTCTTGTTTAGCTGAGAATTTTCCAGTCCTGAGAAGGCAAGGGGAGGGGGCGAGTAGTCTCCCGTTCATGAAGTATTTCTCCCGGCGGGAGTTCCCGCGCGAGTGCTCAAGTTTTATTCGCTAGGCGCTTCATTGCATCACACTATAAGTTAGCTTGCTTTGCTTCGCCCCCCATTCCTGACAATGACCTCCTACTGTGGGTTTTAGCAAGATAGTCCAAATAAACCTTTCTTTGTGCAAGAATGACTGGATTTGCTTGTTTTTGAACCTGACAGAAATTGTCAGGAATCAACATTATTCCGCCTCCGCCAGTTTCCGCCGTCTATCACGATGAGCGGAGCTGCGGGGGGCGCTACGGGCGCAGTCCCCGTGACTAGTACTCCGGGAGCCACGGGCGCAGTTCCAGTGACTACTACCCCTGGAGCCACGGGCGCTGTTCCAGTGACTACTACTCCGGGAACCACGGTTCCAGTTACCACCGTGGCAACTCCAGTGGTCACCATTCCGACCACCACCGTTGTTCCAGTGACTACAACTTCAGTTTTGGCAGTACCGACCTCGCAATCAGCAGCGGGACTGGTAACCCCCCCATCGATCAGCACAGTGAGTGCTGCATACACTCTCCCAATCTATAGCCCGGCCGGGCCAGCGCAGAGTCAAGGGGGAGCGGTTCCCCGAACTTACGTGCCAGGAGCCCCAACACCTTGGGATAAAGGTGTGACCTATCGCAGATCACGCGATTGGACTAAAAACCTGTTGGATACTACCCAGACGACTTGGTCCATGCCGGGGAGCCAGAGCCAGGACAGCCTTTTGGATCCTAGAGGTAGTTTTGGACTTCCCCAGGGACGGATGTCTCGAGGATCACCCAGAACAGGATCCGGTGCAGATACCGAGGCTCGCATGGACTCTATCCAAGAGGATACCCGACGTCTGGTACGGGATATGAGTAAGCTAATGCAATCCCTACCACAGATGATGGACCAAGCAATTCGAGCTCACCCGCTGACACAACCTAGACCCGCACCAGCACCTGCACCACCGGTGCCACCGGGACAGCCACCTCCTGTTCCTCCGGCCCCAGGGCCGGGCCAGCCAGCACCGGTCCTACCTCCACCTCCCGGCCCAGCACCAGGACCTGGGCCAGGGCAACCAGGACCTATCCAGCCGCCAGCTCTGCCCCTGCCTCAACCCCCTGCTCCAGCACCTCTCCCGCAACCCGTTCCAGCACCAATCATGGCCCCTGCCCCCCAGTAATCCACCCCAAAGACATGTTGGAGATCACGTTTGATGGGGACCCAGAAACTGTGTCGTTTTTCATATTGCAAGTTGGGAAGTTTGTGCAGAGATGGGGCTATGTGTTCCCAGACGAGGAGCAACAGGTGGAGTTTATCGCTTCCAGGTTCCGGGGGAGCGCTACTAGTTGGAATGTAGCCCTTCATGATCTGGAGGCGGCGGAATTGGGGAATGTCGATGACTTCATGTGGGCCTTGAGAAACCGTTTCGAGGACCCGGGGGCGGCCCAAAAAGCTGAAGCCTTCCTTCGCACGTTTAGACAAGGCAAACTCACCGTGCGGGAGTATTCAAGAGAGTTTCAAAGGCATGCAGTGAAAATTCGGGACTGGACAGATGCGGTGCTGGCTCAACAATATCGAATGGGATTAGCAGTAGACGTCCGCAATAATGTCCTCAGCTCCCAGCAGCCTCGCACTCTCCAGGGCTGGATGGAGGAAGCCGAAAAGGCGGAAAGTCGCTTGCGTGTCATGAAACTGGATCTATCTCTAGGCAATAACCGTCCAAGTCTTGCGGCAGGCCAGGCCAGACCTAAACCAACCTCCACTTCAAGCGGAATGAGAGATCAGCGTATGCGACAGGGCCTCTGCCTGCGGTGTGGGGAGAAAGGGCATTTTGCGGCATCCTGCCCAAAAGGGGACCCCAATAGATCCCCACCACAAGAGGAGCCTAGACGGTGGCCAACTCCTACCCCGAGAAGAGGTACAGCGAAACCACGCAACACACGGGCTCTTTTTGCCAGCCCCGACCAAGCGGACACCATGATGCTGGAGGAAGAGAGTGAGATGCAGGGAAACGAACTGGTCCTGTTTGTGAATGGCGCTACACAACAGGACCCCATACCTGAGGCGCCTAAACTGGTGAGCAATTACCCCTCTCTCTTCTTTGTGACTGTACTTGTGATGAATCCAGCGATGATGACCCATATTCGGGTTCGAGCCCTCATTGACTCGGGGTGTGGGAGGGACCTGATAAACCCATCTATGGTTATGGGGTTGGAGGCAACCATTGTTAATTTGAAAGACCCGATAACGTTTACTCAAATGGATGGGTCTCCAATGAAAGAACCATGCCAATTTGAGACAGTTCCTTTAAGAGTTGGCATTGGTGAACACTGGGAGTTACGCCCGTTTGTAATAGCCCCTCAAGCCCAGTTCCCATTGGTATTGGGCAGCCCATGGTTACATGGCCATGATCCGTATATTCTATGGGAAGAAGGGAGTGTACAATTTATCTCCCCAAAGTGTGCAGAGCACAAATGGGACCCAGGTTGGGGAAAAACCCCTTGCAATGAACCTCCACGAGCTTGTCTAGCCACGGAGGACTTTAACCGCATCCCTAAGGATTACAGGTATATCACTAGGGTGTTTGAGGAGGAGGAAGCAGATGAACTACCTCCCCACCGTAACTCTGACTGTGCGATTGAAATCCTTCCAGGCCAAAAGTTGCCAAAAGGGAAAATTTATGCCATGAGTCCCACTGAAAAAGAAGAACTACGCCGCTTTATTGATAAGAATCTGGCCCGTGGATTTATCAGGCCAGCGTCGTCCCCTTTTGCAGCACCCGTATTGTTTTGTAAAAAGAAAGATGGGGGGCTCAGACTCTGCACGGATTATCGGGGGCTAAATGCAGTTTCTGCCACTAATGCCTACCCAATGCCCCTCATCAAAGACTTGTTGGCAGAGGTGGCAAAGGGGAAAGTGTTTTCTAAGCTGGATTTACGAGATGCCTATTTCCGGGTCCGTATCAGACAGGGTGATGAACATAAGACTGCGTTTAATACCCCGCTGGGGCAATTTGAATATCGGGTTATGCCCTTCGGATTACAGGGGGCACCAGGGGTCTTCATGAACTTGATCAATGAAGTGTTACACCCCTACTTATTCAAGGGGTGGTTGTTTACTTGGATGATATCTTGGTCTACACCCCGGATCTAGAATCTCACACTGCTCTTATGCGAAAAGTATTAGAAACGCTGTTGGAACATAAACTGTTTGTTAAACTGTCGAAATGTGAATTTCACCAGGAGTGCATTGACTTTTTGGGATACCGCATATCATCTGCAGGGTTAGAAATGGACCCAAAGAAGGTCCAAGATGTTTTGATGTGGGAGCCCCCCAAAACCAGGCGGCAGCTCCAAAGTTTTCTCGGTTTCGCCAATTTTTACCGTCAATTCCTGCCACATTTTGCCCAAGTGGCCCTCCCCCTCACAGAACTGCTAAAGACGAAGGGGAAGGGAACTAAGGCTTCAATGCCCGGGGCCCCTTTAAACTGGACTCCCCAGTGCCAGGAAGCTTTTGAACAACTAAAACAGTTATTCACGTCTGAACCCATACTAGCACACCCCGATGAGACAAAAAAATTTGTGGTCCAAGTAGACGCGTCGGATACCGCTATGGGTGGGGTGATATTGCAAGAAAATGCTCAGGGGCAACTGCAACCCCTTGCGTATGTGTCCAAAAAGTTTAATGACACGGAGAGATTTTGGCCCATTTGGGATAAAGAAGCAGCGTCTATACGTCTAGCATTGATCACCTGGAGGCACTGGTTAGAAGGGTCCCGAGTACCTTTTGAAATCTGGACTGATCACAAAAACCTTGAGGTACTGCGGAAACCCCGGAATCTAAATGCAAAACAATTCCGGTGGGCTGAGTTTTTCTCTAAATTTCAATTTACCCTTCACCATTTTCCAGGTAAATCCAATCACCTGGCGGATGCTCTTTCTCGCCTTCCCCAACACATGTGTAAGAGGACCGACATAAATGAATCTATGTTCACCCCTGAACAGTTAGTTGGAGCAGTTGTAACCCGAAAAACCAGGCGCGCACAAGTGTTGCCCCCAGCCCAGTCTATAACCTGGGAAAAGCAGTTTGCCACTGACATCACCCCACAAGAAAAAACAGAATTACAAGCTCGGGATGATGTGAAATGTAGTAGTAATGGCTGTTGGTATAGAGGCAATAAAATGTTTGTTCCGGAAGCTACCAGATCTCAAGTCTTGCAATCAGCCCATGACTCAAAGTCTGCTGGGCATTTTGGCTATGTAAAAACCTTACACCTACTACAACGCGGCTTCTGGTGGCCCCGAATGAGACGGGATCTAACCCTTTATATACAGTCCTGTCCAACGTGCAATCATTGCAAAACCAGACCAGGGAAACCTCCAGGTCTTTTACAGCCGCTACCCACCCCGAGCCGACCCTGGGAAGTAATCTCTATGGACTTTATCACAGATCTTCCCCCTCTAAGCATATGACAGTCATTTGGGTGGTAGTAGACCTGTTCTCGAAACAAGCTCATTTTATACCGTTTCCCAGCCTGCCAACAGCCAAAGTCCTAGCTAAAGCCTTCCTGCAACACATTGCCAGACTACTTACGTTACCAATCAAGATAATCTCCGACAGGGGGGTTCAGTTTGTCTCAAAGCTGTGGTCGGAGTTGATGAGTCTTATGGGTATTGAACGTGCTCTCAGTACTGCCTATCACCCTGAAACCGATGGGCAAACGGAGAGAGTAAACCAAACTTTAGAACAATACTTGAGGTGTTTTTCTAACTATCAACAAGACAACTGGGTGGATTTATTACCACTGGCGGAATTTGCTTACAACAACTCATGGCATGCTTCTACGAATATGTCTCCCTTCAAAGCTGCCATGGGCTATGACAGCCCCCCTCTTCCCTTTTTAAAGCCCGGTGAGACTAAAGGGGAAGCCTCGGCATGGTGTAAGACTTTCCAAGACTCTTGGCCCCTAATTGTAGAGACATTGAATGAGGCCAAGATGCAGTACAAAAAACAGGCAGACAAAAAAAGGGTGGGTGGATGGAAATTGCAACCAGGAGACTCGGTTTACCTGTCAACCAAGAACTTAAGATTAACGCAACAATCCCGGAAACTTGCTTGGAAGTATATTGGTCCATTCAAAATTGTGAGATGTATAAATCCAGTCACTGTACAACTAGATTTGCCTAAATCTCTTAAAGCAATACATCCAATTTTCCATTACAGCCTCCTCAAGCCAGCTTTACCCCCAACTAAATGGCATCCTGAGCATCCAGCACCTCCCCCCTTTGATGGTTGATGATGAGGAGCACTACGAAATTGCTGACATTTTGGACTCTAAGATTCTTCGTGGACAACTCCTGTACCTTGTGGAATGGATACACTTCGGGCCCCAACACAGGGAATGGGTGAAAGTGTCTGATATTAACGCACCTGATCACCTGACAAAATTTCACGATCGATACCCGAATAAACCTGGGGGCCCTTCATTCTCTCCTTCCTGAGTGGTGGGTGGGTGGTATTTTGGGAAGGGCAGAATGTCAGAATATGCCTGTGATGTTTCTCACTGAATCCATTGTTTTGTGTTCCCTACCCTGCTTTGCGCTTGCGTAGCTATGCAGGCAGAAACGTGGGAGCTTCTTCCCTGCCGCTTTTCCTTATCACGGTGGCCTTGAATGTAGGCTTTGGACTATTCTTGTTTAGCTGAGAATTTTCCAGTCCTGAGAAGGCAAGGGGAGGGGGCGAGTAGTCTCCCGTTCATGAAGTATTTCTCCCGGCGGGAGTTCCCGCGCGAGTGCTCAAGTTTCATTTGCTAGGCGCTTCATTGCATCACACTATAAGTTAGCTTGCTTTGCTTCGCCCCCCATTCCTGACAATGACCTCCTACTGTGGGTTTTAGCAAGATAGTCCAAATAAACCTTTCTTTGTGCAAGAATGACTGGATTTGCTTGTTTTTGAACCTGACAATAGCCCTGGGTAAAAGCATAACATCCCACATTCACCCATGTCACACCTACCCCCTTACGTTTCTATGGCAACACAGACAGATATATGGTGCCCTATCTAACCTAGGTATGGCACAAAGATTCTCCAAGCTCAGTCCCATGAGAACCAACACTTGGGGCACAACTTCAGGAATCACATACTCCCATGTGCTCTCGCAACAACCCCCATCCCCCAGAATTCAACATGACAAGTGAAGGGGAAGAAAAACAGAATTTAAGGAAATGAAAGTTAAGCCTGAGCTTGACAATTCTATGTGGCTGTTAAGTTAAGCAAGTTTGGCTGCCCCTCTTCCAGAGCCAAGGTCTCCCCAGCAACAGTTACCCAATAGAGGACTTTGATGCTCACTACACAGCACTAGGGTTGCCAGACCCCTGGTTGGGGAGGGGTCTTCCCCCAGTTCTGGGGGCTTTGATCTGCCACCAGCCAGCTGCCTGGCAGGGAAGCCCCACCCCTGAACAGCCCCCTCCCTGCTCCGACATGGCTAGCATGATGACGTCACCCAGAAGTGATGCCATCATGCTGGGCATGTTGATGTGTCGACGCTCTAGCATTTTGGTCAAAACTCTATGGTTACCGCAGAAGACTCCAGGACGGACCCAGAAGCCCCCCTCTAAAGGCGAGGTTAGGCCTGGCAACCCTACACATCCCCTGACTCCTAGCTGTGTTCTAGGAAGAAATGTCTCCCTGAGCCCGACAGTCCAATGAGAAGTTTGGGGGCAGATCTGTATGCGTAACATTACCACGCTGGTCCTTTAAAAGAAAAGGAAACATTTGAAACACTGCCCCGGAGGGAGCAATTTGGAATGGGAGAAGAGCAGGCAGGGAAAGCACAGTTATATCCCCCTTTTGGGATATCGGGTTAATGTAGCAGAGTCTTGCCCACTCATAGAAAGCATGATCCTGAGTGCAGTCAATAAATCGCCCAAGATGTATATTTCCAAAAAGGATACAATCTTACATCTATACAAGCAGATCCAGCCAGATTGCAGTCAAAGTGAGAGAAGCCTAATCCAAAGAGTCCTTTCCCTGTCACAAAGGGCCAGTTGTCTGGCACTGTGTGTGGGAGGATGAGGGCGTTGCATCTCCAGGAGAGACCTGCAGAGATGTGTGTCTCCATGGAAGGCCATGTGGATGCAGAGAGTGAGAAGACAAAGAGAGAGAGGGGAGGGGCCAGAGGGCAGCTCCCAGCTTAAGACAAAGAGAGGCATCTCATTCAAGGAGATAGAACCTATGCCCACTTAGAGTGATGTAGTGCCCCCCACAATGTCTTGGTATGCTGAGCTGCGCACTCCAATACCCCCATCTCCAATAGCACTGCTTCTCCCAGTTCCAAGAAGTGCCTTCATCTCTTTTAGAGGGTCTGTCCAGCTCATCTCTCCTCTGACTGGCCGCAGCTCTCCAGGGTCTCCAGAGATGGGATCTCCAGAGATGAGCACATCACCTGATCCCTGAACCAGGGACCTTCTGCACGCCAAGCCAATGGTCTCCATGCAGAACCGTAGTCTCTCCCCTATGTAATCCTAGATACATTTGCATTTAATATTTACTCTGGTCCTAACTAGCCACCTTGGATTCCCAGTTTAGAAAAACTGGTTTGGGGAGGGGGGAAAAAGGCCACAGATGATCTTGGAATTCTCCTTCACTGAATCGCTCGACAGAATTTACCGTTCCTGCTCATATGCCTTTTTTGGTCAGCGTTGCCGCAGACAGCAAAGGAAGCAGGAGTCTTTTGCAGATTAACTTTCTGGAAGTGGAAAGCATTGGCATGGCGCAATCTCCAGTTCTTTTTACTCCCCAGTCCTTTCATCCTTGTTATTGCTGCACTTAAAACACATTTTCTTCTAGAATATGAGAGATCTGATAAAAACTGCACATAAAAACTGAGGTCATTTGGTTTATATCCTAGCTCACCTACCCAGGAGTGTTTGGGCTATGGTGTTGTTTTTTTTTTAATCTCTTACTTAAAAAAGAAAAAGAAGAACACACACAGACACACAAGAAACAAAATATAACACTGGTGGCAGATCTACATATATGCTTCTGTAAAAGGATTCCGGATATTTAAAAATGCGTGCGTACACAATCGTCATCGACATGCCATGTGTTCAGATATCAATAAAGTTGTAAGGTCCTCAGTACATTGACATTTTTATCTTCCTGTGTTGTAAATTTGTCTTCCAGTGTCGTTGTTGTTGTTGTTGTTGCCATTATTATTAACATAGGTAAAGGTTTCCCTTGCTCGAAAGCCAGTCGAATCTGACTCTGGGGATGCGGTGCTCATCTCCGTTTCCAAGCCAAAGAGCCAGCGCTGTCCGAAGACGTTTCTGTGGTCATGTGGCCGGCATGACTAGACACCATTTCATTAAATTTTTAGAGTATACAGAAATAGGGAAAGGAAAGGAAACAAAAGCAATAAGTCCTCTGCATATAAATCTTCTCTGCTTATCATTTCACATTACAGAAAGATAGACGGTGAAATTTTAAAAGTTCATAAAGGCTTCTTCATATTATATTATTAAAAACTTAATGTCTTTATATTTCTTTCTTATCCAGTTGTAGAAAGGAGTCCATAGTCTGACGAATTCTTCTTCCGTTTGCCCTTTGATGCTAAAGGTCTGTTTACCCATTTCTGCCCTTTCCATAGTCTTCACTATTTGGTCTTGTTCAGAATCTGTTGTCGGAAGTTTCCAAAAGGATGCCAGTAAGATTCTAGCTGCAGTTGCTACAGGAATTATAAAATATCTTTGATCAAAATCATCTGGTATGCAATTCAGTAAGAACAATTCTGGTCAAAAATAAAATCAGCAAAATTGTCTGTATAAAAGTATGTACCATAAACCAGAACTTGCGAACAATGTCACATGTCCACCACATATGGTAAAACGTACCCACATGTTTCTTGGACTTCCAGCATCTATTTGGCATATTTTTGCACATTTTAGCTAATCTACCTGGTGTTAAGTACCATCTATAAAGCATCTTATAGAAATTCTTTTTAGATGCAACCGATTTAGTTATTTTCACATTCACTTCTCACAGTTTACTCCACTGTGCAAGATCAGTGTTGTCTCTTAGCTGTAGTAATGGAGAGAGTTTTCTCCTTCTCCCATAATACTCAAACCCGGGGCCATCCACTGAAGCTTAAGGGTGGGAGGTTCAAGACAAACAAAAGGAAGCGTTTCTTCACATGGTATTTAGTTAATTTCTGGAACTTGCTGCCACAGGATGTGTTCATGGCTGCCAACCTGGAAAGCTTTAAAAGGGGGTGGACAGATTCATGGATGGATGACCGGGCTATGAATGGCTACTAGTCATGATGGATACCTATGCCCTCCAGTACCAGAGGCGGTATTCCTCTTTAAATCATTGACTGGGAAGCACGAGCGGTATCACGGTGCTGCAGTCTTCCTGTTGGTGGGCTTCCAAGAGGCAGCTGGTCAGCCACTGTGTGAACAGAATGCTGGACTGGACAGGGCCGTGGGTCTGATCCAGCATGGTGGTCAATCAGGGCTCTTTGTGTGGCAGGAACTCCTTTGCATATTAGGCGACACACCCCTAATGCAGCCAATCCTCCAAGAGCTTACAGAGCTCTTCTTATGGGGGCTACTGTAAGCTCTTGGAGGACTGGCTACATTAGGGGTGTGTCGCCTAATAGGCAAAGGAGTTCCTGCTACAAAAAGAGCCCTGGTGGTTCTTATGTTCTTATGGCCACCAGTTAGCCTTCAAGAGCCGGGCAGATAATTTAGAAGTCCATGAGAATCCTGGAAAACCAATGAACATTCTAATACAGAATTGGGACGAGTGAGAACTTCCTCCCACAATTCTATATTTTAGAGTTGATCTACTTGTGTGTCGGGGAACTGCTGTCAAGTCACAGCTGACTTATGGCAACCCTGTAGGTTTACCTTGTCCTGTTTCCGCCTCACGACCCCGGACTTCCTTGGTGGTCTCCCATCCATGTACTAACCAGGGCTGACCCTGCTTAGCTTCCGAGATCTGATGAGATCGGTAGGGTTGGGAAATACCTGGAAGTTTTAGGGGTAGAGCCTGGGGAGGATGAGGTGGGGGGCAGTGGAGGGACCTCAACAGGGTATAATGCCATCCAGACCGACTTCCAAAACAGCCATTTTCTCCAGGAGAACTGATCTCTGTTGTTTGGAGACCAGTTGTGATTCTGGGAGATCTCCAGTCACTACCTGGAGGTTGGCAGCCCTGAACCTGACCCATCCAGGCCAGTACAGTAATACAGCCCCCATTTTCTTTCCTTAATCCCCCCCTCTTCTTAATAATACAGCCTTAAAAATATATATATTTAGGCTCATGGAGATGTTAGACTTCAAAAATGCCTTTTTTCTGAAAGCGCATTTTGGCAGGTCTCCTGTCTAGTTAGCGATCTGCAACTCAATTCTCTTCATTACTCTGGACCCATTAACGTCCCGCGTCTGAAAGATAACTTGGAGCCAGCTCAATTTAATGGGACTCGCATCTCCAGACTAGGATCTGAATTTGGATGCACTTGCAAATTAACTCGGATTTTTTATTAAATGTCTCAAAAGGCAAAGGAGCACATTCTGAGATCTTGACTTCTGAATGCTCAGGGTCACCAAGTCCTCTTTACTCTGCTCCTTTCTGTCTCGTATAATGTTAAAAGAGAAAAGTCTGTGAATGGCTCGGGTATAGAAATGGGGATTTATTCAGGACCCTCCTCAAATTTCTGCACATGCGGGGTTTTCAGTGAAACTGGGTAGAACCAGAGGCATATGGGAATCAAAATCAGCCCTGGAAAAATCCTTAGACTTGCCAGCTCTGGGTTGGGAAATACCTGGAGATTTTTTGGGGGTGGAGCCCCATTTAGGGAGGGAACAGACCTCAGCAGGGTACAAAGCCATAGAGTCCAGCCTCCCAAAGCGGCCATTTTCTCCAAGGGAACTGATCTCTGTCATCTGGAGACCAGTTGTAATTCCAGGAGATCTCCCGCCATCACCTGGAAGTTGACAACCCTAAATACCTTTCAGAGTCACCCTGGATCAGGTACTGCACAACCCAGAGTTTCCAACTCTCTGAGGGGATCATACGGCACCATTTTTCGATTGATCTGTTGACTTAGAATTGCATAACTTTCACCCTGTACACCCGTGTCTTTATTCACAAGCTCACCTTAACCTCTCAATCCAACACGGCCAAATGGCCCATTATTTACACCATCTCAGCCTTCCCTCCCATTGTAGAGGCTTTACGCTGGTGCAGCTAAATGTCTTCCCCCCAAACACGTTGTGGAGTCGATTTAACAACATCCCCCTCAAGAAAGACTCTGAAAATGCTCCAGTATGGCCCCAGATTCAATTTCCCATATTATTCTGGACTGCCAACTGCACACATCCCCACGTGTGAAATTTTTACCCCTTCGGCCACGCTTATTTTTTTTTTATACATCTAGAACTGTTCAACATTTAATTCATGATGCTAATAATGTGACCACAATTATGGCTGCAAAATTCTTAGCAGAATCTGTTGCACTTAGACGCAGATTTTTTACATAATATACACACTTTTATTGTCTAAATTAATTTGCTGGGACTAATTGTATCATTTCTATAGTATTATGCCATGAAAGATTTTTTTGCCCACTCCAAAGCATATCAACAATCCTTCATTTTGCCAGATATGGCTGAAGTTCTCATATCTGATGAGGAGAGAACATGGCAACAGAGTCCATCCTATGTCTGAACAGAAATGTTACCAGCTTGGATGCATTCTCTCATTTCTCTAAGAAATGCACCCATTCGAGATAGACAGTAGGGTTGACAGAAACCAGTGGGAGGATTGTGGGGAGGGGCAGCATCCCAGGAAAAAAACTTTAAAAAGAAAAAAATAAGGTCTTATCTACTTATAGGACGTTCCTACCGGAGAGTTCCTGGCAATTCCTAGAGCTACCTGGAAGTGAAAAGGGTAGCTCAAGGAATCACTAGTGGAAATACTATGGCAAAGCTGGAAGTTCTTGCCACTACGTTTCCAGAAAAACTGGTAAAATGGGAAGTTATTACCTTAGAGTTTCCAGCAATTTCTAGACCTACGCTTTTCATGTCAGGGTAGCTCTAGGAAATCTGCCAGGAAATCTGTGGTACTAATTTCCTTCAAGTGGATGAGGCCTAATTTTTCTTTTTACTTTTTCGCCTGCTGCCGCTTTGAGGACACCTGGCAGAGGGACATTTCCCGTCCCCACCGGGGGATTGACAGCCCTAGTGGAGACCAGGGGTCTGGACCCGTAAAGGAATAATGCTGACCCCATATTTATTTGGCCTTGTTGCAGTGTTCTGACTCGTCTTTCTTTATAGATATTGTTGTATAAGCACCCATTTATCAAGCCTGGAGCTGGAAGAATGAACGTACATATGAAAACATAGAGACTGAAGGGAAGAGATTGGATTTATACCCTGCCCTTCACTACCCGAAGGAATCTCAGAGTGGCTTACAATCTCCTTTCCCTTCCTCTCCCCACAACAGACACCCTGTGTGAGCAGTGTTCCCTCAAAGCTGAGTTAGTGTGAGCTAGCTCAGTTTTTTAGCCTCTGGCTCACACATTTTGTGTCTTAGCTCAGGAAGGGCGGCTCCAGAGCAAACTAATTTATGCAGCAGCCAAATCGCTCGCTCACAACTTTAACGCCAGCAGCTCACAGAGCAGAATTTTTGCTCACAAGGCTCCACAGCTTAGAGGGAACATTGCCTGTGAGGTAGGTGGGGCTGAGAGAGCTCTCTCACCAACTGTCCTTGAGAGAACAGCTCTGACGGAACTGTGGCTTGCCCAAGGTCATCTGGCAGCTGCAAGTGGAGGAGTGGGGAATCAAACCTGGTTCTCCCAGATTAGAGTCTGCGCACTTAACCACTACACTAAAATAGTTTTTAATCCAGAAGAGAACCCGTCCTCTTATCCCCATGACTGCTAAATTTACTCTCTCCAAACAATCTCTTCCCTGAGAGTCTAGTTAAAAAAATATTCTACAGGACAGTGTGTTTGTGTGTGTGTGTTTCATAGGCTACACACAGATAGATGCAGACTCACACATATGCATGACAAATCCCTGAGATGTAAGGAGGTGTCAAAAATTAGATCCATTAGAGACACAACGAATTTCTATTACTTTTTTTATTTTAGGGAGTAAAAATCACACATCCACAGTTACAGGTAGGAGTCTCAAATATAACCCTTGAGAGAACAGCTCTGAAATAGCTTGGGACTGACCCAAGGTCACACCAGCAGCTGCATGCGGAGGAGTGGGGAATCAAACCTGGTTCTCCCAGATTAGAGTCCTCACTCTTAACCACTGCACCAGACTGCTGCCTTGTACTGGCTCAGGCCCTTGGTCCATCAAGGGTCGATATTGTCTACTCAGACTGGCAACATATCTCCAGGATTGCAGGCAAAGGTCTTTCACATCACCAACTGCCTGGTTCTTTTAATTGGAAGTGCCAAGGATTGAACCTGGGACCTTCTGCATGCCAGGCAGATGCTGTACCAATGAGCCACGCCCCCACCCCGAACATCTCTTCTATGCTGTCACAGCAAGATCTTTGAACTCTCAAGCCTTGAAATGGGTGGGTTTCTGGCAAACACAACCCTCACGTTCCACGTGATGGAATATTTCAGCACATTCAGCTTCTGCGATGCCATCTTCTGTGTGGAACACCTGCATTAGAACACTGTGGGTCTTCTTCCGTGTGGCTCCACCAGCAGAAAACGCGTGCATGATTTTGTTGAGCTGAATTTATCAGCCAGAGCCTCCTTGCTTGTGTGCCCTTGGATAATGACAGTGTTTGCTGAAGCTGTTGAAGTGAGCAGCTCAGCCTGCCTGGACATTAGGGGGCGCTACATCACTCTATGGCCCATTCTGCATCTAGCATTTGCTCCGCTGTTCTATCAGTTCACTGCCACTGGAGGTGGTGGCAGCTACAAGCATGGACAGTTTCAAGAGGGAATTAGATAAACATATGGAGCAGAAGTCCATCAGTGGCTCTTAGCCACAAGTTACAGATAGGAACTCTCAGTCTGGGGCAGGTGATACACTCTATTCTTGGTGCTGGGGCGGGCAGCAGTGGGAGGGCTTCTAGTGTCCTGGCCCCACTGGTGGACCTCCTGATGGCACCTGGTATTTTTGGCCACTGTGTGACAGAATGTTGGACTAGATGGGCCATTGGCCTGATCCAACATTGGCTTCTCTGATGTTCTTATGTTCTTAACCCAGGCTGGAACAGAAATTCCCCTCTGCATTGCATGCCACTTTCACTTTGACTGTCCAATTTTAAGGCAGCATCCAGACTGCATACCACTTTCACTTCTTTTGATCTCTCGGTTTTATGGTACCGTCTCTACCATTTCATGGGGCTGCAGTGGCTCAAGTGGTTAAGATGCTGAACTGCAGACTGGAAGGTTGGTAGTTCAGCAGTTCAAGACCCGAGTGCCGCATGACGGAGTGAGCTCCTGTCTCTGGTCCCAGCTCCTGTTCGAAAGCAAGAAACTGCAAGTAGATAAAGAGGTATCATTTCAGTGGGAAGGTAACAGCGTTCCGTGCGCCTCGGTGTCTAGTCACGCCGGCCACATGACCACAGAAATGTCTTCGGACAGCGCTGGCTCTTTGGCTTGGAAACAGAGATGAGCACCGCAACCCTTGTCAGATTTGACTGGCTTTCGAGCAAGGGAAACCTTTACCTACGCCATTTTATTGATGTTCTGGGTGACTCTGCAGTCAGTACAGCATTGAGCTGGGATATCTGAATGTGGTTTTGAGCCGCATCTTTTTCTGTTCCAGTGCGGGTTTGGTAAAACAACAGAGCAAATGCTAGATGCGGAATGGGTCTGTGTGTGTATAGGTATTATCTCCTGGAACGGGATGCCTCTCTTTGTCCTAATCTGGGAGCTTTCCTATGACCCCTCCTCTCTCACTGTGCCCTCCGGGCACCAGTGCTCCCTCTAAGCAGAGTTAGTGTGAGCAAGCTCACAGTTTTTTAGCCTCCGACTCACACATTTTTGTCTTAGCTCAGGAAAGAGGGCTCCAGAGCCAACTAATTTACGCAGCGGCCAAATCGCTCGGTCATAACTTCTACGTCAGTAGCTCTCAAAGTAGAATTTTCGCTCACAGGACTCCACAGCTTAGAGGGAGCATTGCCCTGCACATGGCCTTCCGTGGAGAAACACATCTCTGCAGGTCTCTCCTGTACATACATATGATGCCGGACAAGCTACCCATTTGTAAGAGGGACAGGACTCTTTGGGTCAGGCTGCTCGCTCTTCTTTCGACTGCAACCTGAATGTGAAGTGGATCTCCTCGAATAAAAGTCAGTTTATTAGCTGTTATAGATTTGCGTGGCTGGTCTTGGCATTGTAGGACCTGACGTTCCGCCAGGAGCTGTGACTGGCATCCTCAGAGGCATAACACAGAAAGATGGAGGACTCTCTGTGTCAAGGTGAGAAGAAAAATAGTAGGCAGGTAATTTATATCTACTCAGGAAAGTAGGGCTGAGTCATTATCTTGTAGGAGTTCCCCGGGCTGTGAACATGCTAATGGAGGAGCTTTCCTGAGGAGGTTCTTTTGCATATGGATCATTTCCTGAGGAGGTTTCCTGTTTCCTGAGGAGGTTCTTTTGCATGCGAATTCTAATCTTATCTGTAGTGCTATTGTCAGATCTGGAGCCTGACAATAGCACTACAGATAAGATTAGAATTTTTCTTCTCATCTTGACACAGAGAGTACTCCGTCTTTCCGTGTTATACCTCTGAGGATGCCAGTCACAGCTCCTGGCGAAACGTCAGGTCCTACCATGCCAAGACCACGGCCAGACAGCCCTGAAAATCTACAGCAGCTAATGAACTCCGGCCGTGGAAGCCTTCGATGACATATAAATGTCAGTTTACCTTTTTGCAATCTACTTCTTGGGAGGTTCACTTCCTGCGCTCAGCACCAGGCTTCTATGACTGGGCAAAAACTCTGCAATATTAACCAAATACTCCCACGGCTCTTCCCACGACTTGCCTTGGGAGATCTCTTTCTGGCTGCTTCCACAGGAGGAAGCTCATTAGCACATCCCATGGCTGAAGCGGCAACGGCATCCCGGGCGACGGGCGGATCTGCAGGAGCAGACTAAACCCTCCTGCTCGGAGAATCGCCTACTGTGCTCGTAGGAAAGTTTATCAATCCGCTCTTGGCTTTGTTCAAAAAAAGCCTGGGAACTTGATTCCTGTCACGAGAAGGTATAAGACCCCTCCATAGGTGTACTCAGAGCTGTTTTTCTGCGCCACCGGTCCGAACAGAAGGCGAGAAACGTCAAGCGCTAATGAGCTGTTTTCTTATGGATCCAGTCAGAAGGAGACGGCACCCTCAGGCTTGGAGTGAAACGAAAGGCAAAGAAGTCTTCTGACCTGCCTTGAGTCACAGCCGCGGGCTGAGCTGTAACGTCAAAACCCGGGCCCGACAAAGACGCTCACCCAGGGTTGGCAGGTCCATCGCTTCCGCCGGTGGGGGGCGGGAAGGAGCTTCCTGGGAGTGGAGGCGACGGGGTGACATCGCCGTGAGTGATGTCCCTGACATGATGTCATCAGACAGAAGTTTTAGGCCAAAAAACTCCAAGTTTTCGGGCTTCTGCCTGCCACTGGCCAGTTGGGTGTGTCGGGGGAAGTGACATCACCACAGCGGGGACGTCCCCACCATGATGATGTCACTTCCCCCTGACACACCCAACTGGCCAGTGGCAGGCAGATGCCCGAAACATTGGGGGAACCCCCACCCAGGCCAGGGGTCCGGCAACCCTACACTCGTCTGTACAGGCCTGTTCCATAGAAACAATGCCCTCATACTTCCACGTTGTCAGGCACTTCAGAAAGGCAGTCAAACACCAGGCTTCATAAGAAGATAGAGTTTATTCAGCAGCAGTTCTAAAAGCGCACTAACGTTGCATTGTCAGGAATAAAGCACACAAAGGAACATCTACGGATATACCCCACTGAGCTAGCCCCCCCCAGCATTCTACCAATGGCTACATAGCCCGCGCGCTGGAGAAAGGTGCGAAAGTTGTTCGAGCCATAAAGGGGCCCAGCTGTCCGTACCTGAGAAACCGAAACTGTATGACAAGGCCATTTGGTCAGATAAAAGATAGCCCAGGCTGAGAAACACCCTGTTGCCCCAGCAACCTCCCCACTTCCCCCCCTCCAAGCATAAAAAGTTACAGATCATCTCATCCTCCCTCCCTCCCTCACATCTTATGGCAGGATCACCTGACACACGTACATGATGCCGGCTTCAGCTGGCCCCTAGGGATGCCAGCCTCCAGGTGGGGCCTGGGGATCCCTCGGAATTACAGCTCATCTCCAGACTACAGAGTAGGGTTTGCCAGCTCTGGATGAGAAAATACCTGGAGATTTTGGGGATGGAGCCTGGGGAGGGCGTGGTTTGGGGAAGGGAGGGACCGCAGGAGGGGATAATGTCCTAGAGTCCACCTTCCAAAGTAGCCATCTTCTCCAAGGGAACCGGTCTTTTTTACCTGGAGATCCGTTGTGATTCCGGGAGATCCCCCAGCCACCACCTGGAGGTGAGTCCGTTTCTCAGAATGGTTTGGTGTAGTGGTTAGGGTTAGCTGTTCTCTCACAAGTGGTTCTCTCAGAGCTCTCTCAGCCCCACCTGCCTCACAGGGTGTCTGTTGTGGGGCGGGGAAGGGAAAGGAGATTGTAAGCTGCTCTGAGACTCCTTTGGGTAGTGAAGGGTGGGGCATAAACCCAATCTCCTCTTCTTCTCCTTCTCCTCCTCTTCCTCCTCCATCCGGCCCTGGGTGAATATCAGAGTCCCAGTCAAGTCACTCTTCACACACACTTTCTTGGTTGAAAGTTTTATTAGAAGATATGAGAGGTGCAGGGATTGAACTCTTTTGTCAGAACTGAGGGAATAAGGTGGGAAAGGTGCATATAGTTACAATCACACATTCCATTCGTACATGCCAGCAATCCTACCTGGACCGTGAGAGAGATAGGGTCCATCTCTAGCTAATCAAAGTCGATTCTCCCAAGGACACCTTCCTGTGTGAAAGAGTCTCTTGAGGGCTCCATAGAAGAGTTACACCGGCAAGTAAGTCTACTCCTCCATGCAAACACTCTCTCCCCTCCCCTTAGAAATGCAGTAGCAGGTGAGGGTGGAAGATAAAAGCACCAGTGCTAACTTAACGCTCTGAGAGGGGGAATAGGGAAAAGACAACAGAAAAGGCAAAGCAATGAACGTCAGAACGTCAAGGCGCTAACTAACGAGTACATATGGTCAGCCGACCCGAGCCTGACAGTGGATCTTACGGCCTTATACCCTTGCAAAGGCTCCCCTCCCCCGGCTCCAGCCCCAAATCTCCAGCCCGGAGTCAGGAGCTCCAGTTCCCAACCCTGACAAACCAACACTGCCTCCCATATCAGTTTGTTCCAAGGTTCGTTTCAGAGGCACAGCTTAAACATTTAACACGGGAGGCTCTGAGAACAGTTCAGAGACCTCGCCGGGTGGGAGCGGAGGCGAGAAAGCGTCAAGGCAGCTAATGACTTGGGGTGGACTGGCCAATCCCTTTGCAGGAAGGGGCTGGGAATGTGGGGGCAAGCGCAGTGTGGGGCAGGGGTCCTAACAGAGTCGACTTTGTTCTGCACTTCGTAAATCCAGATGAATCGGGCGGCAAGGCTGCGACTCTGCGTTAACAGCTTGGCTTGCAAAGTAAGGGTGGGAAAGTTCCCGGCGCCAGGTGCCACTCCGCTGCAGTGTCAGAGAATATGCTTATTATTTTGCAGAAATATAATAGATCTATTATTCCCTGTGCTTTCAATGAACAGCCAGGGAAGCCTCCCTGCGTTCTGCCTCGGAGCGACTTTAAAATGCATCTGTTCAACACCAGCGAAGAGGGGATGTCAAATAGTCTTTGCACGGTTTCCAACACACACACCCCCCCCAAACTGTAGTTCATTTCATTATACGATAATTTCTCATTGGCAGTCCTGCCAATGGATAGTTTAAGACGAGGCTCAATGCTGGGTTAAGAAGAAGAGGAGATTGGATTTATACCCTGCCCTTCACTACCCAAAGGCTTACAATCTGCTTTCCCTTCCCCTCCCCACAACAGACACCCTGTGAGCAATGCTCCCTCTAAGCTGTGGAGACTTGTGAGCAAGGATTCTACTTTGTGAGCTACTGGCATGAAAGTTGTGAGCGAGCAAGTCGGCTGCTGCATAAATTAGTTTGCTCTGGAGCCCTCCTTCCTGAGCCAAGGCAAAAATGTGTGAGCTGGAGGCTAAAAAACTGTGAGCTAGCTCACACTAACTCAGCTTAGAGGGAGCACTGCCTGTGAGGTGGGTGGGGCTGAGAGAGCTCTTTTGAGGACTGCCCTTGTGTGAACAGCTCTGAAAGAACTTGTGACTGGCCCAAGGTCACACCAGCAGCTGCAAGTGGAGGAGTGGGGAATCAAACCCGGTTCTCCCAGATCAGAGTCCACTGTTCTTAACCACTACACCACACTGGCTCTCTTAACTCCAAGATGTGCCAGTGCCCAGCCGTGCTGGTGTCGAGTCCATCTAACTCTGGTGGCGATGTTGAACCAGGTGGCATGAAGGCTGCGTTGGGAACAGGCTAGGGCTTAGCTGGCATTCTAAGCCTCTTCCATAGCGCCTCCAGGTGGGGCCTGGAGCGCTCCCAGAATTACAACCGATCTCCGGAAATGAGTTCCACCTGGGAAAAAATGGCTGCTTTGGTGGGTGGAGTCTATGGCCATAAAGACCATTGGGACCCCTCCCCTCCCCAGACCCCGCCCTCCCAAGGCCTCGCCTGCAAATCTCCAGGAATTTCCCCACCCAAAGTTGGCAGGCCTACTAACCAGCCTTAGTTAGGTGCAGTGGCTGAGTGCACAGACTCTAATCTGGGAGAACCAGGTTTGTTTCCCCACTCCGCCACATGCAGCTGCTGGGTGGCCTTGGGTCAGTCACAAGTTCCCTCAGAGCTGTTCTCTCAAGAGCAGTTCTCAAAGGAGCTCTCCCAGCCCCACCTACCTCACAAGGTGTCTGTTGTGGGGAGAGGATGGGAAAGGAGATTGTAAGTCACTTTGAGACTCCAAGTGAAAATCCAATCTCCTCCTCCTCCTCCTCCTCCTCCTCCTCCTCCTCCTCCTCCTCCTCCTCCTCTTCTTCTTCTTCTTCTTCTTCTTCTTCTTCTTCTTCTTCTTCTTCTTCTTCTTCTTCTTCTTCTTCTTCATCACAAGCAGGCCCTGGTGTAACAATAATAGCAACCCGGTAAACATCATATGCTAGGACTTCCAAAAAGGCTTTTAACGAGGTGCCTCACCAAAGACTCTTGAGTAAGATTAGCAATTATGGGATAAGAAGGATGGATCCTCTAATGGATTAGAATTTGGTTAACGGCAGGAAGAAGACAGTAGGAATAAATGGACAGCTCCCACAATGGAGGGGAAATGAGCAGCAGAGTCCCAGGAGGAATTGGTACTGAGACTAGTGCTCTTTAATGTGTTCATCAATTGTCTGGAGGGGGGTGGGGGTGGGCGGGCAATGTAGTGGCCCAAGTTCTTCATGACAGAGAAAGCCAAGACAGATTGTGAAGAGGAGGATCTCTCCAACTTGGCTCAGCCGGAGTCAGCCTGGCAAATGAAGTTCAGTGTAGGCACGGGTCTTTTGGGGAAGCACACCAGAGCCCAGCTCCGGCAGCTTCGGAGGGCAGAAAGGCTCCCGCATGTCAGTTTCGAGAGTCTTTCACAGGCCGAATGTCAATTTCAGCCCCATTATATCCTATGGGCCATTGAAGTCAATGGTGAAAACATAGGGCATATTCTGTGGGCTGGAGAGGAGGGGGTTTGAGGAAGAGGCTCCAAACTCACAGAGTAGCTGTTGAAGCCTCTCCCCAAGATACCCACCAAGTTTCAAGAACATTGGACCAGGGGGTCCATTTCTATGGGCCCCCAAACAGGTTGCCCCCATTCCCTCCATTGTTCTCTATGGTGAGAAATAAAGTTACTTTTTCCCCACGATACTGTTAGTAGCTCTGGGGGGAGGGGGTTTGAGGGAGAGGCTCAAAATTTTCAGGGTAGCTTTAGAAGCCTCTCCCCACATACACCCCTATGTCTCAAAGCAATTGGACCAATGGGCCTGATTCTGTGGGCACCCAAACAAGTTGCCCGCATTACCTCCATTGTTTCCAATGGGGAAACCCAGCCAGCAGCACTTAAGGCAGGCAAGCAGGCAGCCACCCAGCAGTCAATACTCTTTTTGAGGTGTGTGTGGTGTGAGTGGTCCAATGAGGTTGCACCATCAATTTATACATGTATAAAGGTTGTTCCTTTTGGTCTTTTGGGGTTTCTGTGTGGCACTGTGGCATGCTTGCCCTGCCACAGTGCCACTTGTTCTGGAGTGTGCCACTTGTTCTCGCGGCAAACAAGCACCTCCCAAGACAGTTCACTTTCCCTGAGATTCTCTGGGAGAGTCTGACTGCTGGGTGGCTGCCTGCTTGCCTGCCTTAAGTGCTGCCTTAAATGCCGAAGCACATGGAATGCTGTTACCTTCCCACCAAAGTGGTACCTATTTATCTACTTGCAATGTCTTACTTTCAAACTGCTAGGTTGGCAGGAGCCGGGGCCAGAGACGGGAGCTCAGTCTGTCACGCGGCACTTGGGTCTCGAACTGCCGAACTACAGACCTTCCGGTCTGCAGCTCGGCGTCTTAACCTCTGAGCCACAACAGCTACTAAAGTAGGATAGCCTCAGTTTAATCAACTTCTGGGGGGAGTTTGGGCTTGGTTGGATCTAGAACCCACTTATTTTCCTTTCTGGTGGGCCACGGGACCTGTGAAACTCGTCTCCAACACCACATTCCAAAGGAATCCATTTTCCTTCTGTCAGCTTCCTTCACTGTCCAATTCCCCCTCCCTTACCAAGTAATGGGGAATACTATGGTATGGATTATCTTGATCTTGTTCACCAGGGACCCATCCCTCCATTGGCTTCTCTCCCCAGTCTCAGTCTCCTTCTGACTTCTTGGGTGCAGCCTCCCTTTGGGTTGATGATGGAACCAAGGAACAGAAAATCTTGAACAGTTTCAGTTTCTTCATCGTCAACCTTGAAATCGTGTCATTCCCCAGCAGTCCCTGGTAATCTCCTTGAGGTCCAGCTGTAATCCTCCTTTGGCACTCTCTGCTTTAACCTTCATCAGGAGTCGTTTCAAATATGTCGGCCCCGTCCCGAGAGAAATCCGGCTGTCTCCAACTAGGGCCAGAGCTTTTAGTGCTCTGGCCCCAACCTGGTGGAACTCTCTGCCAAGTAACATCCATGCCCTGCAGGACTCGATACAGTCCCACAGGGCTTGCAACGCAGAGATGTTCCACCAGATGTTTAGTTAAGGAAGAAGAAGGAGAAGGAGAAGGAGAAGGAGAAGGAGAAGGAGAAGGAGAAGGAGAAGGAGAAGGAGAAGGAGAAGGAGAAGAGGAGGAGGAGGAGGGAGATTGGATTTATACCCCACCCTTCACCCGAAGTCTCAGAGGGGCTTACAGTCTCCCTTCCAATCCCCACAAACCCTGTGAGGTAGGTGGGGCTGAGAGAGCTCTTTCCAGAACTGTCCTTGAGAGAACAGCTCTGACAGAACTATGGCTTGCCCAAGGTCATCCAGCAGCTGCAAGAGGAGGAGTGGGGAATCAAACCCGGTTCTCCCAGATTAGAGTCCGCGCTCCTAATGACTACACCAAACTGAGAGCAACGGTCAACAATGTCTGTCTGGCCAGCGCTCTCCCTTGCAAGGTGGTAGCACAATGGAAACTTTGATCACCATCTGTTTTTAAACTATATTGCGTCTATGGAATTAAGGAATTTCGCTATTATGGCATTCCATTGTGACTTTTATCTGTTTTAAACTGTATGATACAATTTTGGTTTTGTTGTGCGCCACCCTGAGCCCTACTGGGGAATCTAATTGTGGGGAAGGGAAGGGAGTTTGTAAGCCGCTGTGAGACTCCTAGTGAAGGGTGGGGTATAATTTCCATCTCCTCCTCCCCCTCTTCTTCTTAAAAATAAATAATATGCTGATAAGAACTGGCTGAGACTTGAGACTGAGAGAGATCTTGGGGTTGTAGTGAAAAGCTTGATGAAAACGTCAACCCAATGGGTGGCAGTGGTGAAAAAGTCATACTCCGTGCTGGGAATTATTTAAGAAAGGGACTGAAAATAGTGATGCCGATATGGTAACGGCTTTGTGCAGGCCTCATCTGGAAAACTGGGTGAAGTTCTGGTCACCGCATCTCAAAGAGGGCATTGCAGAACCGGAAAAGTATGGAAGTGGCAACCAAGATGATAAAGGAGTTGGAGCATCTTTTATATGAGGAAAGGCCAGAGAGTCCCCCGGAGAAAATGGCTGCTTTGGAGGCTGGACTGTATAGCATTATACCCAGCTGGGTTAGGGTTAGGGTTCTTCGCCCTCCCCAGACCCACCTCCTAAATCAACACAGCTGCCAAGCCTACTTGGCAGGGATGCCCGAGCTGCCACATAATGGAAGTGCTGTGTTGTGTGAGGGGTGTGTGTGTGCCAGCAAGATGGGCCGATGCTGAATACCTGTACTCCAGGTATTCTAGCAATTGAGTTAACAAAATTATGTCTAAGCTTGTCTGACTGGTGCCCGTTTTGCTGTTATTTTGATATTACATTGATAACTTTAAAATTGGAGTACCGCTATAGAAGAAATAGAGACATGACCATATGAAGTCCTGAAGAAGTGGCTGAAAGAGACGAAGCATTTATCCGGAGTCTTCGTTGTGTTACATAGATCTGTTGTATCTTATACTTACCTGTTGAATTGTTACATTAACTGGTGTTCTATTGATCTGTTCTATCTTATACTTACCTGTTGAATTTTGGAATATTGACTTGCTGACTTGTTATCTATTTGCTATTCTGTGAGATAGTTATTTTTATTTGTTAGTGTTTCATTCCCAGCTTTCTTATACCTGTACGCCTAAACACAACGACTTGGGAGTAAGCCAAATGGAACTTAGTGCAGAACCGCAACCAATCCTGTCGTCTTGCAGAATCTGGAAGGTAAATATTCTCCAGCTGCTTCAAGTATTCCGCCCTCGCTTTGAGATCTGCATTTCACACCAAATGTTGGACGTCAACATTTGCTGCTAGACGGCTGATATTCTGCAGTGTATGATTGTTGATGCGCCGGGCAGTTTGGAAGAGAGATGATGCGCAGTGGTGTATCACAGGGACCACTTTCCATGCCGGTATTTGCCAAGGAACCTTTGCATGTTGCCAGAGAATGCAGACCTTCCATTCACATGGGAGCCGTGCAGGACCCTACTGAATTATGGGGTCCCACAGGGCTCGATTCTCTCTCTGATGTTACTTAACCTATATATGCATCCTCTTGCCAAGATCATCAGGAGGTTTGGATTGGGTGCCATCAATATGCTGATGACACTCAGCTCTTTCTCATGCTGGATAAGCAGCTGGTGGCAGGACTCTCCGCACTATCCCAGCGTCTGGATGTGGTAGTCCAATGGTTAAGGAGGAGCTAGCCGGAGTTGGATCCACCCAAGATGGAGGTCATGTGGCTGGGAAAGACTGAAATGCTAGCTGGAGGTGTCCAGTTGACAGCTGTAGACTCAGCAAAGAGCTTTGTGGTGTGGTTGGATTCTGCACTATTGGATAAACAACTGTCCATGGTAGCGTGGTCAGCATTTTTCACCTACCCTAGGCCCGCTAGCTGGCTGGGTCAGATTTTGCCATATTGATCCATGCAACAGTCACTTCCAGATTGGACTACTGCAATTTGCTCTACGTAGGGCTCCCCTTGAAGACGCTTCAGAGGTGGTCCAGAACGCAGCTGCCAGGTTGCTGACTGAAACATCATGGTCAGCTCATATTAGTTCAGTTCTGAGGCAGCTGCACTGGCTACCAATTAGTCTCCGGATCCAATTCAAGGTGTTGGTGTGATCCATCAAAGCTCCCAATGGTCTGGGACCCTCATACCCACGGGACCATCTCTTCCGTTACAACCCCTCCTGCTTTCTTTGGTCATCTTCTAGGGGCCTCTTGTGGGTGCCTGGCCCCAGGATGTCTCGGTTAGCTGCCACCAGGGGAAGGACCTTCTCAGTGGTGGCCCCTACCCTGTGGAATGCCCTCTCGGATGACACCCGTGCCCTGCCAGACTTGTTTACTTTTCGCAGGGCATGCAAAGCTGAATTATTCAGACTGGCCTTTCAATAGCGGTGTGGCCTTTTAATAGTGGTATGGTGACAGCTACGTATTTTGATATTTTAATGTTAATATTTTATCATTTGTTATTGGTTTCTGTGTTGTTTTTACCTTATTGGTTTTAATGTTGTAGGTCGCCACGAGACCCTTTGGGGGAGCCCTGGAGTGCACCCAACATTTCCTGTGGCTTGCAGATTGCCTCGAAAGATGAACAATGATGGCCCTTAGAGGGAAGACGCATAGTGCTGTCCAAAACATGGTTAAATCCTTCTGAGCCCATCGACCTAGAAGAGCTCACCCCGCCGCCACCTTTTCCAGCCTACAGGTACCTCTGGGATTCTAATACAGTATGATGAGCACAGCCGCGAAATGACTGCCGCAAAGTACATAAGGACATAAGAGAAGCCAGTGTTGGGTCAGGCCAATGGCCCATCCAGTCCAACACTCTGTCACACAGTGGCCAAAAATACCAAGATGCCATCAGGAGAAGGACAGCTGCAAAACAGTTGCTACAGCTGAGCTTCAGTCACACAATGGAGATCCTTGTGCTGTGGTGGGAGCTGCTCCCAGGGCAATGTTTTTAAAAATGGCACAGCCAATCAGATCTCCAAAGGCCAATCAGAAGGCGTGCTAGCCAACAGCCCTACCTGGCCCTGCCCACTTCCTAGAAGCACTTGGCGAGCACCAGGGAAGGGGTCAGCAGGTGCCCTGGTGCCCACGGGCACAAGGTTGGAGACCCCTGCCTCACTTTCCTCCCAGGACTGTATTCGCTTCCAAAGAGTAAACAGAGAGTCGGGTGCCATCTGAAATACTAATCGGGTTTTAAGGTGCCAAAGGACTCTTGCTTGTTTTTGCTACCGCTGACCAACAGAGAGACTCTTCTCAAAGAATCCTGGCTTTCCCCAGGAAGTAATTTGCAAACTAGTCATATCTCATATTTGACAGCAATTGGTTTGTCAACAATAACCTTTAAAGAATGTGCAGAGGTAATTCAGATATCTGGCAGCATTTGATAGATTGCACACGTATTTCAGAGTTGGCTGGGGATCGGTACCTTTTTCGTTTCTGGTTTGGGCTCCCTTTCTTTTTTTAAAAAAAGAACCAAACCTATTTTGGCTCCATTTGTTATTAAAGCCATTCGTTTTAGACATTCTGTTTTTTAAAAAAATCTCATTGTGTTCCATAGGGTTAGGGTTAGGGATAAGGCCCTTATCCTTCTCGCTTGCCAAGGGGGCTCAGGGAGGTGCTCAGCGAGCCAAGGAGGCAGCCAGTAGAGTCGCCAACTTCCAGGTGGGGCCTGGGGATCCCCTGGAATCACAGCTCCTCTCCAGACTACAGAGCTCAGTTCCCCTGGGGAAAAAAAGGCTGCTTTGGAGGGTGGACTCCGTGGCATCGTCCCCCACTGAGGTCCCCCAGGTCTTCTGCAGGTTCCACCCCCAAATCTCTGGGAGTTTCCTAAAACCAGAGCTGGCAACCCTAAACAACTCCCCTGGCAGAGTGGGGCCAGCCATGAGAAGCACGGGCATTAGGCTTCACGGGCACATGGGGGTCTCTCCATCCCAGGCACACCGAGATTGGGGACAGCTGGCACTGTTGCCATCCAGCCTTTCTGCCCATTCAGTGTCAAGGGAGCCTGGGTTTTTATTCTTTCACTGTTCCCTAGCTGAGGAGCAACACAGGAGGCACAGCCTCTTGCTCCTTAAGCAATGTCCTGGTTTTTTAATTTAAAATATTTATCAGCCGCCTTTCTTCCTTATGGAGCGCAAGGCGGCTTATGATACATAAATACATACATACATAAACTAGAGTACATTAAAAAAACAACACAAAACCAAAATTTTAAAATCACCCTTGAGGACTTGGTCCACCTGAAAAATCAGCAGTAGCATAACTGAAGCAGGACACAGTATCTTATTCCAAGACACTGAAAGGCTGGACAACACATCCAATTACCATGTCAGATTACACAGGGAAGCCATTGAAATTCATAAACATAAACACAAATTCAACAGGAAAGAAGAGAGTTTAAAAATAAAAATAGGGCATGGTTTCCTGTCCTGAAAAACAATAGCACTACAGATGAGATTAGAATTTCAACAGCCAATCCATATGCAAAAGAACCTCCTCAGGAAAGCTCCTCCATTAGCATGTCACAGCCTGGGGAACTCCTACAAGATAATGACTCAGCCTGGGAGATATAAATTACCTGCCTACCATTTTACTTCTCACCTTGACACAGAGAGTACTTCTTCTTTCTGTGTTATGCCTCTGAGGATGCCAGTCACAGCTGCTGGTGAAACGTCAGGGACTACAGTGCCAAGACCATGGCTATACAGCCCGGAAAATCTACAACAACCAATGAACTCTGGCCGTGAAAGCCTTCGACAACATACTCTTTAGGACTGCTTTAATCGAGTGCGGTCTTGCAGTCCAAGATTTCCGAGCAAATCATTTCTCTCTGTCTCTAGCAGGCACTTCAGAAGAACACAGGATTCCAAACAGTCAGGTGGAATCCACTTCTGCAGAGAAGAACACAGGCAGCAATATGATTGGTATAAAGAAGACTTTGGAAAGAAGGATCTATCCACAGAGCCCTATTCAGAGGTGACATTTGCATAACATTGTTGGTTGGAAAACAACCATCAGTTACATATCTTTGGATAATTCCAGCGGGGGTAGCCATGTTCATCTGTTGTAACAAAACAAAACTGGCATCCAGCAATGCCCTAAACCGTTTATCCCAGTATGAGCTTTAACGAGTCGGGGCTCATCTCTTCATAAGAACATCAGAAGACCCTTGTTGGATCAGACCAACAGTCCATCTAGTCCAGCATCCTGTCTCACACAGTGGCCAACCAGTTCCTCTGGAGGGCCAACAACAGGGCAGAGAGGCTGAGGCCTTCCTTAAATAAGAACATCAGAAGAGCCCTGCTGGATCAGACCAATAGTCCATCTAGTCCAGCATCCTGTCTCACACAGCGGCCAACCAGTTCCTCTGGATGGTCAACAACAGGGCAGAGAGGCTGAGGCCTTTGCCTCAATGTTGCTTCCTCGCTCTGGGATTCAGAGGTTTAGTGCCTCTGAACATGGAGGTTCCCCTCAGTTGCCATGGCTTAGTAGCCACTGGTAGACTTTATCCTCCATGAATCTATCTGATCCCCTTTTAAAGCTGTTTATTCCTGTGGCCAACACCACACCCTTTGGTGGCCGACACCACACCCACATTTTAATCCTTCTGTGTAAAGTGGTATTTCCTTTTGTCCGTTCTGAACCTACTGCCCATCAGCTTCATCGGATTCCCTGGAGTTCACAGCATTTTGGGAGAGTGAGCAAAATTTCTCTCGGTATGCTCTCCCCACCCCGTGCATCATTTTATAAACCTCTTAATGTGTCCCCCCCACAGTCTCCAATGCCCCCTCTAAGCCAAGGAGTCTTGTGAGCAAACCTTCTCCTTTGTGAGCTACTGGCATTATTTATTTCTTTATTTGTTTGGATTTCTACCCCACCAAGGCAGGCTCAGGGCGGCTAACATCATAAAAACACAATAACAACAAATATATAGGCATCTAAAACAGTTCATTAAAATTAACTTACATTGTATTAAAGTGCTAGCAACTAACTTATAATATTAAAGATGGCCTCATACACTCCGTAGGTTCACTGACACGCTGTAGGTTCACTAGACATTCAGCTTGATGGTCTTTCTCGGTTTTCGTTGGCGAACACAGGCTGTCAGTAGTAGACCATCTATGATGGTAGTGGTGGCGGAGGCTCCTAGTTGAAAAGCCTGGCGGTCCTGCAAAGCCCTGCAGGGCCCTGATCTCTTCTGGGAGCTCATTCCACCAGGCTGGGGCCACCACCGAGAAAGCCCTGGCCCTGGTTACAGCTAGCCTGGGTGTAGTGGTTAAGTGCGTGGACTCTGATCTGTGAGAACCAGGTTTGATTCCCCACTCCTCCACTTGCACCTGGCTGGATGATCTTGGGAGAGCCATAGTTCTGATAAGAGCTGTTCTTGAAAAAAGAGCAGTTTCTGTCAGAGGGTGATTTCCCACTAAAGCTGCCGCGGGGTTGCGCCGCCGTTTGTCCCGAGATTTTTAGTCAATTTCACACCCGAAGCCGCGGGGCTGCATTTTGACCCGCGGCTTCACCCGATTTCGCCCGCAGTTTCGTAATCCTCGAAAAACAGGATTACGAAACTGCGGGGGAAATCGGGCGAAGCCGCTGGTCAAAATGCAGCCCCGCGGCTTCGGGTGTGAAAATGACTAAAAATCTCGGGGCAAACGGCGGCGCAACCCCGCGGCAGCTTTAGTGGGAAATCACCCAGAGCTCTCTCAGCCCCACCTACCTCAGAGGGTGTCTATTGTGGGGAGGGGAAGGGAAAGGAGTTTGTAAGCCACTCTGAGACTCCTTTGGGTAGTGAAGGGCAGGGTAGAAATCCAATCTCTTCTTCTTCTTCTTCTTCATCCTTGGGACCTGAAAGGGCCAGTTGGTTTTGTGACCCTGACCGAAGTGCTCTCTCGGGTTTATATGGGGAAAGGCGTATGTTGGACCCTGACCATACAGGGCTTTAAAAGTAAGAACCAGCACCTTGAAGCGGATCCGGTATGCTATTGGCAGCCAGTGCAATGCCTTCAGCACAGGCTGGATGTGCTCCCTTATGGGGAGAGCCGTCCAAAGCCTGGCCGCAGCATTCTGCACCAGCTGCAGCTTCCGGATCTGCAACAAGGGCAGCCCTAAGTACAGAGCGTTACAGTAGTCTAATCTCGAGGTGACATTAAAGTGGTGAGCGAGCGATTTGGCTGCTGCATAAATTAGTTTGCTCCGGGGCCATCCCTTCCTGAGCTAAGACAAAATGTGTGAGCCAGAGGCTAAAAACTAGGAGCTAGCTCACACTAACTCAGCTTAGAGGGATCACTCCTCCACACTAATGCTCCCTCTAAGCTGTGGAGTCTTGTGAGCAAAAATTCTCATTTGTGAGCTACTGGCATTAAAGTTGTGAGCAGGAGATTTGGCGACTGCATAAATTCGTTTGCTCCGGGGCCATCCTTCCTAAGACAGAAATATATGAGCCGGAGGCTAAAAACCTGTGAGCTAGCTCACACTAGTTCAGCTTAGAGGGAACACTCCTCCACATCAATGCTCCCTCTAAGCTATGGAGTCTTGTGAGCAGAAATCCTACTGTATGAGCAGCTGGCATTAAAGTTGTGAGCCAGCAATTTGGCTGCTGCATAAATTAGTTTGCTCTGGAGCCCTCCTTCCTGAGCAAAGACAGAGATGTGTGAGCCGGAGGCTAAAAACCCGTGAGCTAGCTCACACTAGCCCAGCTTAGAGGGAACACTCCTCCACATCAATGCTCCCTCTCAGCCGTGGAGTCCTGTGCACAGAAATCCTAATTTGTGAGCAGCTGGCATGAAAGTCGGGAGCCAGCGATCTGGCTGCTGCGTCAATTAGTTTGCTCCCAGGCCCTCCTTACTGAGCTGAGACAAAAAGGTGCGGGCCGGAGGCTAAAAAAACACGAACTCAGCTTAGAGGGAACACTGGATCTGAACAGAAAACTCCCAGACGCGGTCATTGCTCAAGACCATCCGATTTCAGGAGCTCTGGGAAGGAGAGGTCCCCTTTCCTCATAAGGACATAAGAGAAGCCCATGCTGAATCAGGCCAATGGCCCATCTAGTCCAAGACCCACAGCTGATTTCCCACTACAGCTGCCTCCGTGTTGCACCGCCCGTTTGCCCCGATACTATTCGTCAATTTCACACCCCGAAGCTGCGGGGCTGCATTTTGACCTGCGGCTTCGGCCGATTTCCCCCGCAGTTTCGTGATCCTGTTTTTTGGCTTCAAGTGTGAAATTGACCAATAGTGTCGGGGCAAACGGCGGCGCAACACGGAGGCAGCTGTAGTGAGAAATCATGTGTTTTGCCTTTTGCCCCCTTGCCACCCCACCGAGGCGCCAGAAGAGCGGGCGGCACCCTGCCTTCCTCCACTCGGAGCCCGGGCGTGCCGCCAGCCGCCAGGGGGATCAGGAGGCTTCAGGTGTCAAGCTCGCCCCGAGTCATCCAAAGGGACAGAGTTCAAATGACGCGTTTTTTGGGGGATCTTTTAAAACAAACGTCGGGCGCCCCCCGCTCAGCCCAGCCTCTCCTTCCTAGGGAAGCCGCGAACGGCGAACTGGACGCACCGGCCCCGCACTCCGCGCGAAGGTGAACCCGCCGCGGCGCTTGATCGCAGCCGAGCCGAGCCGGCAGCGCGCCTCCTCCCGCGGGGCCCCTCCAGCGCTCGCCCGGGGGAGGAGGTCTCCGCGCCCGCCTGCCCGCCTGCCCGCCCGCCAGGGGCGCCGCCTTCGGGGCAGGCAGGCAGGCAGGGGCGCAGCGCCGCCGAGCGCCTGGAGGGGGCGTCGCGGCGGCGAGAGAAGCGCGCCTGAGCCTCGCCAGCCGCCAGAGCCGCCAGAGCCGCCGCCGCTCCTTCCCGGGCATGGGAGTTCCCCGGCCGCCGCCGCCGCCGTTGCCGCCCGCCGCCCCCCGCTCGCCTGTTGCGCGGCCGCGGAGCCGGGCCGCCTGAGAGGCGCGGCGGAACGGGGCGGCGCGCTGGAGCCCCGCGAGCAGCGGCAGCAGCAGCGGCAGGAGCAGCAGCAGCGGGCGCCGGACCTGGCTCTGCCCAGCAGCGGCTCAGCCGAGGCGGAGGCAGCCGCGCGGCCGGGAAGATGCAGCAGCTGCCCGCCCGGGCCGGGCTCTCCTCCTCCTCCTCCTCCTCCTCAGCCCCCGTGAGTGGCGCGCCGCGGGGAAGGGGGCGGGAGGGAAGGGGGGCGCCGCGGCCCCAAACTTTGGCCGCCGCCGCCCGCGGGAGTCTCTGCCCGGAGGAGCTCCCAGTCGCCGCCGCCGCCGCCGCCGCCTTTGCCCTCCGCTCTGGCCGCGGGCTGCGCTCCTCTCCGGGGGTCCCGGCGGCGGGTCGGAAAGGGGTCCGCGGGGTCCATGCAGAGTGCTTTCTGGGCGCTCAGCAGCGATGCTCTCCCCCCCTCTAAGCTGTGGAGTCCGCCTGTGAGCAGAAATCCGACTTCGTGAGCGGCTGGCGTTAATGTTTTGAGTGAGTCCTTTGGCTGCTCTGGAACATCTGATGTTTATTCTGCGTGGCTCTTACATCGAGCAAGCCTGGCCACCCCTGCTCTGGAGCCCTCCTTCCTGAGCGGAGACAAAGATCTGGGAGCCGGAGGCTAAAAAACTCTGAGCCGGCTCACACTCACGCAGCTTAGAGGGAGCACTGCTCAGCGCCTGCGGAGGGCTTCTCCTTCTGGGCATTTTGCCCTCGCTTCCTCCTCCTCCTCCTCCTTCTGGAAAAGTATGTTCGACTTAGGATGTCTCGTTATGTGTCGAGCCAAGGAATGGGGGGGGGCGTGCGCGTGCCCAAGTGGCACCCCCTTCCCCTGCCGTCGGAGGTCTGGGGGCACCAACATTACTGCCCCCTTCCCCGGTCAGCAGCCAGCCACAGCCGCCTAGCCCAGGTAGCCCCCGATGGATCCCTGGTAGCCAAGGTCAGCTGAAGTGGGGGGGCTGAGGCACCCTTCCAGACAGTTGTTGGGGGGTGCTGCTACCAGCAGGGGGGCTTTCCTTTGGCCCTCTGGGAAGAGTCGTTGGCCCTCTGGGGCTCCCTGCCCTTCTCAAGAGCGCATCCGGGGACGCCGGAGAGGCCGGGCTCTCCATCTGACGGCCCCTGGTATTTTTGGCCCCTGTCTGACCCAGAGTGCCGGACTGGGTAGGCTACTGGCCTGATCCGATGTGGCTTCTCTTGTGTTGTGCTAGGAGGTCCACAAGGGGTGGGGTGGGGAGCAGTGAGGTGGGATAGGGACCCCCCCGCGCGCTTCTCTCTGTGGTGCCGCCGGTGAGAAAGGCTCTTCCCATTTCTCAGACGGAGGAACTGAGGTCGTGATGCCGGGAGCCCGGTGTTTCCTGGGGTGGCCGCTCAGCGTTGGAAGGCAGCTCGGAGTTGGGGCTTGTCGTGGCACTATGGGGGTGAGGAGGGGCTTGCAGCTGCAGGGTCGGAGGGGCGGACAACCGGGTGCTCCCTGCTCTGGACAGGGAAGCGTGGTGGTCAACAAGTGATAGTGGAACAGCCTCCTTTTGCAGGTTGGCTTGTCAAGGACAGGATGCGGCCCTTTGATGCTAGGTGGGGAAGCTTTTGCCGTTGTTGGGAAGGGGAGGGTCTGCTGGGAGACCGGAGAGGTGACCTCTTTCCCTGGCCTGCAGATGGCAAAGGCCGGGCCAGGTGAGCCCCTTCACCTGTTGGGCTTGGAGGCTAGATGTCAAAGGGACCCGATCTTTGGCCCGAAAGGCCTTCCGGATAATGAGGCAAGGCCGCAGTTCGGGGGGAGACGGGGGCTGTGTGGTGGTGGTGGTGGGTGAGGGGCAGGCAGTGACACTCTGGGGAGGGGATTGTCAGAGGAGGGAGGGCTGGGCAAGAACCGGTTCTGGGCAAGGCTCCCTCTAAGCTGTGGTGTCTTGTGAGGAAAAATTCTACTTTGTGAGTTGCCGGCCTTGAAGTTGTGAGTGAGCCATTTCCCCGCTGCATAAATTAGTCTGCTCCGGAGCCCTCCTTCCTGAGCTGAGACAAAAGAGGTGTGAGCCGGAGGCTTAAAAAACCTGTGGGCTAGCTCACACTCACTCAGCTTAGAGGGAACACTGGTGCCAGGCACCTGTTGAGCTGGGAGGGAGGAGCTGCCATGTTTGGGATCACATCTCCGCTCTGCGCTGTGACCCTGGGGACGGGCTGCCTCTCTGCGAGGGAAGGCAGTGGGCCCTGGAGGTGGTGGGGGAGTTCATGTGAAGAGCGCAACGGCCGACACTGTTGAACCCGAACTCTCCCCACCTCCAGGCAGCAAAAATGCGACATGGCATTAAAGTGATAAGCGAGTGATTTGGCTGCCGCGTAAGTTCCTTAGCTCTGGAGCCCTCCTTCCTGAGCTAAGATGAAAATGTGTGAGCCGGAGGCTAAAAAACTGTGAGCTGGCTCACACTAACGCAGCTTAGAGGGAGCACTGGCTCCCACCCCAGGCCCTGATACCCGCCGGAGAGTCCAGCAGCCCTTTGTGCTTTTACACGGGGGGGGGGGAGGTCCTGGATAATGTATTACCTGATGGGGGCAGGCCAGGGCTGAAATAGGCAGAGGCCTCCCCCCCCCGCCCCGAAGTATCATCTGGCTTTCTTCTCCGGAATATCACGAGGTCAAAACAGCCCTCAAAACGTGAACTTCAGATCACGGTTTTCACAAGGCGGCTGTTCGGAGTTCGCACTGACTTGGGCGTTTGCAGGGTTTTCCTCCTTGGGAACTTTTTATCGGATGACTCAAAAAATATCTTACCGCGTTTGGAAAAGTTGGCGTTTGATAGAAAGTAGATAAACGTGCAGAGTGCTGGCACAGCTCTTTGGGAGAACCGTGCAGTGTTCAGCCCCGTGGAGCTGTTCTGAGACAGAGACAGAGACAGAGACAGAGACAGAGACAGACAGACAGACAGACAGACAGACTGGCAAGTGAAGGAAAATGGCAAAGAACTCCCATGAAGGGAGCAGTGCAGACTGACTTATATGGTAAACAGAGGGATTGGAGGAATTTATCGGTGCGTCGCGTTTGCTTGTGTAAACTCCGGAATGGTTTGGCTATATTGCAGCAAGGTCAGGGTGCCAAAAAGAAGTTTTGGGTGCTGTGGGAAACAGGAGAGACCTGGCTGAGGGATCCTGCAGAGTTGCAGAATTAGGAACTTCCCTCCTGGGCAGCTTCGGTTTCCCCCCATCGTGCCTCGGGTAGCCTCTCCGCTGATTTCCGTCAGACCCGGCCGTCGAAATGCTTATGAACCTCGAAAGAGAGAAAGCAAGAGCCGGCTCAGGGTTAGTGGTGGGAGCGGCAGCAGTTTATTATTACAGTCATTAGACCAGCACACAGTTTAAAGGTAAAGGTTTCCCTTGCTCGAAAGCCAGTCGAATCCGACTCTAGGGTTGCGGTGCTCATCTCCGTTTCAAAGCCGAAGAGCCGGCGCTGTCCGAAGACGTTTCCGTGGTCATGTGGCCGGCCTGACTAAACATACAGTTTAGTCCGACATAAAACTCAATAATAAAAGAAATCAGATTCATGAGCTTTTAAGAGGCAGTTCCTGTAGTCTGAAAATTAAGGCAGAAAATTTAGCAACTCGACAGGTGATCTTAGAATTATTGTCAGATAAAAAAAACACCGAAGCCTTGCTTTGTTTGTGTTTATACAGCCAGGGATCATATCAAATAATGGAGAAATAATTTCAAGATGTACCTTCCCGTAGAGCGGACAGCGAAAGAACATGTGCTCTACAGACTCAACCCTCCCCTAGGGAGTAAGAGCATAACCTTTCTGGGTAGGGAATTGTATTATACTTGCCCTCGATAACCGCAAAAGGAAGAGCAGGACCCCTAGCTAGAGTAAACGCCCTTCTGAAACCTTTCGCTTCCACAGAGGCCAGGTACGTTGCTGATTCAATAGTGCTTTCGCTCAGGATTAGGAAAACACCCCCCCACCCCCCAGACACTATTTATTATTTTTTTATTTGCAAAAATTATTTCCTGACTTTTCCCCCTCACCAAGGCGGCTATGCGATTTAAAACGTACAAGACCAAATCACACTGTGAAATTAAGAACAACCCCCCCCGTGTCAAACAGACATCATTAAAGCAAATTAAAAGATAAGAGTTAAAGTACATGCCAAGGCATAAGAACAGCAATTGAAATGTTGGTCAGGAAGAAGGGATCCGGAAACAAAGGGAAAAGAATCTTCACCTGCTGGTGCCCAATAAACATTGTGCTGGAGGAAGAAGAAGAAGAGGAGGAGGAGAGAAGAAGAGATTGGATTTATACCCTGCCCCTCACTACCCGAAGGAGTCTCAGAGCGGCTTACAATCTCCTTCCCCTTCCCCTCCCCACAACAGACACCCTGTGAGGTAGGTGGGGCCGAGAGAGCTCTTTCCAGAACTGTCCTTGAGAGAACAGCTCTGAAAGAACTTGTGACTGACCCAAGGTCACACCAGCAGCTGCATGTGGAGGAGTGGGTTCTCTCAGATTAGAGTCTGCACTCCTAACCACTACACCAAGGACAAGAGAGGAACTCTCAGTCTGGGGCAGGTGATGCACTCTATTCTTGGTGCTGGGGGGGCAGCAGTGGGAGGGCTCCTAGTGTCCTGGCCCCACTGCTGGACCTCCTGATGGAACCTGGTGTTTTTGGCCACTGTGTGACTCAGAGTGTTGGACTAGATGGGCCATTGGCCTGATTCAGCATTGGCCTCTCTTATGTTCTTATGAGAGACAGACAGATAGACAGACAGACTGGGGGGGTTCATGTCAGATGGTCAAGGTACTTCAGATGTGGAGGCCACAGACCCTTTGGGGGCCTGCCAACACGGCCTGTGAGCGAGGGCCCTGGACTCCTGCCGGGCCAAACCGCAGCACCGGATGTCTCCTGGGTTCCCTGTGGCGAAGATGCTGAGGCCCAGGTGACGCCTTGGCTGAGAGGTTGAGAAATGACTTTCTGCTCTCTGGCTGTTAGGCGCGTCAGACGGACCACACCGTCTACGTATCTATCTAGTCTATTTTTATTCTGCCTGTCTGCCAGGAAGCTCAGGGCAGAACATCTGGTTGTCCCTTCCCCATGTTCGTCTTCCCAACAGCCCTGGGAGAGAGAGTCTTGTCTGATCCAGTGAGCTTTGCGGTGGGGTAGGGAGTTGAACCCAGGCCTCCCAGAGCCGACTCCTGCACTGTCACTGCTGCATCAAAGAGTGACATCTTGTAACAGGGAGCTCTGGATGAGCTTGCTCAGCAGTGGGCAGTACCAGGAAGCAGGTAGAAGAAGAAGAGAAGAGATTGGCTTTATACCCCACCCTTCACTGCCCAAAGGCGTCTCAGAGCGGTTTACAGACTCCTTTCCCTTCCCCTCCCCACAACAGACGCCCTGTGAGGTAGGCGGGGCTGAGAGAACTTCTGACAGAGACTGTCCTTGAGAGAACAGCTGTGCCAGAGCTTGTGACCGACCCAAGGTCACATCAGCAGGTGCAAGTGGAGGAGTGGGGAATCAAACCCAGTTCTCCCAGATTAGAGTCCACGCACTTAACCACTGCACCAAACTGGCTCTCCTAAAGGTACATTACACGCCCAGGGAAATGCTGATCACCACTTTGGGCTCCAGAAGCCATTTTTCTCCAGGCCAGTTTGGCTGGGGATCCCAGAGGGTTTTTTGCCACCTTCTGGGCATGGAGCAGGGGTCACTGGGGGTGTGTGTGGGGGGAAGTGGTTGTAGATTTCCTGCATCGTGCCTGGGGTTGGACTAGATGACTCTGGAGGTCCCTTCCAACTCTATGATTTTGTGATTCTGGAAGGTACAAAGTTTGAGTCCAGTGGCACCTTGAAGAGCAACAGATTTTTTATTCAAGTTATAAGCCTTTCTGCGCATGCTCATAGAATCAGAGAATGTTAGAGCTGGAAGGGACCCTGCTCACTTACTTTTTCTGAAGAACGAAGTTTGAACCTAGTGGCACCTTAAAGGCCAGCAAAGGCTAATCCTGGGAATAAGCTTTCATGGGCATGCAAACAAGAACCTGTACCCAGAATTAACCTTTGTTGGTCTTCAAGGTGCCGCTGGACTTTGTTCTGCTGTTTCAGACCCACACTGCAAACCACCTGAATCTAACTAGAGGGCGTGTTTTTCATTCATGATGACATTTTCTTATTTTAAGTCTTTAAAGGACAGGTGCCTCCTTGTTTTACAAAGCCGTGCAAATTGTCTGGATGCAGAAGCCCTGACCTGGACGGCCCAGGCTAGCCTGATAACGTCAGGTCCCGGAAGCTAAGCAGGGGAGCCCTGGTTTGTCCTTGGATGGGAGACCGCCAAGGAAGTCCCGGGTTGCTATGCAGAGGCAGGCAAGGGAAAACCACCCCTGAGAGGCCGTCTCTTGCCTGGTAAACCTCACTTTGAGTTGTCGGCACACGTTAACATAAGATAAGAACATGAGAGAAGCCAATGTTGGATCAGGCCAGTGGCCCATCCTGTCCAACACTCTGTCCACAGGCCAAAAATACCAGGTGCCGTCAGGAGGTCCAGCAGTGGGGCCAGGACACCAGAACGAAGTCCTCCCACTGTTGCCCCCCCCCAGCACCAAGCATACAGAGCATCCCTTGCCCCAATCCATACCTTGTGGCTAATAGCCACTGATGGACCTCTGCTCCATATGTTCATCTAATTCCCTCTTGAAGCCGTCCATGCTTGTAGCTGCTGCCACCACCTCCTGTGGCAGTGAGTTCCACGTGTTAATCACTCTTTGAGTGAAGAAGGACTTCCTTTTATCTGTTCTAACCCAACTGCTCAGCAATTTCATGGAGTGCCCACGAGTTCTTGTCTTGTGAGAAAAGGAGAAAAGTACTATTTTCTTGACCTGCTCTGTCCCATGCATAATCTTGCAAACCTCGATCATGTCACCACTCAGCCGTCGTTTCTCCAAGCTGAAGAGCCCCAAGCGCTTTAAGTCACGTCAGTGACTTGAGGGCATTTCCCACTTTCATCACCAGAAGGCCAAGCTGGCAGTAGCTTCCTCCTGTTCAGACAGAGCTCCTGTTCGTCAAGGTGGGGGGACCTTTGATTTCATTGCTGGGCCCTGTCCCCGGCTGGGGGACCGAGCTAGAAACTGAGGATAGAGGGGAGGTCAAACGGAGCTCCAGGGTTGCCTCAACCTGGAGACGTTGCCTGCGTTGCAAAAGGCTGAGCAACTCCTGTTCTGCTCACCCCCCCCCCCGGTTGAGCCCTTATTTACCATCTGGCTTTCTGTGCTGGGAGACGGGAAGTATTGGAAACCTGGCTCTTTCAGAAGTATCTGTCAGCATGTCTTAAGATGTAGGCGCAGGAAATTCACAGAGCCACATCTCTTCCACTGACACTTCTGCATCTGCTGGCGTTGTTATTGCTCGGCTCTTTTTTAGCTGATCTGCCGTGGGCCTCCGTTGCACGGGTGCAAATGAGCAATGCACACTCGACTCCCCCCACACAACACACACACAAAGGAATGACAAAACAATGTTTTGCAGATGCACGTCTGATGCCCTTCTTTTTCCCCGACAGACAATTCTTAGTCGAGGAGTTTCTCTTCCAGCACTCCGGGCCTCTTCCCCTCGAGCCCGGCTTGGTGCGCCAGGCCCGTCCGTTCATCCGAGTGGCAGAGGGGGCTGCCAACCTCCAGGTGGTAGCTGGAGATCTCCTGGGATTACAACCAAGGCTCCCTCTAAGCTGTGGAGCAAAAATTCTACCTTGTGAGCTACTGGCGTTAAAGCTGGGAGTGAGCGAGCGATTTGGCTACCGCATACATTAGTTTGCTTTGGAGCCCTCCTTCCTGAGCTGAGACAAAAATGTGTGAGCTGGAGGCGAAAAGATTGTAAGCTAGCTCACACTAACTCAGCTTAGAGGGAACCCTGATTACAGCTGATCTCCAGGCAGCAGGGATCGGTTCCCCTGGAGAAAACGGGTGCCTTGGGAGGAGGACTCTCTGGCTTTTCACCCTGCCCGCCTCAGGCTCCACCCCCCAAAAATCTCTAGGTGTTTCCCAACCAGAAATTGGCATTCCTAGTGGCAGATCCGGTTGCCACCCTGTTCCCGTGTCTCTCAGAAAGGAGGCCGGAGAACTTGTCAGGCTGTTCTTCAGAGGTGCAAGAGTAGGGCCATCTCTGGGCCGTGGACTGTGCAGCTCGGCCAGTATCATCCTGCCCCTGTATAAATCATTGGTGCGACCTCATTTGGAACACTGTGTACAGTTCTGATCGCCACACCTCAAAAAAGGATCTTATAGCATTGGGAAAAGTGCAGAGAAGGGCAACTAGAATGACAAAAGGGTTGGAACACCTTCCCTATGAAGAAAGGTTAAAATGCTTGGGGCTCTTCAGCTTGGAGAAATGACGGCTGAGGAGGTGACATGATTGAGGTTTATAAGATTATGAATGGGATTGAGCAGGTTGAGAAAGAAGTACTTTTCTCCCTTTCTCACAATACAAGAACTCGTGGGCACTCCATGAAATTGCTGAGCAGTCGGGTTAGAACGGATCAAAGGAAGTCCTTTTTCACCCAAAGAGTGATTAACACATGGAATCCACTGCCACAGGAGGTGGTGGCAGCTACAAGCATGGACGGCTTTAAGAGGGAATTAGATAAGCATATGGAGCAGAGGTCCATCAGTGGCTCTTAGCCATAAGATATAGATAGGGACTCTCAGGCTGGGGCAAGGGATGCTCTGTATTCTTGGTGCTTGGGGGGGGGCAGCAGTGGGAGGGCTTCTGGTGTCCTGGCCCCACTGCTGGACCTCCTGATGGCACCTGGTATTTTTGGCCACTGTGTGACAGAGTGTTAGACTAGATGGGCCATTGGCCTGATTCAACATTAGCTTCTCTTATGTTCTTATGTTCTTATGACTTCCTGTAGCCTCCTAAGGACAAGATGCATTCTGCCAGGTGGGGGGACACGACAGAGAGGTACTTGAGCAAGGCCTTGTTAGAGAAGTGATGTCGTTGCAGTAGAGCATCTCGGGAGACGCAGCCTTGCAGCCATGTGGGTCCCAAGCCAGGAAGGACTTCATAGGAAATAGCCAGAACCTTGAATTAAACCCCGTGACTAATCAATAACCAGTGGAGTGACTGTAGACTCGTATAATGTGCTCCCTCTGCTTAACTCCTCATAGCAATCAAACGGCGGCGTTCCATACTTTACGGGCCTCTTGTTGGTGCCGATCGGGTTGTGGATATCGGGTGGCACCGACAGCATCCATGTTTGCAACCATTCGTTCCCGAGATGGAAATGTCGTGATTGCGGGATTTGTGCAGGTCTTATTGCTGGGTGTCTGAAGTATCTCATACATACTCCTGCTTGTTTTGAGCTTTTAAATTTAGCGTCTCTTTTTCTGGAAGTCATTGTTCCAACAGAAATCGGTTCTTCAAATTCCGGAAACAAAGGAGTGGATCGCCTACTGACATCTTGTTTTTCTCAACTCAGGGCCGGGGTCACCATATCCTCAGGTGGGGCAGCTGATGGGACCCAAGGTTTCTGGTGGGGCCAACTGCTGCCTACACCCCCTTCCCACTCACTTACTCACTAGCACTCCACCGCCCATGCTCCCCACTGCAGGCAGTGCCCGGTGCCACTGGGAGAAGGTCTGCCAACAGCTGTGAGCATGTGCAGTGGGAGAGCCAATGAGCAGACGACAGAAGGACACACCGGCAGGTGGGAGGGAGGTGAGTGGGAGGGAAGGAGGGCGTGTTCTGTACCAGCTGAAGTTTCCAAGGTGTCTTCAAGGGCAGGTCCCATGTAGGGTGTATTACAGTAGTCTTGCCTCACGGTTACTGTTGCACGGATCCATGTGGCCAGATCAGCTGGTCATGGTAGGGAGGTATCCTCTATGCCAAATGGAGATGAAAGGATGTGTTTTTATACAGCGGATTAACTTGTTTCTCCAGCAGTAACACTAGATCAAATATAACTCCCTGGACATCACTGCTCCAGTCTTAAGAATATCAGAGAAGCCATGTTGGATCAGGCCAATAGCCCATCCAGTCCAACACTGTGTGTCACACAGTGGTCAAAACTCAGGTGCTATCAGGAGGTCCACCAGTGGGGCCAGAACTCCAGAAACCCTCCCACTGTTGCCCCTCCAGCACCAAGAACACAGAGCAGCACTGCCCTAGTCAAAGTGTTCCTTCTAGACCTGGCTGTTTTTTGCCGGAGGGAAAGCTTCCCTCTGCTGCGTCTCCTCCTTCCCTTTTAGCACACAGTAGGAAGGTGTGATGTTGGGAGCGAACAGAGGGATTTTGCTCTGTTGTCTATTTCAGGGGAGAGATCCATTTTCCCAGACTGCTCCGTCAATCCTGGAACACGCATTTTCTCCATGGCACCTGCCTCCCGATAGGGGAAGGTATTGGGACCATTCCCCATGGGACGTGTGCGCAATAACATTGTTGGATCGTCCCATGAACCGAGGTCTCATCCTAAGCAGTTATCCCCCCCCCCCCCGTCTTTTTCTTTCTCTGTTTTCTACCTTTGCAATATTTGTGGCTGAGGTGAATAGACTTGGTGGGCTTCGGTGACGGTTTCTGTCGCCCCTGGGTTTTGTGCTTGCGGGAAGGCCGCATTTCATGGTTTTAAACCTGACAGAATCGGTGCTTCTTCCTCTTCCCTCCTTCAGGCCTGGTTCCTCCGTTTCGAAGGGATGCGTTTTTACCCATGCTCTCTTTTGTAGCGTTGCTAACCAGCACCAGCGTCTTAAAAACTGTGGCAGATCTCCCCCCCCCAGTTGTGGTTTCCGTGAGTCTTCTCCGTGCACCCTTTGTCACAACAGACTGTATCGATCTTCAACTTGGAGTAGGAGTAGGAAGAGCTGTTTACATTTGGGTTACCCTCCTGTATTCTTTGCTAGTAAGATCCTATCCTGTGAGCAAAACATGTATGGAAATGTGAAAATAGATGTGGGTGGTGGAGTGGGAAGAGAATTGAAAAGCGTCTTTCCTTTGAGGCATCCGTAGCCCTGGTTTTCTTCCCATGTCCTTGACTTCAGGCACCCTCCAATATTTCCCACTCTCTCCCCATCTGTGGCCTCACTTGCCCCCTTATATTCAGCTCCTCCGCCCCCCACCCCGTTCCCGTCAATCCTATGGTCTGTGTGAGGGAGGAAACGCACCATGCTTTTGTGATGTAATTCCCACGACTCTTACCCCTTTCCTCCTGGGGTGTGCTGATTGGCAGGTGTTCAAAAAGATTTGTGTGTGCACGCACATGTTTGGCTGCGCTACTAGTATGGCTAATGACATCCCAAAAAGGCTGCTTTTCCACGAAGTAGGGAATTCCACTCCCCTGTGCATTTCCCAGGGGTGGGAGGTGGGTACACCGCTTGTTGGTTTTCTGATGATCCTCCTATTGCCCGTGCTTTGAAAGAAGTTTGCAATTTGTCGGAGAAATCCACTTCCCCCCAAATTATCCGTGTGGCACAAAAAGCGGCAGGATTTTAATATAATGGCGAAAATATCTGACAACATCTCTCTTCTTGACTCGCATGCTTCTCAGTCAAACTTTGCTGCAGCATGGCTCCCGATAACTTGACTATTTAACAGAACAAGGTGAAACTCCAAGTAGATCAACTACATTTATGGTGATGCTGTACTTAATATTCTGTTTACTTCTAAAAGGTTATCATTCCTGTTTTATTTCTTTGCTTAATCTGGGTTGTTTAATGCTTATATATGTGTATTGTGATTTTGCAAGTTCTGCTTGCTTCCAGTGTCCTGGCCCCACCGGTGGACCTCTGGATGGCCCCTGGTATTTTTGGCCACTGTGTGACCCAGAGTGTTGGACTGGATGGGCCATTGGCCTTATCCAACATTGGCTTCTCTTGTGTTCTTATGCTCTTATCTTGACTCTGTATACTGTATTTTATTAACATTCAATGCAATGTGTTTTTTTTAAAAAGTTTGCAAACAGATGGGCCGACCCACTCACAGAGGGGTGCATAGGATTTGGGTGGCTCTCTCCCAGGTGGAAGGAAGCTCTCAGGCTCTGTCTCTTCTCGCAGCCCTGTGTATGCTATGGTGTTGAAAACAGATCAGCCAATATCATAATGCCCCTATAGAAATCAATGGTGCGACCTCATTTGGAGTACTGTGTACAGTTCTGGTCACCACACCTTAAAAAGGATATTATAACTTTGGAAAAAGTGCAGAAGAGGGCAACTAGAATGATAAAGGGGTTTGAACACTATGAAGAAAGGTTGAGGCACTTGGGGTTCTTTAGCTTGGGAAAACGACAGCTGAGGGGTGAAATGATCGAGGTTTATAAGATTATGAATGGGATAGAGCAGGTAGAGAAAGAAGTACTTTTCTTCCTTTCTCACAATACAAGAACTCGTGGGCACTCAATGAAATTGCTGAGCGGTCGGGTTAGAATGGATTAAAGGAAGTCCTTCTTCACCCGAAGAGTGATTAACGCATGGTATTCACTGCCACAGGAGGTGGTGGTGGCTACAAGCATGGATGGCTCCAAGAGGGAACTGGATCGACATATGGAGCAGAGGTCCATCAGTGGCTATTAGCCACAAGGTATAGATAGAGAAGGCCTGGAAGGCCAGATCCTGAAGCTGAAGCTCAAATACTTTGGCCACCAAATGAGAAGGGAGCATTCACTGGAGATGACCCTGATGCTGGGAAAGATTGAAGGTCAAAGAAGAAGGGGACGGCAAAGGATGAGATGATTAGACAGTGTCATCGATGCAACGAACATGAAATTGAGCAAACTTCAGCAGACAGCGGAAGACAGGAGGGCCTGGCGTAAACTGGTCCATGGGGTCGCGAAGAGTCGGACTCGACTGTGCGACTGAACAACAACAACAACATAGATAGAGACTCTGGGGCAAGTGATGCTCTGTATTCTTGGTGCTGGCGGGCAACAGTGGGAGGGCTTCTAGTGTCCTGGCCCCACTGGTGGACCTCCTGATGGCCCCTGGTGTTTTTGGTCACTGTGTGACCCAGAGTGTTGGACCAGATGGGCCATTGGCCTGACCCAGCATTGCTTCTCTTATGTTCTTAACCTAAATCCAACTGGACACAGCTTGCATGGTTCATTGGGTAGTGGGAGTGCCAACATCTGAATGAGGTGTGAGGAACAGGAGCTGTCAGTGGCTCAGATGATTTTCATCTTACCAGGTTCTAGTAATGAAAGTGAGTTTATTATTTACTTTATTTATATCTCGCCTTTCCCCCAGTGGGGACCCAGAGGGGCTTACATCATTCTCCTCTGTTTTTCCTCACAACAACCCTGTAAGTAGGTTAGTCTGAGAGGGTGTGACTGGTCCAAGGTCACCGAGCGAGCTTCAGTGGCAGGAGTGGGGCTTCAAACCTGCGTCTCCCAGATCCCAGTCCGACGCTTTAAACAGGATGCCACGCTGACTTTCAGTCCTCCCTAAACCAACTGAGATGTTGCTTTGTGTACATGATTGATGGGGAATGGAACGTGTTGAGGGTGTGTCTGACCCACTGCGTATTCATAGCAAAAAAGACTGGGTCATCTTAAGTCACCAAAAGGAATTGAACGGAAATCTGACCCGTGCCTGGCCATGTGGACCCCCATGTGGGAGTTGATGGATTTCCATGATGGAAGAATGTCAGTCCAACCTCAATATGAAAAAGGACAGGTATAAAAAACTGTGTGTATGTGTGATGCACACTATGTGTTTTATGTGTATCTACTTGACATTAAGGGTTCAGGTGGCTCAAGTGGTTAATACGCTGAACTGCAGACTGGAAGGTCGGTAGTTCAGCAGTTTGAGACCCGAGTGCTGTGTGATGGAGTGAGCTCCCGTCTCTGGACCCAGCTCCTGCCAACTTAGCAGTTCGGTGGGAAGGCAACAGTGTTCTGTGCACCTTGGCATCTGGTCATGCTGGCCACATGACCACGGAAACGTCTTTGGACAGCACTGGCTCTTTGGTTTGGAAACGGGGCTTTTGAGCAAGGGAAACTTTTACCTTTACCTTACTTGACATTAAGTGAGTGTAGTGTTGGGAGGGAAGAGTAGAGGCTCTGTATGTCAGAGGAAACTGGATGGAATTAAATTTAACAGGTGGTATAAGATAAGATAATAGGATTCAGAGTAGGAAGCAATTCTTGGTAAGCAATTAGGCATAATAGGAGTTAGTGGAGTAGTTTGAGAACACTTTCTATTTATAAATAATCTTGGGGGTGAATAATATAATAGATTGTGGAAAATAAATTAATAAACTGTGAATTAAAAAAAAAAGAGGAGGCGATGCAGCCCGGTAAAATTGAGAATCTAAGAGAAATAGATTCGCTTACATACAGAAACCTACAGGTGAAAATAGTGGGCCCAAAAGGAAGCTGGGAGTTTATCGCCCACCGATCAAAGGTTAGAGGATGATTTAAAAACAGCAAAAGGATTAAGGAAAGCAGCTAGACAAAATAACAGTGTCAAAATAGGTGATTTTAACTACCCAGCCATTGATTGGGTCAATATGTGTTCAAGTTGGGAGAAAGAAATTGGGTTTCTAGATACTCTCAATGACTGTGCCATGGAGCAGATGGTCACTGAACCTACCAGGGGTGAGGCAAACCTGGTCTTGGTCCTAAGTAATGCCCAGGGCCTGGTGCGAGATGTAAACATGATCGCATCAGTTGGGAATCGTGTTCCTAATGCTATTAAGTTTAGCATGTATGTAAATTGGGAGTTGCCCCCAAAGACCAACAAAACCACATATAACTTTAGAAGGGGGAACTTCTCTCAAATGAGGGGGCTTGTGAAGAAGGAACTGAAAGGAAAGGTAAGGAGGGTCAAATCCTTTCAGGAAGCCTGGAGACTATTTGAAACTACAATCCTAGAAGCTCAGATAAAACTCATACTACAGTTTAGAAAAGGTATGAATAGATATTTTAAAAAGGCCTACATGGTTAATGAACAAAGTAATGGAAGCAGTAAAAGGTAAGAAAGATTCCTTTAAGCAGTGGAAAGATAGTCTGAGCCAGGTAAACAAAAGGGAGCACAGGCTCTGGCAAATAAAATGCTAGTCGGTGATCAGACTGGCAAAAAGGGACTATGAGGAACATATTGCAAAAAACATAAAGGCCAACAATAATTTTTTTTTGCAGATACATTAGAAGCAGAAAACCCGTCGGGGCTGAGTTCAGACTGGTAATTTGCTGCGGGAGCCAGTTGCGGCAAAAAAGCCCTGGAACAAACTGTTCCGGGGCTTCCCATTCACACAGCCCGGACTGCTGTGGGAGCATACCGGCAGGAGGCACGCCGGAGTGTTTAGACTGCGGCATTTCCCCATTAATTCGGCTGTGGGTGTATGAGTGTATGGGTGTGTGTGCCTTTTGCCAATTGGGGGAGGACCCCGCATTTTGCTGATTGGGGTAGGACCCCGCAGCTCTGGCACCGCATTGGGCAGTAGAGCAGAGCACGGCCAATCATACCGCTGCTGCCTTCTGCCCAACGCGGGTTGCTCCCGGATTATCGGCAGAGCGTTCATACTTCCAGGAAGTGGACACAGGTGCTCTTCGGGGATTTGCTGCCGCTTTTATGAGGTATCTATTAAATGCAGGAAGAAAGCAGAACAGCCCGGGTTGCCTACGGGTGGGGAACGCCAGGCAGATGTGCCTGTGTGAATGCCCCCTTTAATGCGGTTTTAAAGTGTTGCTGAAACAGGGCTCTGCCGGGGCAAATTGCCAGTCTGAACTCAGCCAGGGAGGCAGTGGGGCCCTTGGATGACCATGTGGTGAAAGGATTATTAAAGGCTGATAGGGAAATAGCACTTCACTGTGGAAGATGAGAGGTGTTTGTCCACCCCAGAACTGCTGATTTCAGGAGGGGTGTCAAAAGACCTGAGTCAGATTGAGGTGATGAGAGAGGAGGTCTTACGACTGATAGACAAATTAAAAACTGACAAATCACCAGGCCCAGATGGCATACGTCCAAGAGTTCTGAAAGGACTCAAAGGGGAACTTGTGGATCTCCTGACAAAAATATGCAGTCTGCCACTAAAATCTGCCTCCATTGCCGTGGACTTTAACCTTTTAAAAAGGTTGCAGAGGCGATCTGGGAAATTACAGGCCAGTCAGTCTAATGTCGATATCGGGTAAATTGGTGGAATCAGCTATTAAAGATAGAATTAGTAGGCACATTGATGAACAAAAGCTTTTGAGGGAAAATCAGCATGGATTCTGTAAAGGAAAATCTCGTCGCACTAACCTTTTAAGAGTTCTTTGAGGGGGTGAACAAACATATGAACAAGGGTGACCCAGTTGTTTATCTAGACTTCCAGAAAGCTTTTGACAAAATTCCTCATCAAAGGCTCCTTATCATGGGATAAGAGGACAAGTCCTCTGGTGGATTAAAAACTGGTTAATTAACAGGAAACAGAGTGAGTATAAATGGGCCGTTTTCACAGTGGAAGGTAGTAAGTCATGGGGTACTACAGGGCGCAGTACTGGGGCCCTTTCTGCATCTAACATTCACTCCATTGTTTTATGAAACCCACACTGGAACAGAAGAAGATGCGGCTCAAAACCACATTCAGATACCCCAGGCCAACACCATACTGACTGCAGGGTCGCCCCTGAATGGCCATAAAACAGCCATAAATCTATGCAGATGGTACCATAAAACCAAGAGATCAAACAAAGTGAAAGCAGCATGCAGTGTTGACACTGCCATAAAATCTGACTATCATCTATCTATCTATCTATCTATCTATCTATCTATCTATCTATCTATCTATCTATCATCTATCTATCTATCTATCTATCTATCTATCTATCTATCTATCTATCTATCTATCTATCTATCTATCTATCTATCTATCTAGTACTGCTCATACGGCTATCACCATAAGCAGAAATTAGAAACAAAGAATTTTTTTTAAAAAAAGACCTTAGTATTATTTCTCTTATATTTAATTATTGCGCCTATGAATTTTGCCGCTGAGAGGGTGACACGATCATTGGTACCCGACAATAGCCATGTCACCTGGGTTCGCACATTTCGCAGTTCCGTATCTTTAAGTAAAAGTGGGACTAAATTAGCCCTCAACTGATTGGATACAGGGCACTCCATAATCATACGTTCCATGGTTTCGATTGTATGATATGAGCATCTGCATGTTCTATTAGAGTATGATACTTTATTATATCCATCCCCCAAAACTGCCGAAGGAAGAACATTCAGCCATGCCAAAGTAAAAGCTCTTCTTAGTTTTGGAACTGTCAATTGATAAAAATATTTCGGCAGCTGCGTTGGGAAAATCTGACCATCAATGTGAAAGTGGCATGCAATGTGGAGGGGAATTTCTGTTCTAATGTGGGTTTGGTAAAACAGTGGAGCAAATGCTAGATGCAGAATGGGCCTAAATCTGGTGCTTTTAAACTTGTTTGTTAATGATTTGGAGTGGGGAGCAAGCACTGAAGTGGCTAAGTTTGCAGATGACACTAAGTTGTTCAGGGCAAGGAGAACCAGGGCGGATTGTGAGGCACTCCAGAGTGATCTGTTGAGGCTGGGTGAGTCAGTGGCAACATGGCCAATGAGGTTTAATGTGGGTAAGTGCAGAGTAATGCACATTGGAGCCAAAAATCCTAACTATAAACACACATTGACAGGGTGCAGACTGGCGGAGACTGACCAGGAGAGAGACCTTGGAGTCATGGTAGATAACTCACTGAAGATGGTGACTCAGTGTGTGACTGCAATAAAAAAGGCTATGCTGGGGATTATTAGGAAGGGAACGGAAACAAATCAGCCAGTATCATAATTCCCCTGTATAAATCTATGGTGCGGCCCCATCTGGAATACTGTGTCCAGTTCTGGTCACTGCACCTCAAAAAAGATATTCTAGCTTTAGAAAAGGTGCAGAAAAGGACAACTAAAATGATTATAGGCAGGGGTCTTTTCGTAGAAAAACAGCTGCAGGAGCTCATTAGCATATGGTATGCTAATGAGCTATTAGGCTATTAGCATAAGCCACGCCCCCTGACATCACCAGAAGTGATGTCAGAAGGGGAAGCAAAAGGGGGGGAGGCATCTTCAAAAGCCTCCCCTTCCCTTCCCCAGCTGGTCTGGGTGGGGGAGCTAAGAGAGAAGGGGTTTAAAGTTTAAACTCCTTCTCATGAGAGTTGGGCCACAGAAGGAGGAAAGAGGGAAGGAAAGAGAGTAGAGAGAAGGAAAGAAGGAAGGAAAGAGGGAAAGAAAGAGAAGGAAAGGGGAGGGAAACAGGGAAAGGAGGAAAAAAGAAAAGAAGGTGGGAAAGAAAGAAAGAGAGAAGAGAAGAAGGAGGGAAAGAGGAAAAAGAGAGAAGGAAAGGAGGGAATGAAAGAAATTCGGCCCCATTATATCCTATGGGCCATTGAAGTCAATGGTGAAAACATAGGGTATATTCTGGGGACTGGAGGGGAGGGGGTTCAAGGAGAGGCTCCAAACTCACAGGATAGCTGATGGAGCCTCTCCCCAAGATACCCACCAAGTTTCAAGAATATTGGACCAGGGGGTCCAATTCTGTGGGCCCCCAAACAGGTTGCCCCTATTTCCTCCATTGTTCTCTATGGTGGGAAAAAGTAACTTTGTTTCCCACCATAGAGAACAATGGAGGGAATAGGGGCAACCTGTTTAGGGGCCCATAGAATTGGACCCCCTGATCCAATGTTCTTGAAACTTGGTGGGTATCTTGGGGAGAGGCTCCGTCAGCTACCCTGTGAGTTTGGAGCCTTTCCCTCAAACCCCCTCCCCTCCAGCTCCCAGAACCTGATCAGTCCTCCCTGACATTCCTAAGGGGAGGGGAGCATGTGAATGAATGAGAGGAGTGTTGCAGCAGCTTTGCCGGTAACCTTTCCTAAGCAGCCCCCACGTAGTGCATGAGCCCAGCTGGGTCCATGGCCGTGGGAGACAAGAGCCTCACGATAGCTAGCTGGTCGTGTATTCTCTCATGACCTATAGTGGCCTAGGTGTCTGTGTGTGACGTATGTCTGAGGGTGGACCCTAATTCCTTTTCCTTTGTCCCATGTTATTGATTGCCAGTTCTGGCAAAGGTGTTCACCTGTCTAGAAGCCATACTTTGCCAATAAACCTACTCAAAGACTATTGCGTACTGAGTGCTTACTGCAGGACCTGACACCCAGCCAGCTTCCATGGCAGAGTGGGGATTCGAACCTGGGTCTTTCAGATCCTAGTCCAGCTCTCTAACCCCTACACCCCACTGGCTCCCTATATGTTTGGGATCTATCTTCAGGGGAGAAGCGGCTCCATTTTGCATTTCGCTGTTTCCTGCTGCTGAAATTTAACTGGCTTAGAGAGATGTGTGGCCAGTCCATGTCACTTTTCCCCCAGCTTGAAAACACGACGTGGAAATCCTTTTCTCTGGCAGGCCGTGATGCCCTGTCAGACGAGGTCATTGTGATTTGCCAAAGGCTCCTGGCTGATGCTCGTCAGCTCTCCCTCTTCGCGGGATTTTTCCCTGTTACTTGTGGCTTCCGCACCAGTACTTTTGGCTCAGATTTACATAATTTGTCCACTCGTTTGTTACGGACAACCCAGGCGATGTGGCTGCCAAACGGCCGCTGTTACACTGCATTGATCACGCTGCACCTGGAGTACTGTGTGCAGTTCTGGGGGCCTCACTTCACAAAGGATGTGGACAGAATGGAGTGGGTGTAGAGGAGAGCGATGAGGATGACTGAGGAGGGGCCTGGAGACCAAGAAGCCTTGTGAGGAAAGGTTGAGGGACCTGGGAACATTCACTCTGGAGACGAGGAGGTTGAGGGGGGACAGGATTGCCCTCTTGAAGTATCTGAAGGGCAGGGAGCTGTTCCTGTTGGCAGCAGAGGAGAGGACTCACAATAATGGGTTTTAATGAAGGGCGGGAAGGTACCGGCTGGATCTGAGGGAAAACTTTTTCACAATAAGGGTTGTGCGACAGTGGAATCGGCTGCCTCGGGAGGTGTTGAGCTCCCCCCTCACCAGCAGTCTTGAAGGAACAGCTGGACAAACCCTTGTCAGGGATGCTCTCGGCTGATCCTGCGCTGAGCAGGGGGTTGGACTACTACTCAGAATGCACGCTACTCGGAAGTGTATCCCCAATCCAGTACGCGTGTTCCTCGTTTTTGTTACCCAGCTGTGGAACTTGAAGAGCTGTCCCGAAGAAGAAGAAGAAGAAGAAGAAGAAGAAGAAGAGGAGGAGGAGGAGGAGGAGGAGGAGGAGGAGGAGGAGGAGGAGGAGGAGGAGTTTGGACTTATACTCCGCCCTTCACTGCCCAAAGGTGTCTCAGAGTGGCTTACAAACTCCTTTCCCCTCCCCTCCCCACAACAGACGCCCTGTGAGGGAGGTGGGGCTGAGAGAACTTCTGACAGAAACTGTCCTTGAGAGAACAGCTGTGCCAGAGCTTGTGACTGACCCAAGGTCACATCAGCAGGTGCAAGTGGAGGAGTGGGGAATCAAACCCGGTTCTCCCAGATAAGAGTCCATGCACTGAACCACTGCACTAAACTGGCAAACTAGAGGAGGGCAGGAAGCTGTTCCCGTTGGCAGCAGAGGAGAGGACTTGGAATAATGAGTTTAAATTAAGGGCGGGAAGGTACCAGCTGGATATTAGGAAAAACTTTTTGACAGGAAGAGTTGTGCACCAGTGGAATCAGCTACGTGGGGAAGTGGTAAGCTCCCTCTCCCTGGCAGTCTTGAAGCAGCGACTGGACACACACTGGTCAGGGATGCTCTCAGCTGATCCTGCATTGAGCAGGGGGTTGGACTCAGTGTTCCCTCTAAACTGAGTTGGTGTGAGCCAGCTCACCGTTTTTTAGCCTCCAGCACACCCATTTTTGTCTTCGCTCAGGAAGGAGGGCCCCAGAGCTAACTGATTTATGCAGTAGCCAAGTCACTCGCTCACCACTTTAATGCCAGCAGCTCACAAAGTAGAATTTTTGCTCACAAGCCTCCCAAGCTTAGAGGGAGCATTGATTGGACTAGGGGGCCTGCAGGGCCCCTTCCAGCTCTGGGATTCTATGATTCTATGAACTGCGCTTTTGTGTTTTCTCTGTTACCCTACATTTCCCGTCCCCCTTTAAAAAGCAGACATGCTATGTTTGACTTTTCTGACAGGAAGCATGATACGAACTGGCAAAGGGGTATTGGGGTGCCCGGAGATGGGGCATCCTGGGCATGAGGCCATTGAGGGTGTGCTGATGGGGTAGTAAAGGCACTTCTGAAGAAGTGTCCTTAGGCTCCTGCTGCAGTGACCCACTTTCTTCTCTGGTTTCATAGGACTATTATGAGGAACAGGATCCGTCGGGCAACCACAGCTATAGTGCCATTTCCCACAGATTGTGAGGCAGTGGTGCCTCAGCCATGCTCAAGGGGTGTGAAGGACCTACAAGGACTGATCCAAGCCAGTGAAATGGGAAGGATTTACGCTTGTTGGGCCACACTGAATTCTGCATTTTGCAGTCCCGTGAAGCGGACATCAAGACAGACCGTTTTTAGTGTTTTGTGTGTGGTTGGTTCCCGGTGGTCAGCCGCGTTGGTCTGAAGCAGTAGAACAAATGTACAGTCAGGCACTTTAAAGACCAGTGGTGGTAATCAAGGTATGAGTTTTCGTGTGCATGCACCCTTTTTCAAAATACACTGGAATGGAAGGTAAGAGTTCAAACTTATAAAGGTAAAGGTTCCCTTGCTCAAAAGCCAGCCAGATTCGACTCTAGGGTTGCGGTGCTCATCTCTGTTTCAAAACCAAAGAGCCAGCACTGTCCAAAGACATTTCCATGGTCATTTGGCTGGCATGACTAAACATTAAGGCGCATGGAATGCTGTTACCTTCCCACCAAAGTGGTACCTATTTATCTACTTGCAATTTCTTGCTTTCGAACTGCTAGGTTGGCAGGAGCTGGAACTAGAGACGGGAGCTCACTCTGTCATGCGGCACTCTCAGGTCTCGAACTGCTGAACTACTGACCTTCCGCAGGGGCTATAACATACAACATGATGAACAGGCGTAATTGGAGAGTCTCAGTCTTATTTTGACGTGTTCGTTGCTTTACAACTGTTGACCTTGTAACCTTAGCTTGTCATTTAATTTTGCCTTGCCCATCTTAAAACATCTTCAGCATGTTACGTGCTAATTTGATGTTCGGTCCCTGCCTGTAACTTTGGACTCTTACCTTCCATTCCAGTATACCTGAGAAAGTGTGCCATGCACACGAAAGCTCATACCTTGAATAAACCTTTGTTGGTCTTAAAGGTGCCACGGGACTTTAAATTTGTTCTTGTGTGTGGTCATAAGAACATAAGAACATAAGAGAAGCCAATGTTGAATCAGGCCAATGGCCCATCTAGTCCAACACTCTGTCACACAGCGGCCAAAAATACCACGTGCTATCAGGAGGTCCAGCAGTGGGGCCAGGACACTAGAAGCCCTCCCACTGCTGCCCTCTCCAGCACCAAGAACAGAGTGCATCACCTGCCCCAGACTGAGAATTCCCATCTATACCCTGTGGCTAATAGCCACTGATGGACTTCTGCTCCATATGTTTATCTAATTCTCTCTTGAAACTGTCCATGCTTGTAGCTGCCACCACCTCCTGTGGCAGTGAATTCCATATGTTAATCACTCTTTGGGTGAAGAAGTACTTCCTTTTATCTGTTCTAACCTGACTGCTCAGCAATTTCATGGAGTGCCCACGAATTCTTGTATTGTGAGAAAGGGAGAAAAGTACTTCTTTCTTTTTTTTAAAAAAGAAAATTTATTATTGGATATGAAATAAGATATTCCATCATTTGTTTACAGTTCTCATCATATCCTTTTCACATTCAAATTTACTCCCCTCCCCTCAGCTTCCCACGATGCTCCGCCCCCGTTAACATTTCACCCAATATTCTCATATATTCAATTTGTTCTCCATATACAGAAAAGTACTTCTTTCTCAACCTGCTTAATCCCATTCATAATCTTATAAACCTTGATCATGTCGCCCCTCAGCCATCGTTTCTCCAAGCTGAAGAGCCCCAAGCATTTTAACCTTTCTTCACAGGGAAGGTGTTCCAACCCTTTTATCATTCTAGTTGCCCTTCTCTGCACTTTTTCCAATGCTATAATATCCTTTTTGAGATGTGGTGACCAAAACTGTACACAATATTCCAAATGATTAGCAGATTTCATTCATTGTCCAAACGCTGGTCTCAGCGGTTGCGTTAAAAAAAAGAAAAGCCATTCTTTATGTACAAGGAAAGGTTGACTGGATCTTGGGCTGACCGGCCTAGACCAGTAGCCCAAAGTGGGGCAGCTATCGAGTCTCTGGCTTCGGAGGGCAGCAGAACAGCGAGATTCAAGTCCAGTCGAACCTTCAAAAACAACAAGATTTTCGGGGTACGAACTTTCGAGAGGCGAAGCTGAGACGAAGGGAGCTCTGACTCGCGAAAGCTCCACCCCCTGCCACAAATGTTCTTAGTTGTCCAGGTGCTACTGGAGTCTTGCTCTTTGCCACTGCTACAGGCGACCCATCATAATCTGCCCTCGAGTCTTATTGCTCTCTACGGTGCGACTGGACTCAGATCTAGCTGTTTTGTGTAGTGGTTAAGTGTGCGGACTCTAAACTGGGAGAACCGGGTTTGATTCACAGCTGCTGGATTACCTTGGGCAAGCCATAGTTTTGTCAGAGCTGTTCTCTCAAGGACAGTTCTGTCAGAGCTCTCTCAGCCCTGCCTACCTCACAGGGTGTCTGTTGTGGGGAGGGGAAGGGAAAGGAGTTTGTAAGTGGCTCTGAGACTCTGAGTGAAGGGCAGGGTATAAATCCAGTCTCTTCTTCTTCATTTGTCTCTGGTGTACTAATTGCAAAAATAACGGTACTTGAGCTGCAGTCTCTAATGTGCCTACGCCACATGGGTAGAAGCAGTCCTTTGTGACAGCAAACATCTCTGGAGATAACGGCCTGTGTTTGAACTAAGGGAAAAGATGGGATTCTGTGTGTGTCTGCCGCCTGTGCAAGCATGCGCATGTGTATATGCCAGCACATTGTAGCTCTTCATATGTGGTCCCATGCATGGTTTCTTTTTTCATCTGTTTTAGCATAGAATTAAGACCATTTTATGGTTAAACTTTGAAAGTAATTATATCAAATTTGATTATAAGTTTAGCTTTGGGGTGGAGATGTAGAAGGAATGCATGTCATAAATGGTTGGATCAGAGAGTATTGTCAGTACAGAGTGTGACTGATTGATTCCCTTATCTAAACAATGTAAGGTTGATAAGTCTTCTGTGGTATGGCAGAGACCCTGAAAGAAACAGGGGGGCGGGTTTGAAATTCTTTGTTCTGATGTTCCGGCACAGAATACAGAGGAACAGAGTGGGCAAAGTCCAGCTCGGCCCTGGGGATCCCCCAGAATTACGAATGATCTCCGGATGACAGAGATCATTTCCCTTGCAGAAAATGGTTGCTTTGGCAGGTGGACTCTGTGGCATGATACCCCACAGTGCTCATCCCCTCTCCAAACTCTGCCACCCCCAGGCTCTATCCTCCAAATCTCCAGGAATTTCCTAACCTGGAGTTGGCAACCCGACAGAGGACTGTCATAACTGTCTGGATTCTTCTTGCCCATCCCAGTTTCTGGGAGCCCAAGAAATCTTCCAGTAGAACAAACTGGTGGATTACATTGCATGGCAAACATTCATTGTGTCACCAATAGAGGTACTGCTGAAGCCCTTATTCCCTGGACACAGGAAGTGGGCTTGGGTGGCTTAGAACACTTCCCTTCAGTGCAGAGGTGAGTGTTAATATCCCAGGCTCTCCTCCAGCTCACTCTACATACAGGGTTGCCAAGTCCTTCCAAGTTCCTGGTGGGGGACTTTGGGGGGTGTTACTGGAGGGGATGAGGAAGTCCCCAAAGTGATGATGTCATGCAGAAGTGATGTAATCACATTAGGGACTAGCACCCCCCGCTTCTTGCCAAAATAATTTAAAGGATCCCTTTAAATCAGGGGTGTTGAACTCATTTGTAATGAGGGTCAGATCTGACATAAATGAGACCTTGTTAGGCCGGGCCATGTGTGCCATAAAATGTAATGCCAGGTTGCGGAGAGATGAACTTTTTAAAGGACACAAACATATAGTTTTTTTTTAACTTAAAAACATGCTTAAAACAATAGCACTCTTGAAATATTTTGTTGATTTAACAGTGTCTGATAACTGACACCTCTTGCTCTGAATTATTGCATCAAAATGCTGCCAGTCTGAGAAGACAATACTGATTTTGATGGGCCAAGGGTCTGATTCAATATATGTGTTGTAAGTCAGTCTGTGCTCAATGACAGCACAGATTCCACAGAGGAAGAGCTACCTGTAGCTGGCCCTCAGCCAGTAATTGAACAACCAGCTGCAGCTGTCTCTGAGTCAGAACAACAACAAGAGATCAGGTTACCAGCTGGGCAGAAGTCACAGCCTGCAGCTAAAACTGAGCCAACACCTTGTAGCTCTGAAGCAGTAAACAAGGCTTCAGAAGCCACTTCCAGCCCACCTAGCTCACCCTGTAGCGCTGACACTGTCAGAGGTGAGTTGAGTTGCAGGAAAGGAGGAGGACTGTGAGACTCATGGCTTGTCATCAGCCGTTAACTGATGAGATGGATGAGTAGTTTCACGATGACTGCCAAGGAATTGGATGGGAGTGTAGCCTGTTAAGACTTGGCTATAAAGTCAGCCAGGAGAAACAGCAGTTTGTGGATGCAACAAGTACACTAATCTTGCTGGTCTGGGCCTCTGCAACCTTGCACTGGACCTGACCCTGGACTTAACTTGCTACCTGGAACTCTTTGACCCTAGACTGGGCTTTGTTAAACCTACTCTCTGGAACCTCTGACTTTAGGATGGACTCTTGTTTACTCTCTCTCTCTCTCTCTCTCTCTCTCTGCCATCCTTGCTGTGACACCTGCTACCTGGGAGAGCTGGGCCAGTACAATATGGCAGCTTCATGTCTGGAGAGGAGTCATGGCTCAGTGGTGGAGCCTCTGTGTGGCATGCAGAAGGTTCCAGGTTCAATTCCCTGTGTCCCTAGTTAAAAGGATCAGGTTGCACATGATGTGAAAGACCTCTGCCTGAGACCCTGGAAAGCGACTGCTGGTCTGAGTAGACCTCAATGGATCAAGGGTCTGATTCAGTATAAAGCAGATCCATGTGATCCCTGTTGCATACAAGTTTGATAGTATCCGATCTGCATATGAACAAAGTAGCTTTGCTCTGGAGTCTCCCTTTGAAAAATTTCTGCTGGTGTTCTTGTGACCTTTAAGTCTACTCGTGAATGTCCAAGGAGATTCAAGTGTACTCTGCCCTGGTTCTGAGCATTTCCATTTGGATTATTTGCTTTGTGCCTGTTTGTTCTCTTGTGTATAAAAGTCAGTTGTGCAAAACAGCAAAAGGACATTGCTGGCACATGACTTCCTACATCACATCAGTGGGTAAGGTGATAATGCCGCTTGGGTGGAAATGGCTAATCCCTGGCTTTGTATTCCCGTTGGGTGATCTGTTGGTGTGTAGCTGCTTCCAGGTTAAACAGCAAGCTGTGTCAGACCAGTGGTCCATCAAGGTCAGTATTGTTTATTCAGACTGGTAGTGGCTCTCCGGGGTTTCCAGCAGGGGACTTTCACATCACCTCCTACCAGATCATTTTAACTGGAGATGCTGGGGATTGAACCTGGGACCTTCTGCATGCCAAGCAGACGCTTTGCCATTGAGCTACTGAGTGACTCTCATGCCTATGAGAGAGATGGCTTATCTTCCAGGAAAGGCCGTAGATCCCCAGTGAGAGGTTTTAGCCGTGAGCTGCCGTTGACAAAACAATAGCATCCTCTTGTTCACCTTGGTGGTCCTGATCCATAGAATGTGACTGGTTGCCTCTAGACTGTCTGTCCCTCATTTCTGCAAGTGAGAACTGTAATTTTTGGGTCTGCCTGGTGCATATCCTGCGGGGTTTTGTTCCCCATCAGGACTGGTGCAGAGAAGCAGCTGAGTCTTTGGGTCTGGCTGTAGGCAGTGGATTGTGTGGAACGTTTTGAATGGCAGCACAGCGCATGTTAATAAGTGTTATAATCAGTAGGGTTCCACTGCCAAGGGGGTGTTCTCTGCCCCTGCCTTCGACAGGCCTCCGTCTTCTCACCCACCTGAGGAACATCATGAAGAAGTTTGGAGCCTGCTGGAGGAATTTCCAGCCTGGAGGGAGCAGGGGCGCCTCAGAAAATACCTCCACAAGCCTTCCGTTTGCTGCCCGAGATCCACAAAATCTTTCTGCCAGTGGACGGTAACGCTTCCTGCTTGTGATGAATCAGGGCTTCGGCTCTTGAAAGCTTCTGTTGCAACAAATTAATTTGCTTATGTTGTTTCGGCTGTAGCAGACTGACTTGGCTGACTGCGGCTTGAAAATTCTTGGCATTAAAAAAATGGGACAAAGTAATCAGGGGAATCCTGTCTCCTTTTGAGCAAGCCGATCTGTGGGATTTGAGTTTCAAGAGTCTCTGACTCAGAAGGGTGGCCAGCCTCCAGGTGGGGCCTGGAGATCTCCTGGAATCCCGACCAGTGTTCTCTCTAAGCTGAGTTAGTGTGAGCTAGGCTCACAGTTTTTTAGCTTCCAGCTCAGACTTTTGTCTTCGCTCAGGAAGGAGGGCTCCAGAGCTCGCTCGTTCACAACTTTAATGCCAGTAGCTCACAAAGTCGGATTTTTGCTCACAAGACTCCACAGCTCAGGGGGAGTATTGATCCCAACCGATTGATAGGCTACAGAAATCAGTTCCCCTGGAGAAAATGGCTGCTCTGGAGGGCGGGCTCTACCTCGTTATACCCTGCTGAGGTCCCTCCCCTCCCTCCGACAGACTCCACCCCCCAAATCTCCAGGAATTTGCCAGCCCGGAGGGAGGTCTAGGAGCCATTCCTGCAGCCTGGGTGCCGTAGTAGCTTAACTCACAACCTGTAACAGGTGGTTGACTCTGGACGTCCTGAAAGCGAGCCCATAAGAACATAAGAACATAAGAGAAGCCAATGTTGAATCAGGCCAATGGCCCATCTAGTCCAACACTCTGTCACACAGCGGCCAAAATATACCAGGTGCCATCAGGAGGTCCAGCAGTGGGGCCAGGGCACTAGAAGCCCTCCCACTGCTGCCCCCTCCAGCACCAAGGATAGAGTGCATCACCTGCCCCAGACTGAGAGTTCCCATCTATACCCTGTGGCTAATAGCCACTGATGGACTTCTGCTCCATATGCTTATCTATTTATCTAATTCCCTCTTGAGCCCCCTTCTAGGCACCCTGGTTGTCTTCTGGAAAGGCGGGCTTCAGGGCTGTGCAGGCTCTCATGGCTTTGTCGTTCAGTGACCCGGCAGCCGCCCAGTTCCTTCTGGCTGGGCAGTAACTTGAGGGGTGGGGGCAGGAGAATGTGGGGTTTCCTGGGGGAAGTCCCCCCCCCTCACAACACCAGAACTGATTGGGAAGAGAGGGGCACTGTGGACCAAAAAAGACTCCACACAACACAGTAAGTGCCTTGACCCAAGACGGGGTAACAGCTGTGTGAGACACGTGTGAGGTGAGACGATCGCCACCTTTCGATCCCCGAAGGGATGCCACGGGGAGGTCGGGGCAGATGTTTACAGTCATGTCGGATGACGAGACTCGGACTCAACTACAGCACAGGAGGCTTTGTCCAAATTTGAGGAAGAACTTCCTGACGGTGAGGTGCCTTTGACACACTGGAACAGTTTCAGTCCTGAGGCAGGGGGGTTCTTTGTTGGAGATTTCATAGTGTCGATCGGACGCCTGCTTGTTGAGGGTATTACAGCCGTAGTTCCCTGCATTGGCTGGGGGTTGGTCTAGATGACCCTGGTGGTCCCTTCTGATTCTGAGATTAAATAAATAAAAGAGATTGGATAAACTGACGGAGGATAGAGCTCTTGGTGGGTATTCCTTGGAAGCTCCCCTGCCAGAGGCAGACGTATCTCTGACTGGATCCGCCGGTGGAGACGGATGGCAGGAAAAGGCTGTTTTGCCCCCACGCCTGCTTGTGAGCTCCATCGATTGCCCTCAGGCTGGCCGCACCCCTCCCGTTTCCCTCGCCATGCCGGTTTTCCGTTGCCCTCCCCTTGCCCGGTGAAATTGCTGAGCACGAGGAAAGCCTGCCGGGGCCAAGGGGCAGCAAGTTTATGAGGGTCTCCCAGTCCCACTTGGGTTCATCTGACTGTTAAGAGGACCGGGGCGGGGGGGGAGCAGGAAAGGAGCCGCCCTCCATTTCAGTAGATATCATCAAAGATGCTGGAAGGGCATGAGTGCCGGTGTGGAGATGTTTCACTTCAGGGGCGGCCAAGCTTGCTTAACGTAAGAGCCACACAAAATAAACATCAGGTGTTTGAGAGCCACAAGACACGAACACATCTTACACGTACGTTTTCATTGAGAAACACGCAGCTTTGCTTTTTATTAACGTTAAATGGGACTGCCAAAAATACAAACAAAAGGGGTAAAAGCAGATATTTATAATGATATTTGTTTGCCAGTGATATTTGTTTGTCTAAGAGAGAGAGCGAGAGAGAAGGAGAGAGATAAAGAAAGCAAACAGATGAGGGAGGGAGGGGGAACATAGGAACGTAAAGAGACGCCAATGTTGGATCAGGCCAGTGGCCCATCCAGTCCAGCACTCTGGGTCACGCAGTGGCCAAAAACACCAGGTGCCATCAGGAGGAGGTCCAGCAGTGGGGCCAGGAGAGAGGAAGGAAGAGAGCCACACCATATGTGTGAAAGAGCCACAGTTTGACCACCCCCGTTTCACGTTATTACATAAAGCAGACAACCCTGGGGACTGTTTTTGCTCTGCTGTCTGGTGGGAGGGAGGCTGAGGTCTCCGTTCATCTCCAAAATTAAGAACACACGAAGCTGCCTTATACCGAATCAGACCCTCAGTCCATCAAGGTCAGTGTTGTCTACTCAGGCTGGCAGCAGCTCTCCAGGGACTAAATCGGAGGTCTTTCCCATCACCTACTGCATCACCTACTGCCTGTTCCTTTAACTGGAGATGCCAGGGATGGAACCTGGGACCTTCTGCATGCCAAGCAGATGCTCTGCCACTGAACCAAGGCTCGGTCAGCATGGCAGGGGGTCTTTGGGATGAGAGATTTGGAAAGCAGCAAGCTGCCTTCCTGTTTTCCAAGCCTCTCCTTCAGAGACTCCTCTGACTTTCTCCAAGAGGTTTGGAGAGTGGTTAACCAGAGAAAATCACCCTCTCTTCCCAAGGCTACAAGTTGGCTGCAAGGGAATTTCAGAAAGAGACTGGAATGAGAGATTGCTGGATTATAACACTCTGGACAATGGAACCCCCCAGGGCTTAACAGAGATATCAGCTTCTTATCTCACTACTCACACTAAGTCATTCTGTTCTTACCTATACCCAGAAATTAAACTTTGTTAGTTGTATTGAGGCCACCGGACTCAAACTTGGTTTCTACTTCTGTTGGTAACTTCACTCCTTTATTATCTACTAGCAGGGAAGCCCGTTGTGGCCGAGGCAACGGGCCTTAGGGAGAGTCCGGGGGGTGTGTGTGGGCAAGGCGGCCGGACTGGCCCCCTCCCCCAGGGAGGAGGGGCAACGCGCTCCGAGCAAAGAAAGGGGAGCGTCGGTGTTTCCATGCCCAGCAGCCTGCAGGGCTGAGGTCGCCGGGGGCTTCAGAAGCATGGCGTGTCCCCCTTCCCGCCCTTGAAGCCAGGCGGGGGTAGAGGAGTGCATCGGCTGTCGAGGGGAGGGGGGTTGCACAGGCTTGCGTCTTGCAGAGCCTTCACCCGAGGCTGGGTTTGGAGTCTTCGTGTTTTGGTCTTGGGGCTGCCTCCGGAGGCAACAGCTGCGGTCCGAGCAGCGGCCTCAGGCAGCGAGGATGACCAGGGCGGCGGGAAGAGGCTCAAGTTCCAAAGCGATCGGTGGTTGGAGCAGACTGGAGGTGTGAGGCTGCGCAGTGGCTGAGTGGGACGGTGCGCGGCCATGCCGGAGGGCTAAGCATCCAGTGGCGAGGGACTCCGTCTGTGACTGGCAAGTCCCTCCGCCAACTGATTCCGGCGCGCATTTTGACCATATAAGGTATGACCAAAACTCAATTATATATAAGGAAGGATATGCCAATTTGCTGCTATTTGCACCTCCTACTATATGTGTTATTACAATCTTAGCCATATTTATTGCTCAGTTAGTTATACATCTTGACTCTAATCAGATGTTCCTGACAACTAACACACACACACACCCCGGCATGTAATATTTGAGGAAATCTGTTTCAGTGTATGTGAAAAAGTGTGCACGGGTGAGTCTCTGGTCTCCCATGTACACAGGGTTGAGCTTGGTTTCTCTTGGTGGTTCTGCTGGACTCTAGCTTCATTCTCACATCTCTTTGTTAACTCTGAAGAAGAAGAAGAAGAGATTTGATTTATACCCGACCCTTCACTACCCAAGGGAGTCCCAGAGCGGCTTACAAACTCCTTTCCCTTCCCCTCCTCACAACAGACACCCTGTGAGGTAGGTGGGGCTGAGAGAGCTTTGACAGAAACTGCTCTTTTCAAGAACACCTCTGACAGAACTATGGCTTGCCCAAGGTCATCCAGCCAGGTGAAAGTGGAGGAGTGGGGAATCAAACCCGGTTCTCCCAGATTAGAGTCCGCTCACTTAACCACTACATCAAACTAGTGGTTAGGTGCTAATGTGCTGCTATCCATTAATCTTACCGGCCACCTGATCCAATTTCATCTCTGCAAATGCAACTTGGCTCTGAGTGGCCCTTCCTAATGGCTGCCCCCCACCAACGCTCCCTCTAAGCTCTGGAATCTTGTGAGCAAAAATTCTACTTTGTGAGCAGCTACTGGCATTAAAGTTGTGAGCGAGCCATTTGGCTACTGCATACATTAGTTTGCTCTGGAGTCCATCCTTCCTGAACGAAAACAAAAATGTGTGAGCTGGAGGCTAGAAAACTGTGAGCTAGCTCACACTAACTCAGCTTAGAGGGAACTCTGCCCCCCCCTCTTTTTCCCCTGTAAGTAGCCCTTGAGGAGATTTTGTTCCATTTGTCTGAGGAAGTATGCTTTGCATATGAAAGCTTATACTTTGAATAAAATTTTGTTGGTCTTAAAGGTGTCAGTGGACTCCAAAGTTGGAGAAGAGAGAGACTTCATGAGAGGAGAACACACTTTCCCCCTTGTTTGTGCTGCCAGGAAACCTCTTTTTCCCAGGCTGACTTTTTTCGAATACCCAGGCCAGACTGTTTGCAGAACAGCATAGGTCGGGCAGGTGGGGTTGAGCCTTCACACCCCTGGCTATGCTGTTAAAGGAAGACCTGGAACACTCTGTTTTATCTCAGTGGCTCTGTTCACATGTTACTGTGAATGCCCAAACATCCTACAAGTGCATCTGTTTGGAACATGGTTGCCAGGTACCACCTGATAACATGAGGGGGGAGTGGAGGCAGGAAAGCTTGGCCTAGGGCAGTGTTGCCAGCAATGTGGTGACATCTCTTCTGCTGTGCCCTGGAAGTGACATCATCATGCTGCTGGTGACTTGGGGACACTCTGATATTTGGGCAGAAACTCTATGGTAGAAGTCATTTTTACCATAGAGTTTTTGCCCACATACCAGAGTGGCCCTGTGTCACTGGCAACGTGATGGGATTGGAAGTGACATTGCTGCACTGCCGGTGTCCCAGGGCTAGGCCTCATTTTTGCTGGCCAGCTGATCAGGAGTGGGGGAGGGGCCCCGGGGCAGGGGAACCTCCGGCCCCAGCAGGGGTCTGGCGGCCCTAGTTTGCAACAAAGAGCCACTGTGTGTTCACTTGACTGTGCGCATAAAGAAAAATCAGGTGTACACCAGTGTTCCCCCTAAGCAGAGATAGTGTGAGCTAGCTCACCGCTTTTTACCCTCTGGCTCACACATTTCTGTCTTAGCTCAGGAAGGGCAGCTCCAGTCCAGAGCAAACTAATTTATGCAGCAGCCAAATCACCTGCCTACTCACAACTTGAATGCCAGTAGCTCACAAAGTAGAATTTTTGCTCACAGGACGCCACAGCTTAGAGGGAGCATCGGTGTACACTATCCTTGGATTGCAGGTGCATTCTCTGTCACTTGTGAACCGGGCTTGTGTCACTGAGGGTTAGGGAGAGTTCTGGAGGGCGGGGAACGAGCAAAATATCCCGTTTCCAGAACGCCCCCGCCGCCAACCGACCCAGGAGTCGACGGCCGCCCGCCAGATCAGCAGACTTCCCATCATGTTTTGTTTCAGATCCCCCACTCGGGATCTTTGATTCGGTTTTTAATAACTTCCCACAATTTACGTGGAACAGATGTTAGGTTAATTGGCCTGTGATTTCCCTAGACCCCCCTCTTTAAAAACTGACATTACATTTGTTGTTCCCAGTCCTCTGGTGGGAAGAGCAATTTTCGGGACGTGCTGCGTATCGCAGGTAAGAGCGCAATTTCACAACTGAGCTCCTTCTCGGCCCCCCCCGGGGCGCGTGGCCGTCCAGACTCGGCAGTTTGTCCGTCTCCAATTTGCCAATTAGCTCTGGAACCCTGTCTCAGTTTCTGATCTCATTACCTAGGCTAAAGTCGTTCAGTCCTCACGTACGTATTCTCAGCATGGAGGGCTAGACGTGGTGTATTTCTTTTTCAGAATAATAATATTAGAGTACTGAATGTAGCGCAAGGAGCATTGGACTGTCTTGCTGACACCCTAGAGAAGAGAAACAAAATGCTGGTGGTCGCCTCCACGCCGGAGAGCACAGCAGTTTGCTTCCCACATAGTTAGAAAGGATACCTCACCCGTTTGTCTCCTGTTTTGTCATATTGATCGCCTCACCGGGTTTTTCCCCTCCCTTAATGAAATCAAAACAACTGTTGACCGTATAACCTTAGCTTGTCACTTAGTTTTGTCTTTGCATATCTTAAAACGTCTTCATCATGTTGCATGTTAATTTGCTGTTCAGCCCCTGCCTGTAAGTTTGAACCTCGCCTACCATCCCAGTGTATTTGGGAAAGAGTGCCTTGCACACGCAAGCTCGTACCTTGAATAAAACCTTTGTTGGCCTTAAAGGTGTCCCAGTGGACTCGAACTTTGTTCTGCTGCTTCGGACCGACACGGCTGACCTCCTGGGTCATGCTGCTTCCCTTTAGCTCTGTGCTGTTCAGTGCATTTGTATCCCGCCATGCTTCACAGGTGCTCTGGGGACAGCTAACCGCGCTTCTCCCCTCTTCCGTCTTGTCCTCACGGCTTTGTGAGACGGCGCGGGCATGAGTGAGTGGCCCCGTGTTACTTTTATGGCTGAGCAGGAATCTGAACCCGGGTCCCAACAGTCCCAAACAGTGGGTTGCATCTAGAGGGGCAGCAGACTTCAGGGCAAGCATGTTTGGCAGATGACCTTACCTGTGGCACCCGCCGGGGCCGGCGTCAGCACACCCTGAGGTGGGACAGCGGCGGGGGCCCATGGATTCCAGTGGGAGCCATGGCCACCAACTCGCTGCTCATACATTTCTTCTCGTGCTTCCGCTCACGCCCTTCCACCACCTGCTTCTGAATGCTTTGCCACCTACGCTGCCTGGTGCTGCTGGAGAGAAGGGCAGGTGGTGGTGTCCGTGTTCCTGGTGGCCCCGGAAGTGGCACTCCTAGCGGCACTGGCAACTTCGGGGAACGGGCGTGTGGTGGGAGAGGCTGCGAGCAAGCAGAGGAAGGGCACACAGGCAGATGGGGCACTTGGGTGGGGGGACAGGCAAGGGGACCTAGGAGTGGGCATGGGGGGCCTTATCTCTGCCCAGGGCCCCCCAAAACCTGGATCCTGTCGCCCTGCTGTCATCTGACTTGAGCCAGCCACAACTTGACATCACTTTATGCCATCGACACCAGGCCTGAGCACACCTCATGCCTAAAGCTAGGGCAGCTTGAGCACTCGTCTTGTGCGTCCCAAGAGGCACGGTCATTAGTCACATCTAGAAACGTCTCTTAAGAATTATTTATAGTAAAAGATAAATATAAAGAAACTTTGAAATACATGGCTATTCAGAATAAAGTCTGTGTCCAGGGGCACCGTTAAGACCAACAAAGTTTAATTCCGGGTCTCGGCTTTCGTGTGCGGGCCCGCTCCTTCACGCACTTCTTTTTCATGCGAAAGCTTTATCCCCAGAATTAAACTTCATTGGTCTTAAAGGCGCCACTGGACTCAAACTTTGTCCTGTAGCTTCAGACCAACGTGGATGCCCACCTGAATATAGCTAGCTCTTCAGAGTACAAACAGAATTCACGCCAAAGGTTTCAGGAGGAAATAAACACAATAAACTGAACTTCCAGTAATCCCCTTCATATCTGGTTATTCAGGTGAAAGACCAAATTCCAAAATATCTAGGACTGAAAAAAGAGGGACAATATTTTTCTAGTGACACCAGTAAAGCAATTTTTGAGCTAATCAGATCAAAATTATTCCTTCCTGGCTAACGTTTCCAGTCAATCTTGCTCTGTTCCGTTATTGCAGAAAGAAAAGCTGCTCTTCCACGAGTTTCTCATTAGAGTGTTCTGTCCCTTCCCACAAACGTTGAAGGAAAGTCAGTGAACTCATAAGCGCAATATTAAAAATGTTTCCGTAGAACAGAAGTCTGAGTCCAGGGGCACCTTTAAGTTTAATTCTGGGTATAAGCTTTTGTGTGCCAGGCACGCTTCTTCAGTGATGTTGAAACAAAGGTGCCCCCCCAGACTCAAACTTTGGTTTGTTGGTTCAGATCAACACGGCTACTCACCTGAGTTAGCGATGACAGTATAAAGGTAAAGGTTCCCTTGTTCGAAAGCCAGTCGAATCCGACTCTAGGGTTGCGGTGCTCATCTCCGTTTCAAAGCCGAAGAGCCAGCGCTGTCCGAAGACGTTTCCGTGGTCATGTGGCCGGCATGACTAAACACCAAGGCGCACGGAACGCTGTTACCTTCCCACCGAAGTGGTACCTATTTATCTACTTGCAATTTCTTGCTTTCAAACTGCTAGGTTGGCAGGATCTGGAACTAGAGACAGAAGCTCACCCCGTCATGCGGCACTCTCGGGTCTCGAACTGCTGAACTACTGACCTTCCACAGCCTGCAGTTCAGCGTCTTAACCACTTGAGCCACCGCAGCTCCTTTTGATGACAGTATACTCCACTGCTAAGATTTCGCTGGGGTCATCCTTGCCTCTCGCACCATAATTGGCATTAAATATCTCTGTAGAAAGAACATTTCCAAAATCTTAATAAGACAATTAGTAGGCCTGCTGGAATTTGATCACTAGTGATGTTTTAAAATATAAAATTTAAGTTTATTTAGGTTTAATGGCCCGTAGGCCATACACTCATGGGGGCAGGGCTTGGGGGCATCCCCGCCCACCTTCAGAACACCTCTCAAATCCCCCCACTGGAGCGACAAGGGGACCTGGCAACCCTGTGTCTTCCAATAGGTATATATTTATAAACAATTTCTTAAATCTGCTAAATAGATCAGGGATGTCAAACATGTGGCCCGGGGGCTGGACCAGAGGACTTCTACCAGACTGTCAAGTTCTCCAGAAAGTCAGTCAAACACCAGGCTTCATAATCGTGTTTATTGAAAGCAGTTCTTAAAGATACATTAGCAGTGCTTTGTCAGTGATACCAAGAGCTTCATGTCACCCCCAATTATACTATGCTCAAAATGCCCCCCCAACCTACCCACCAATAGCTATGGAGCGCGCACGCGGCAAAAACAATTACAGTCATAAATAACCGTTTGACCAGACTATCCCAGACATAGGAAAACAGAGAAAGAAAGCGCATGGGACTCAAGGCCATCGGCTGCGATAAGAGTCTTCTGAGCTATAGTAAATCTGGGCTTCCCAGACAACCGGTATTACTCCCCACCAGGGCCGGCTCGCCCACTAGGCGAGCTAGACACTCGCCTAGGGCACCAGCCCTGCTGGGGCGCCAAAATGCACCCCGCCCCCCTGTGAAAAGCCCCCCTTCCCGCCCAGCGCCGGCAGCCCCGGCTTTCCTGGGTGCCTCGCAGGTGCGAGGCGCCCAGAAAAGCCGGCGCTGCCTCTGGGAGGGAAGGGGCGGGTGTTCTAACCCCACCCCTTCCCTGGCTCTCCTGGGCGCCTCGCAGGAAAATGGAGCTGGGCCATCTTCAGGCCCCACCGGGAGGTTGGCATCCCCGGTGCAGTGGGCGCCCCAGGCTGTCCTGCCTAGGGCGCCCAGACACCTGGGGCCAGCCCTGCTCCCCACATTCCAGAAAGTGAGAAATGCCTGTCCATCCCTCCCTCCTTCCCATCCATCCATCCATGGCAGGTTTACCTGACACAGACCCACGGGGGACTGGCTGTCTCCTGCTTCTTCCTCCAGTTCTGCTGCTGTTGTTGCATCATAGCTTGCTTTCCCAGACTCACTCAGTCGCTCAGGAGAGATAGATAAGCAAGCTTCTGCTCGCTGCACTGGGCTGAGGCTCCTCTCCCTCTGAGACTGCAACAGCACTGACATTTTGATGCAGTAATTCCGAGCAAGAAGTGTCAGTTATCAGAGAGTGTTAAATAAACTATTGCAAGACTGCTAATGTTTCAAGCATTTTTTTAAGTAAAAAACCCTTTTGTGTTTGTGTCCTTTATAAAGTTCATATCTCCGCTACCTGGCATTACATTTTATGACACACCCGGCCCAAGAAGGTCTCATTTATGTCAGATCCGGCCCGCGTAACAAATGAGTTCGGCAGCCCTGAAGTAGATGATACCACCTATAGGAAGTTTCTCCAAGGCACATGTCAACTGTTGGATATCTATATCTATAGATACAGATTTGTACTGTGGAAATATATCTCCACTGAGCAACTGAGATCCTAAGAGGCCAAAAGACCTGCTGAAACTGTGCAAAAATTATAGAAGGTGGGAAGGGGTCCGTGTCGATCCAGACTGGTGGATTTCAGTTTTTCAAACTCGTGTCAAATTTTCTGTATGCATCGTGACTTCCTAAAGCTTCTTATTTTGTAAGTACTGAAAAATGAGATGTATTCATCACCTTGAGGGTTTTTATCTGCTGGATCTCTCGAGGTGTGAGAATCCGTAATAAAGTCCGTTATGTGAATCGCATTGCTTGTAATGAAGCAGAAAACGAGCTGCACAGGGCTCATTCCTAAAGGCGATAAAACGTAATGGCAGTGTCCTAACTCATTGTTTATTGTGGGTTTCAGGTCACGTCTGGCCTTATAGTTGTCCCAATAGTTTGCTGCTTTTTCAGACCAACACCAGTCTGAAAACTGAGCACCAGTTGGCTTTTATCCCATGGCGGATCCGTTGCCTGTCTAATGAAACCATTTTAGGAGCACAGTCAGAATAATTTCCCACACTGAGGATTGCAGGACTGCCCTGCAGTGGATATTGCCGCAATAATATAGCTTTTAGCTGAACCGGTTGGTTGTTCCAAACAAATACAGCAATACTTTATTGCATTCATAGAACATTTTCTGTCTTGTGACAGTCCAAGCATGCAGTCACTGCATTAGGAGGGCTTTTCAGTTCAACTTTAATTTGTTTACGATCATAAAATCAGCCAAGATTGATAGACGGGCAAGGAGAACCTTTCTAAGAAGGGGTTATTGCTGTGCTTTTTAAAGTCCGTTCGAAAGTTTATGAATGGTTTTCTATTTGTTGTTGGCTTTTATTTTATTTTTTATGCACCTCCTTGAGTCTCTCTGAGAAAGACGGGGCCACAGCACATAATCATTAAGAGAATAAATGCAACTGTGACGTCAGGCCGAGAGAGTCGAGACAGCGACCTTGTAACTGAGCCGCTCCAGAGGCGACCCGTGGGAAGGTTTCGACATCTCCGAGTGATTCTACGGAATTAGAACAGGATTCCTTCCCGGCCGATTCTTCCTGACAGCAAGAAAATAGGCTTGGTTTGCATTCATTAATCTCACCGAGGGAAGGAGGCGGGCTGTGCGGCGGAGAGGAAGCCTGTCTCGTTTCACCACTCTCGATTTACTCTCTCGCTCTCTGTCTCGTACTTATTCGCTGCAAATGGAATAGTCTTGTCACCAGCCCAACTTTGCTTCTACCACCCCCCCTGCCCCATCATTAAAAATGGCATTTGCCAGCAGACACTTTGGGCACAATCCTGTGGGATGTACCCTCGTTATTCGGGAAGCATTTGTTTTGCAGTATCTTCAGGGGAGCTCTGGAGTCTAGCTGCGGTGTGGCAGCCCCGGTTCCAATCACGCAACTGGCTCACGTCTGTTCTTAAGTGACTCTGATAAGTCCTGTGGAGGAGAAAAGGAAATAAAGCATTAGCCCAGAGGCAAGGGGATTAAGGCACGGAGCACGGTTAACACCCCTCGCTTGCCAAAAGGGCTTCCATCGAAAACACAGCTGAATTTGAGTCCAGCAAACACCTTACTGCTGCGGTGGCTCAAGTGGTTAAGACGCTGAACTGCAGGCTGTGGAAGGTCAGTAGTTCAGCAGTTCGAGACCCGAGAGTGCCGCATGGCGGAGTGAGCTCCCGTCTCTAGTTCCAGCTCCTGCCAACCTAGCAGTTCTAAAGCAAGAAATTGCAAGTAGATAAATAGGTACCACTTTGGTGGGAAGGTAACAGCCTTCCGTGCACCTCGGTGTCTAGTCATGCCGGTGACATGACCACGGAAACATCTTCGGACAGCGCTGGCTCTTCGGCTTTGAAACGGAGATGAGCACCGCAACCCTAGAGTCGGATTCGACTGGCTTTCGAGCAAGGGAACCTTTACCTTTACCTTTAAGCACCTTAGAGACCAACAAGATTTTTGGGGTATAGTAGAGGTTGCCAGATCCAGGTTGGGAAACTCCTGACATTGGGGGATGAGGCCTGGGGAGGACGGGGACCTTGGTGGGGTACAATACCATAGAGCCCTCCCTCCAGAGCAGCCACGTTCTCCATGGGAACTCATCTCTGTCTGGAGATTAGCTGTCATTCTAGGGGATCTCCAGATCCCACCTGGAGGTTGGTATCACTAGAGTCAAGGTTCACTGTATCGGAAAGAAAATCCAGTATATTGTGCTGGCATGTGGACAGTACCCCCCTTCCCCACCAGCAGTTGCATTCATTTTTTTTTTATACCCTTGGATTTTGCCCCATGAAGTTGAAAGTGTCAACAAAAGAAGAAGAATTGGATTTATACCCTGCCCTTCACTTGGAGTCTCAGAGCGGCTTACAGTCTCCTTCCCCTTCCCCTCCCCACAACAGGCACCCTGTGAGGTAGGGTGGGGCTGAGGGAACTCTTGAGAGAACTGCTCTTGAGAGAACAGCTCTGAGAGAACTTGTGACTGACCCAAGGTCATCCAGCAGCTGCATGTGGAGGTGTGGAGAATCCAACCCAGTTCTCCAGATTAGAGCCTGCTGCTCTTAACCACTACACCCCGTTGGGTACAACGTGCCCATCTGTGCCAGTGCCACACACCGCCTCCTCTTTTCTCTGTCAGTTCAGCAGCTGTATGTGTCTGTCTGCGTTGCATATGACATTGACGGGCTGGATTCTTGGCCTTGCGTGTCCGGCGATGTTGGCGTAAAACCACTGGTGGAGCTGCAGCTCTAGGGGGAGCTTTGCCGAAGCCGAAGTCTTTGCTGAGGTTTGATGGAAAACTTTCATTTCCTAAAATCAAGCAAGGCCCCGTACAATTCTGCCTCTGTCTTTAACATTTCCACGGCAACGGGAAGGCCTAAGGCGGCTGCAGCTGTTTCTCCTTCCACCCTGTTCTGCAGCTGTTCCTTTCACTCCCCCCCCATTCTGCACCTACCTGCTTGTAGAAAGCAGGGATCCAGTTTTACCCCACTGCGGGTGGGAGAAGAAGGGGAGGACAACTTTTGAGGGATCGAGAGTGGAATGCTGGGTCAGGTTCAGCCTTACACCACTGTCAGGCCTAGGGCTGCCATTCCCCTGATGGGGCCAGGGGACCCCCCTGGTTTTGAGGGCCCCAATCTATCAAGCCTCACCCCGAGAAGCTCCCACCCATTGCTGGCACGATGACGTCACCTGGGAGTCTCGTCGTCATATTTCCAACATCGGGGGTGACGCTCTAGGTTTGAGGCCCCAAAAAACCATCGAGTTTTGCCCAAAAGCTAGAGCACCACCCCCAACATCAGAAACGCAATGACATCACTTCCGGGTGATGTCATTGCAGCATGTGCGCACTTTGTGCGTGCTCCACAAGAAAGCCAGGAAGGATCGGGAGCCCCCCGCACAGCAACCCAAGTCAGGCCACGGGTCTCGCCTGCTCTTTGGCACCTCAGGCCAGGGTCTTCCACATCGTGTCCTACCTCCGGGGTCCCCAATCTTTTTGACCCTGTGGGGACCTTTGGGATTCTGGCACAGGGTGGTGGGCACAACCCTAAAACGGATTCCACGGGTGGTAGAGCCAGCCACAAAAGGGCTGCCCAAGTGCAGAGGAGAAGAGGGCATGATTTAGAAATACACAGGGAAAAATGAATAAGGGAGGAAGAAGAGGAGGAGGAGGAGGAGGAGGAGGTGGCGGTGGCTGGATTTATACCCTGCCCTTCACTCGGCGTCTCAGAGCGGCTTACAATCTCCTTTCCCTTCCCCTCCCCACAACAGACACCCTGTGAGGTAGGTGGGGCTGAGAGAACTCTGAGACAACTGCTTTTGAGAGAACAGCTCTGAGAGTACTGTGACTGACTCAAAGTCACCCAGCTGGCTGCATGTGGAGGACTGGGGAATCAAACCTGGTTCTCCCAGATCAGAGTCCAAGGCTCTTAACCATTACACCAAACTGTCTCTTAAAACAAACGCTGGGGCGGCAGCTGCAGCTGAAACATAAATTTCAACCTGTGCAGTCCATCAGAATTCCAGTAGCCCGTCGGGTGACTTTCTGGGCAAGAGCCCCACCATACCCAAGCCACTTGGTGGGCACCGAGAAAGGTGTCAGCGGGTGCCGTGTTGCCCCTGGGCACCATGCTGAGGACTGCATCCCAACTGGAGGTGCTAGGTATTGAACCCGGGGGGGGGTCTTCTGCATGCCAAGCAGGCGTTCTGCTGAGCCCGGCCCCCTCCCTGGCTGTCGGTGGGGCTGAACCTGACTTTTCTAATGCAACTGGGGGAAATGGCACCCTTTTTTAGTTGCCTGCCACACCCGTATCCTCTGTCAGAGGGATCCCTATCACGGGCAGGTGAAGGAGAATGCCCAACAGGTTCCCCCTGAACACGACTTGGAACAGGGACTTTGTGCGTGCACGGGGGTTTGTTGGAGCGAGGAGGAGCTAAAATCTTTACCTGTGCAGAGAACGGAGAATTTGTACTGCACTCTTGATTTGTATCACTGTGTGGCTCAAGTGGTTAAGACGCTGAACTGCAGGCTGTGGAAGGTCAGTAGTTCAGCAGTTCGAGACCCGAGAGTGCCACATGACGGGGTGAGCTCCTGTCTCTAGTTCCAGCTCCTGCCAACCTAGCAGTTCGAAAGCAAGAAATTGCAAGAAGATAAATAGGTACCACTTTGGTGGGAAGGTAACAGTGTTCTGTGCGCCTTGGTGTTTAGTCATGCCGGCCACATGACCACGGAAACGTCTTCGGACAGCGCTGGCTCTTCGGCTTTGAAACGGAGATGAGCGCCGCAACCCTAGAGTCGGATTCGACTGGCTTTCGAGCAAGGGAACCTTTACCTTTACCTTTACTTCCCTTGTGGGTATTGATGGTGATGCATATTGGGGGGGGGGGCGGGGTACGGCAGGGTGGCCGAGCACAGCCCTCATATCCAAATGGAGGCCAAGGAGCTGTGACCAACAGCGTTGCAGGGATTTGTTTTCGTCCAAAGCGTCCTGTCAAAGGGAGAAGACGCGGCCCAGAGCCAGATGCCTTTGGAGCCAGGTTCTTCGGCGGTACGTTACCGAATTTGACAGCTGCTTATTGCCGGCTTTTCTCCCCAGGATATTTCTCAAGACTTATCTTATGGCATGACAGTGCAGTGGGAACTCTGAGGTTAGGTATGAAGCCGACGCAGTTCTTTCCTAGGGCTGTCTGCCTTTCGTGAAGATGGTTCGTGATGTTGATGCCTGCTTCTTACCGAAGTCTTGCCGTTTCCGAACCGTTGGCAGGGCTTGGCCTAACGAGAACTGTCAAATCTCTTTTTAGTTAGGAGAAAAAAGCACCCCTTAAAGCGGGAGTCCCCAATATGGTGACTGCCCACTGACACCTTTCCTAGTGCCCACCAAATATTTGTTATAAAATAGGGTGGGCTAGGGGAGGCTTTTGCCCAGCAAGGCTTTTGATTGGCCACTGAAGATGTGATTGACTTTGAAGATTTTAAAAAGAATGCTGCTTTGGCAGCTGCTGCCGCCTCAGCACGACAGTCTTCACTGTGGGCCTGAACTAAGTTGCGGCAGCCGTTTTGAGACAGCCATTTTATGGCTGCACCCACTTACACTGTGTCAGAATTCCAAATGTGCCTTCGGGCTCAGAAAAATTGGGGACCCCTGCCAGTTTGGCGTAGTGGTTAAGTGCACGGATTCTAATTTGGGAGAACCAGGTTTGATTCCCCACTCCTCCACAGGCAGCTGCTGGATGACCTTGGGCAAGCCATAGTTCTGTCAGAGCTGTTCTCTCAAGGGCAGTTTCTCTGGAGAGCTCTCTCAGCCCCACCTACCTCACAGGGTGTCTGTTGTGGGGAGGGGAAGGGAAAGGAGATAGTAAGCCGCTCTGAGACTCTGAGTGAAGGGCGGGGTATAAATCCAATCTCCTCCTCCTTCTCCTCTATGGACTCCCTTGTGGCAATTCAGACCAACAACCTCCTGGAATACATGCATTTCTTTTCAGAATTCACAAAATGGCACAGTTGGCTCACTTCCACGAAGAAGGGCCAGATCTCTTTCATCTTCACCCCACCCCACCCCTGGCCCAAGGATAAGAAATCCACTCACTTGAAAGTACTGCAGAAACGAAGAACAGGCTCCCATAAGCCTAACAATAACACTGGAAAGTGTTCGGCCCATAGATGGACAGCGGGTGACATCTTTGATCTCATGCAGCTCGATACTTGGCAGGCCTGTTTCGGGTTCAGTCAAGAGACATTGCTGTCGTAAAGCCTTTGAGACATTTCAGAACACTGCTCCAGCTATCCACCTGTTGTGGCCATCAGAAAAATACCAGAAAAGGTTTGCTGATGGCCACGCGCTTTCCCTGTCCCTCTTCGGTGCATTAGTTTACAACTCTCATGCCGTGAAGCTGCTTATAAAGTTAAATTGTTTAATAACAACCGGAGACTCAGAATCCAGCGCTCTCATAAATTAAAACTTTAGGTATAAAATACGAAGCGGGCAACTTCCTAAACGAATCTTGACAAATGCGCAACGTGAAAGGAAAATTCGGAGCAGCTGAACTGGGGGAAATAAATGCAAGAAGGATCGGATAAAGACGGAGACAGAGAAAAACCAGGGGAAGTAAACTGTTTGACAGTTTCCGAGATGTTTATACTGTGAAAGAGGAGTGAAAAGCACCCTTTGGCCCAGCGCATATCACCTGGTTGCTGGCTTCTGTGAAATCCGATCGCAGGGAGCTTGAAAGCTGCAAAAATCCTCAACGTGATTTTGCGCTTGATTAGGAACCTGTGAAGAGAGTTGTGCGTGTGAAGAATACCACAGCGGCTTTCTGATTACAGAACTGCTGGCACAGCTGAGTAAACTTGTGGATGGCACGCCCCTACTAGTTTACATTCATTTTCGTATGAACCGTAGGGATACCTTAAGTTTGACAGGACAAAGTTGAAGTCCAGTGGCACCTTTAAGACAAACAATGTGCTTGCACATGAAAGCTTACACCTAGAATAAACTTCGTTGGTCTTAAAGGTACCACCGGGCTCCAACTTTGTTCTGCGGCTTCAGACCAACACAGCCACTCGCCCAAATCTATCTTAAGTTTGACAATCAGTCATGAGTTCTGTCAAGACCTTCCTTTGATAAGAACATGAGCCCTGCTGGATCAGAGCAATGATGCATCTAGTCCAGCACCGGCAGGGGATGGGTGGGTTGGGGTTGCCAGATCCAGGCTGGGAAACTCCTGGAGATTTGGGGATGGAGCCTGGGGAGGACAGGGACCTCAGTGGGGTACAGTGCCCTAGAGTCCACCTTCCAAAGCAGCGTTGTTAAACTTGTGGCCTGGGGGCTGGATCAGGCCCCCGGAGGGCTTCCATGAGGCCTGCAGTGGAACCGGCTGTCTCCTGCTTCCAGTTCTGCTCTGCTGCTGCATCCTAGCTTGCTTCACCAGACTCTCTTAATCACTCAGCCATTTCATGTCTTAACCTGGGTCCTGGACTCAGAACTCCAAGCGTGAGATTTCTGTGGTGAATGTCAATAAATCAAAAATAGGTTTGCAGCTTACTGAGCTAATGTTTTAAGCATCCTTTTATTTTAAGTAGAAAAAAAATCTTTGTGTTTGTGTCCTTTATCAAGTTTGTATCTCCACTACCTGGCATTACCTTTTAGGACACACACGTGGCCCGGCCCAACAAGGTCTCATTTATGTCCGATCCGGCCCTCATGACAAATGAGTTCGACGCCCCTGCTGCAAAGCATCCATTTTTTCTCAGGGGAACTAATCTCTGTAGTCTGAAGATGAGCTGTAATTCCAGGGGTTCCCCTGGTCCCACTTGGAGGCTGGTATGCCTAACAGAGGCATTATAATATCGGATGTTTTATTCTCAGTCCCTTTCCTAATAATCCCTAATGTGGAGTTTGCCTTTTTTACCGCTGCAGCACGCTGGGTTAAGAGTTTCATTGAGCTCTCCACTACGACCCCGAGATCTTTTCCCCCTCTCAGTCTTTTTAAGTTCAGACCCCCGTTCGCCTGTGCTTGAAGTCAGGATTTTTTGTCCCAATGGGCATCACCTTCCTTTTTCCTCATGCTTGCTTCGGGACAGAGGACAAATGTAATTTGGAAAGGCCCTGTGTGTCCGGTTTCTTTACGCTGAGTGCCGTCCTTTCCATAGGAAGAACAGGGTCCCTTCTGACAGCCACAAGCAGCATAGGGAAAATGCAGACCTCTCCCCCCTGCCATGGGGGAGTTCCCCCTGGGAAATGAGGGGTCAGCATTTATTTATTTTTGCAGTTGTCAGATTATGGCAAGGACACTCTGCAAAGCCCTTCCCACTTTTCCCCTTTCGTACCTTGCCCACGGTTGCTCAGAATGACATGTTTAAGGAATGTTTTGATTTTTGAACACCTGGAGTCGGCTCGGTCGCTGACACGTTTTATGCTACCTGACAGCATCCCACCGCCAGGGACCCTGAAATGCTCCTGGACTTGGAGAAGCTCTTCCTTCCCGAACTGGGAGAGAAAGAGTCCGTTCAGCAGCAGAACGCTCCTGCTAAAAATACCAGTTACGGTTTATTTTTCTACAGGCTAAGTGCTGAGCAAAGGAGAGGGAGGGAAGCGGTAGAATCAGGAGACAGCGGACTGTACCACTTCAGAGCACAGGTAGGGGCATACCATCTTAGGGCTCCCCCCATGTAACCCCCAAACGTTCATTTAAGAGTGAGCACATTGTAGGGAGAGTTTTCTCTCTCCCTTGTCACCACAGTGTTAGGTTGGCAGCCCAGGTGGGGGTGGAGAACTGTCATGCAACCCTACAACATCATTTCCGGTTGTGTACCCCAAAAGTGACATTACCATATTGCATGACGGTTTAGGATTTTTATGAATCCCTATGGTAAAAATCATAGAGATTGGGGAAATTTCCACAGAGGGCCGCACAGCAAGTTGACATCACTTCTCAGTCTGCAGTGTGATGCTGTTCTCCACCCTCTTCCCCTTTCCCTCCCTGCTGCTCTACAGTGTAGCAGGGGAGGGGGAGCTCCATAGCAGGCAACCAGGCCACCCTACTGCTGTGTACACTTGCAGACTTCCTCAAGAGGCCAAATAGCTCCTCCTCCAGACTGTTTTGGATCAGGAAAACAGCGCGGGAGAGAAGGCCAAAGCCCTTTCTCCAGCCATACCACTGTCAGCACACAATAAGCCCTCGTTGCCTGGCTGCTGGGCTGCACTCCACTTGACAGGTCTGAAGTCGTCCATCACAGTCAGTATTGTGTACTCAGACTGTCCATGGCTGTCCAAGGTCTCAGTCTGAGGTCTTTCAACTGGTCGTTTGAATTAGAAACGCCAGCAACTAAACCCGGGACCTTCTGTGTCCCAAGCCACTGAGCCGCAGCCCCTCCCCAACAAATGCGTAATAAAAGTCCTGCACAAGCACGTGCAAATCTGGGAATTGTGACAACCTTCCCAGGGCAAAGCCCACACTCTCCTTTTGGTGAACAAGTGTCTTGAAGGTGTGACGCCAGTCTTGGGAAGGCGGAAGTCCCCACAGCAATAAATGGGGAGGTTTCTCGCCCTCCTTGCATTGGATCTCCCTCGAACTGAAGGCCTCCGGCCAGCATCCCTCCCCGCCCCGGCAGTGTCTGTGGATGTGCAGAAGTCGCTTGTTACTGCGGGGGAAGATTTAATGGCCAGTTCAGACCTGGGGATGAATATCGGAACAATGTCCCCTAGGCTCTGGATTATGCCCCTCCCCTCCCCATTGATCTTTTGATGCGCATATTGTGATATTGGCTGAATATAGCAGAGTTTTGCCCAGTCACGGAAGCGGGATACTGAGTGCAGTCAATACATCTCCCAAGAGGTATGTTGCAAAAAAGGTAAACTGACTTTTATTTCGGTAGATCCTGTTCACGTTCAGTCTGCAGTTGAAAGGAGAGAAAGAGAAGCCTGATCTACAGAGGACTTTCCCTCTCACCAATGGCCAGCTTGTCCAGTCGGCCTGTAGCTATGGCGGGTCTATTGTGGGCTCCGCCCCTTCCTTAAAGGGCCAGCCCCCTTCTTTAAACCACCCCACTTCTTAAAGGCCCCCTGCTTCTTCCTCAATTCTTAAAGGGATCCTTTAAATGCTTTTGAGAAGAAGCAGGGGGTGGTACGTGCCCCTCTCCCTCCCTCCTGGAAGATTTAAAACAGGGGGTCAAACATAAGGCCCAGGGGCTGGAACCGGCCCACCCACGGCTCTTATGCAACCCACAAACAACTAGTGCAAGGGAGGGAACAGGAGACTGCAGGAAGGGGGAGGGAGAAGAGCCCCTCCAATTGTGGCTTCAGCAGGGCGGAACAACCTTGTCTGCAACAGTCAAATGGTGTGGGAGCATCTGCCCAGTGCTGCACCACTGGCTCTCCAGTCCGCCCATTATGGGTTTTCCTTTGCACCGTCTCCCAGCCCGTGAGGTCTTGAAGTGACAGTAGACCAAGTCGGAGCTTAGCAGCTGCAGTCCTTTATACAGTTTATCTCTCTGGTACTTGGCATTACGTTTTATGGCACACATGGCCCAGCCCTATGAAGTAACCTTTATGTCCGATCTACCCTCCTCGTGACAAATGAGTTTGACGCCTCTGGTTTAAAGGGCCTTCCAGCTGATTGGTTGAAGAGCCCTTTAAATCTTGCAGGAGGGGAGGGAGAGGGGCATGTACCACCCATCTCATTATGGCAAATAATGGCAACCCCACCAGCCCCACCAGAAATTCTTTTTGCCCCACAAGCCACAGAATCCCGGCTACCGGCCTGTTGTCCAGCATCATGTGTGTGAGAGTATGAGGGCATTATCTGTACAGGAGAGACCTTTGGAGACGTGTGTCTCCATGGAAGGCCATGTGCCGTGAGTGAGAGGACAAAGTGAGAGAAAGAGGAGGGGTCAGAGGGCAGCTCCCAGGTTAAGACAAAGAGAGGCATCCAATTCAAGGAGAGAACACCGATTCACACTTAAGAGTGATGTAGCGCCCCCCAGTACCCAGGCAGGTTGAGTCAGTCCAAGGTCTACACATGGAACTTAAAAGAAGTGGCTTCATGATGCTGGTGTTTATTTACTCGAAAAGCCACGGTGGATTCCTGCCATTTAAAAATAGTTTCCATCTTGTGAGCGGAATGCGAAGGCCCAGTGGCAGGGCTCTCGTTTTAGTCAGAGCATGACGGGTGAGTCATAAGGAGCCAACACTGGGAGGGAGGGAGGGAGGGAGCGCCGTCGTACACGTCAGCCAAAGCCCTGAGTTTGTTGGCGATGCAGCTGGCAGAGACGCAGTCCCCAGAGACGGGAATTCTTTTGCGGGGGGACGGGGGGGAATGCATTAATTCCGAGCCCAGCACCTGAGCTCTGCAGACGCCCGAGCGAATCTGTTCATGAGGCATCATAAAACATTAACTCTCTTCCCGGCAGGGAAGTGGGGAGAGAAGGAGCCGGGCGGCAGGAGCCTGGTGGCAGCATCCGAGCAAATAGCAGAAGAGAGTATTAGCTCTGCATTCTCGGCATGCTTGCTGCCAGACCAGGCAGGGCACTGCTCGGTTGTAGTTATCACACTCCGTATTTTTACACCATGCTTAATACCTCCTGTTGCTTCCACATTGTTCACGCTTGTGTTGACAAGCGAGGCTCTTGTAGGGTTACCAGCTTCCAGATGGTGGCTGGAGATCTCCTGCTATTACAACTGATCTCCAGAGATCAGTTTGTCATGGGCTGGGGTGCCAGTCAAAGGGAGTCTAGAACAGGCCAAGGTCAGGAGCCAAGAAGACAGTGCAAAGTCCAAAAAGCCAAGCCAGGGTCAGGAGCCAGGAACACAGAGCCAAGTCCAAAGCCAGGAGGTCTGAAGGTACAAGAGCCGAGCTGGAGTGGATGCAAGCAGCATGAAGCTGACTCGTTGCCTCCGCAAAGAGTACTGCCCAGAGTGTGGTGTTAAATGCTGCTATCAATTAGCCAGCTGCACGAACACCCAGGATCCTGTTAGAACTCTGGGCTGACTGAGCGTCTCCCTTGTAGCCCGGCCTCTCGTCGCCTGGTTGCTAAGTTTTGCCGCAGTCGCTCTCTTAAACGAGTCACATGTGAGGATGAGTCAGGAGGCCTTTCAGCTTGCAGGTCTTCCTTCTTATCTGGGCCAGGTGTGAAGATTCCTGTTACAGATACCTGCCAGCTCTCCTCCTCTGCTGCTTCAGAGGGGCCAGCTGTGGTTTCTGCCGGTTCTGTCAGCTCATCCTCATCCATGCCCATGACACAGTCTACCTGGAGAAAATGGCTGCTTTGGTGAGTGGTTTTTATGGCATCATACCCCATTGAAGCCCCTCCCCTCCCCAAACCCCGCCCTCCTTAGGCTCCACCCCCCAAATCCCCAGCTATTTCCCAACCTGGAGCTGGCAACACTAGGCTCTTGCAAGTCCCGCTCCTTGTTCTTCTTGGGAACTGTTCTCCTTTGCTCTCTGCCTCCCCCACGTTGCTAATGTAGCTCCAATGGTCGCTTCTTCCCTCTCCCCCAAGAGTGATCTCTACAAAAGTCTGGTCAAAGCCTGGACTTTTTACATTGTGTGTGCCCAAATATTTAGCCCTTGACGACCAGTATGGAGTGTCAGATCTCTTGTATTTGGTAGATACTGCTATTTACGCCATACAGATTGTCTGTGGATATGAGTGAGAGAAATGAGATCCTGGGTATTAGGGGTGCTAGGGCCTTTGCAAAATTTAGGACTGATGCTCAAGCTTACCTTGTTTGCAAGGACCATTCCAAACGCTGTTGAGACATTGAGTGTCTCTTTTGAATGCATTAAAGATTTGCTGGCAGGCGGTATTGTGAGCTGTTTTGCCACCTTTCTGGTGGCAGTATTTGTCAGAGGAGTAGGGAAACACCCATCTTGCCCCGGGTTTTCAAGGGATGTCTGTTGTCGGGTGATTTGGTGCCTGTACAGTTAGAAGACTCCACCCCTCTCTTCCATTTTCACAGCCAGGAACCTTTCCTTTCCACTGCCGCTTTCACCTTTTCTCTTTCTCTTATGGGAGAGGTTGCATATGCTTTTTTCTTTAGTCCACAAATGCCTTAGTTGAATTCGCTTCCACTTTGCTCTTGCAGTGCGATCCTAAACACCATTACGGCCTTCTAAGTCCATTGAAGTCAACAGGATTAGAAAGGTATAATTTCTAACGTGAAGGTTTCCTTGCTTGAAAGCCAGTCGAATTCGACTCTATGGGGCAGTGCTCATCTCCGTTTCCAAGCCGAAGAGCCAGCGCTGTCCAAAGACATTTCTGTGGTCATGTGGCTGGCATGGCTAAATGCCAAGGTGCATGGAACACTGTTACCTTCCCACCGAAGCAGTACCTCTTTATCTACTTGCAGTTTCTTGCTTTCGAATTGCTAGATTGGCAGGAGCTGGGGCCAGAGACAGGAGCTCACTCCGTCATGCAGCACTTGGGTCTTGAACTGCCGACCTACAGACCTTCTAGTCTGCAACTCAACATCTTAACCTCTGAGCCCCTGTGGTCCTATAATTTCTTTTAGGATTGCCCTACTCTTGTATTGTCCTGACCTAGGGACCGGGAAAGAAACTTGTCTGATGTGTGAATGCCTGCACCTTTGGGAAACAGCCCTCCCCCTCCCGGTAGAAAAGAGAAAAGGATCCTTACTGTGGAGAGCTCACTCCTAAAAAAAAAAAAAAGCACTTGCTTTTGAAATTGCTTCCCCTCCCTTTAGGAAGAAAATGGTTTTGGGGAGGGAGAAGCCATTCCAAAGCATTGTGAGAACCTGCGTGCCCAGGTGATTCCTAAGCTAAAGCTTTTCCTTGCCTTTCCTGTTAAGCCATGCTGGGTCGGGTAACCATAAAGGGAGATGCCTCGTGGCTTTACATCTCTCGGTGGTCCTTTCTGCACTAGACCTTAGATCCTGGTTCAACCCTGTCCCCGAACGTACATTCTACATTATATGCGAATTCACCCCTGTAATTTTCTCAGGGTATTTTTAACATTCTACACTACCTCGAGTTCACCCCTGTAATTATCTCGGGGTATTTTTTGTTTCCTCATTACACTGAGGTCACCCCGGTTTCACCCCCCACTTGTCCTGGGATAAACAGATGCTGTTATAACCAGGGGTAAATGCAAGGTATTGTGTCGCGAGTTGAACTCTGATAAAACCAGGGATGAGATCCAAGTGCGGAAGGACCAGCGTGTTGTAAATGTTTTGGGTATCCTCAGGAATGTGGTGAACAGGGAGAGGTGGTGTAGATGGGGTGATGGGGAGATGGGGAGAAGGGGCAAGAGATCGGTAGACCACACGGACTCAGAGGGCTCGGCAGCGCCATCGAGAACACGCACGAACTCTTCGCATCTCCAGAACGAACCATTTCTCAAAGGTTCGACTGTGTTGAGCCCGACCTGTGGGCAGCTTGTAAACGGCACCCTCAGGCGATCAAACATCTGTGCTAAATATCAGATGTGAAAATGTCGGACTCCAAGTCTAAACTATCACATGCTGATTGAAAAAGGAAGGGAGGGAGGGAGGAAGGAAGGGAATTGAAGAGTTCTATTTTTTTGTTTGTTTTATTTATCACATTTATTACCTGCCCGTCTACCTTGCAGAACTCGAAGTGGATGACAGTGTGAGTAAATCAAGATGCGTTGCCGAGTCTGTCTATCTGTAGCAGTAGAAAAGAGCCGGAGTCCAGCAGCACCTTAAAGACCAACGAAATTTGTGGCAAGGGGGGAGTTTTCGTAAGTCACGGCTCACTTCTTCGGATACCTCCAGTGGCTCACGAAAGCTACTCTCCTGCCCCGACTTTTGTTAGTCTTGGAGGTGCTGCTGGACTCCTGGCTCTTTTCTAATGTAAATAAAGCCATGAAACCATGATTAGAAAAAAAACACATACATGTGTGTTAAGCGCCGTCAAGTTGCTGCCGTCATATGGTGACTCAGTGAATTAATGACCTCCAACATGTCCTATCGTTAACAGCTTTGCTCAGGTCTCGCAAACGGAGGGCCCCTGTGGGTTCCTTGATTAATTCCACCCATCTCATATTGGATGGGCCTCTTTTCCCGTTGTCTTCAAATTTTCGTGGCGTTTTTGCCTTTCCCAGTGACTCTTTTCTTCTCACAACGTGACCAAAGTACGAAAGCCCGACTCTAGTCATTTTAACTTCTGTGGAGAGATCAGCTCCGCTCGTGCCCTGGAAGCTGGCTGGGTGACCTCGGGCCAGTCACACTCTCTCAGCCTAACCCACCTCACAGGGTTGTTGTGAAAATAAAATGGAGAAGAGGAGAAGGATGTAAGCCGCTTTGGGTTCCCATTGGGGGGGAAAGAGGGATCTAAGTGAAACAAATAAATATGCCCAGAAGCCTTCTCCTTCCTGAGAGGCACAAGAAAATCATAGGCCAGGTAAACAAGTTTTCAAGGAGACAGAAATGTGCGACGTATTTAATATGTTGTCGACAGCTTTCACGGCCGGAGTTCATTAGTTGCTGTGGATTTCCTGGATTGTCCGGCCGCGGTCTTGGCATTGTAGGACCTGACGTTTTGCCAGTAGCTGTGACTGGCATCCTGATGCCAGTCACAGCTACTAGCGAAACGTCAGGTCCTGCAATGCCAAGACCACAGCCAGACAACCTGGGAAATCCACAGCAACTAGTGCAGCGTATTTGTTTCTTAATTAAAACATTTCTATCTCGCCTTTCCTCGTGGTTCAAGGCGGCTTTCAATAATAGTTAAAAACCTTTTCAAATAATCAGGTATACAAACGAAAAACGGCTATGGGCACAGTTGTCTTGCTGCTTGTAGCTCGAATGAGATGGGAAGGGGCCTGCGAAGGCCTCCGGCAGTTGTGAGGCTGCGGCTTTAGTTGGCCAACGGTCACATCGAATCAGGGTTGCCAGCTCTGGGTTGGAAAATGCCTGGAGATTTGGGGGTGGAGCCTGGGGAGGGCGGGGTCTGGGGAGGTCGCTCAGCGGGGTACAAGGCCATTGACTCCGCCCTCCAAAGCAGCCATTTACTCCGAGTGAACTGATCTTGGTCATCTGGAGATGGTGGGAGATTTCCAGGTGCCCCCTGGAAGCTGGCGACCCCCCTCCCCAAACCCCTGCCAAACTCACCGGGGGGCCTTGGGCCAGCCGTTCTCTGAGCCTCCCAGGGTAGTCGTGAGTTGAAAATAGAGGAGGAGAGGAGGAACCGCCTTAAACTCCTTCGAGGGAGAGGGGAGTAAAAATGGGGTCAGTGGCGGAACATTGGAACAGAAGGCCTGGATTTCCACTGCTGCTTGGCAACGCTCCCTGTAAACCGTGGAGTCCTGTGAGCAAAAATTCTACTTTGTGAGCTACTGGCATTAAAGTTGTGAACGGTCGATCTGGCTACTGCGTAAATTAGTTTGCTCTGGAGCCATCCCTTCCTGAGCTAAGACAAAAATATGTGAGCTGGGGGCCAATGCTTCCTCTAAGCTGTGGAGTCTTGTGAGCAAAAATTCTACTTTGTGAGCGACTGGCATTAAAGTTGTGAGCGAGCGATTTGGCAGCTGCGTAAATCAGTTGGCTCTGGAGCCCTCCTTTCCTGAGCGAAGACAAAAAGGTGTGAGCTGGAGGCTAAAAAACTGTGAGCTAGCTCCCACTAACTCACCTTAAACACTGCCGGAGGCTAAAAAACTCTGAGCTAGTGCACACTACGTCGGCTTAGAGGGAACGCTGCCGCTCGGTCTCTTTCCCCGCTCTGCCTTTGCTGCTCTGTTCCGAGCAATCAGATGCTGAAAGATGATGATCTGTTCCGATCGTGCCATAACAAAATAGAATAGAATCAAATCACAGTAGCAAATCAAGAGCCATAAAGGAGTCTCGCATAATAACAGTTCATCACATCGACCCTTTAAGAATTACGGCACCCTCTGACAATGGCGTCCGCTGTTTGCGAAAAGCATCTTAATTTTGCTTTATGGGTAGGCCTTTCTGTGCCGCCGGCTGTTTAGATATTTGAACGCGGAGTCCTTACAAAGAGAACAATACAGTGGATCAGGGCACAAGTGCTCCATTCTTCTTCCACTATAAATACAGGCGTCTAGGACCATAACCGAGCGTCCCTCATAATAACCAGCTTGAACTACCGAGGCCGCTAGCTGGAAGATTTGAAATTTAGTTCCCAGCCACACAAGCATTGGATCCAACGGCGATCAAGGGCATCAACCTACAGAGCAGCTCAAAGGCCAGTCAAGTTGAAGAAGAAAAAGATGAAGAGATTGGATTTATGCCTCGCCCTTCACTCGGTGTCTCAGAGCGGCTTACAAACTCCTTTCCCTTCCCCTCCCTACAGCAGACACCCCGTGAGGTAGGTGGCTCTGAGAGAGCTCCTTCGAGAACTGCTCTTGAGAGAACAGCTCTGAAAGAACTTATGGCTGAACCAAGGTCATCCAGCAGCTGCAAGTGGAGGAGTGGGGAAGCAAACCCGGTTCTCCCAGATTAGATTCCGCACACTTAACCACTACACCAGACTGGCTCTCTTGACATGTAAAGAGTTAGCACCTGCGCATGTCGAGCTGAATGGGGCACCCGAACATCTTGGGAAGGTGCTGTGGGGCAACACAACATGACCCGTATAGTTCCAGGAAGGTTTGTCGTGCTCCAGGTGGCACGCTTTCCCCGCGACCTTCTTGTGCCGCTTCCATTTTCCAGACCATCTCGACTGGAATCCCTTGCGGGGAGGGAGTGTACTATAGTAACCAGACCCTGAAATTGTCAGGAGATGAATAAGGACTTTCCGATCCAGGGGTGGAAAATGAGATCAGAAGTTTCTCAGCGGGTGACGTGAACGGATGCTTGCTGATGCATCCCAAGGCACCTTAAGATGGCGGACACGAAAGATACGTGGAGGCTCGTCCTCGTGCATATTCAGTGCTCTTTCACTTTTCACGGTGCACTTGCCGGTAGCAGTGTGGATTCAGCTGCAGCTGAATTAGTGCCGAGGTGCCCGAGTCAGAGAACCCAGGATTGCCTTGTGCCACTGTGCGTTAGATGTAAATCATCTCACACAGTTGCTATGGGGAGGGAGAGTGCCTGGGAGCCAGCAGGGGTTTCACAAGGGCTCACATCAGAAGCTTGGCTGCTGGCCCCTCCGTACTTGCTGGTACCACTTACTCTACTGCCCAGGAGGAGTAGCAGTTGAGAAGAGAAGAGACTGGATTTATACCTCACCCTTCACTCGGAGTCTAAGAGTGACTTACAAACTCCTTCCCCTTCCCACAGCAGACACCCTGTGAGGGAGGTGGGGATGAGAGAGCTCTTTCCAGGACTGTCCTTGAGAGAACAGCTCTGACAGAGCTATGTCTTGCTCAAGGTCATCCAGCAGCTGCAAGTGGAAGAGTGGGCAATCAAACCCAGTTTCCCCAGATTAGAGTCCGCACACTTAATCACTACACCAAACTGGCTCTTAGGGCACCTGCCCTTGGTTCAGTGCTCTGGGAGGATTCCCAGAAACCTGCATCCCATGAAAGTTGGGGAAGCCCCTTGGGGCAGTCTGCCCTGTTCTTTTCAAGACACTAGAACAGGAGCCCCCAGCATGGCACATGCAAACTCGTTCCTTGGAGTCCACTGTGTGTTTTTAGAAAGTGGGTGGAGCCAGGTGGGGCTTTTGCCTAGCAAGGCTTCTGATTGGCCGCTGGAGATTTGATTGATTGTGCAGATTTTTTTAAAAAATGTTGCTTTGGCAGTATCTGCCACCAGTGTTCTCTCTAAGCTGTAGAGTCTTGTGAGCAAAAATTTTACTTTGTGAGCTTCTGGCATTAAAGTTGTGAGCGAACGATTTGGCTGCTGCACGAATTAGTTTGCTCCGGAACCATCCTTCCTGAGCTAAGACAAAAATCTGTGAGCTGGAGGCTAAAAAACTGTGAGCTAGCTCACACTAACTCAGCTTAGAGGGAACACTGGCTGCCACCACAGCACAGAGATCTTCGAAGCGTGACTGAAGGTAAGCTGTGGCAGCCATTTTGTGGCTGGCTCCACCTCCTGCAGTGAGCAGCCATTTTGTGGCTGGCTCCACCTCCTGCAGTGAGCAGCCATTTTGTGGCTGGCTCCACCTCCTGCAGTGAGCAGCCATTTTGTGGCTGAGTCCACCATGCTGTGCCTGAACTCCAAAGATGCCCACAGACTCAAAAAGGTTGGGGGCCTGTGCTCTATGGGGCCAGTTTGGTGTCGTGGTTAAGTGTGCAGACTCTAATCTGGGAGAACCAGGTTTGATTCCCCACTCCTCCACTTGCAGCTGCTGGATGACCTTGGGCAAGCCATAGTTCTGACAAGAGCTGTCCTTGAAAGAGCAGTTCTCGAAAGAGCTCTCTCAGTCCCACCAACCTCACAGGGTGTCTGTTGTGGGGAGGGGAAGGGGAAGGAGTTTGTAAGCTGCTCTGAGGCTCTGAGTGAATGCTGGGGTATTAAGCCAATCTCCTCTTCTTCTTCTACAAGAATGAGGAGGAAAGGACAGTGAATGCTTTGGTTCCTCTACAGGGGTTTGGGTTGCCATCCCTCCGATGGGGGTGGGGTTTCTCCCACTTTCAGGGGCCCCAATTTGCTGCCGCCCAGCTGGCCGGCAGGGGGAGCCCCACCCCTAAAGGGCTCTGGTGCATGCAATGTGCCCAGTGCGATGACGTCACCTGACATCATTGCGCCGGGTATGTTGTGCAGGGGGACGCTTTACCATTTGGGTAAAAACTCTATGGTGAACATAGAGTTTTTGCCCAAATGCTAGAGTGTCCCTGCATGATGTGCCCGCCTCAATGACGCCACTTCTGGGTGATGTCATTGTGGCATGGGCGGAGGACTCCCAAACAGAGGACAGGAGCCCCTTGCTGGCAACCTGGTAATATTTGGCAAACCTAACAGGGATGGCAAGAGACGGGGGGGGGGGGGTGGCCTTAGGTGGAATCCCTTCTTCTCCTTCAGCAGGGCCTTTCTTAGTTGGCAGTGTTCCTTTCCTACCCTGGAGGTGGCTTTATCAGGGTCGGGGAAGGTGCTGTCCGATGGAATGAGGGTTGAGATGCTGCCTGTTGCGCAGTGAATACGTTCGGCAGTTGAACACACCATTCCTGACAGCTGCCATCATCCATGAGCCGAGCCTTGGATCCCCTTGGCTCACTGCCATTCGACCGGAGCGGCTTGCTGAACAGCTGGTGCGATGGTGGAGGCTGGTTTTCTCTGTGCAGCAGGTGAGCAGTTAAGTGCAGAGTCTAATCGGAGAACCGGTTCGATTCTCCTCCACGCAGCCGCAGACTTGCAAGCTCTCTCAGGGCAGGGGAGTTCTCAGCCTCTCAGTGGGTGAGGGGGAGGGGAAAGGAATTTGTAAGCTGCTCTGAGACTCCGAGTGAAGGGTGGAGTATAAATTCAATCTCTTCTCTTCTTCTTCTTCTTGAAATCAGTTCTCCCAGGGGGTTATTGGTACCTTGGGTAAGGTACCTAAATTATAGGAGTGGGAGAGGGATGCAGCTTCCATAACGCTGCGTGAATGCAAGCATGTGCAAAATAACATTAAATAGATAGACAAAAATGGATAGTAAGACTTTTTTAGCCTCTAGAATTGCCCTGGGGGTGGACTTCTTATGCCAGATATACTTTTTTTGGCAGAATGGAGAGAAAAATGGCTCTAATTTAGGATTACTGTATTTTGAAAAGCAAAGAAGAGGGCATATTTCCCAACTGACTACTTCAAATGAATGATCGTGGTGACAAATCTCATTTTTACAGACCCCTCCTGTTGAAGCTGTGATCACTGCTTCTAGCTTGGAATATTCCTAACCTTCCAACAGCAAAAAAGAGAATGTCTAGTAACCCTGTCTAATTGGATCTTCCCCCTCTTCGGATATTTTCACCTGTACGTTTGGAAAGAACGTCTCTGAAAGACAGCTGGTTATCACATAGATTTTGCTTTCTGTAAACAAAAAAAGTGGCCAAGGTTAGAACCCCCCCCTCCCCCAGAAATCAATGCATTTGGTCATTGGGGTAGTAAGGTAAAGGTTCCCTTGATCGAAAGCCAGTCAAATCCGACTCTAGGGTTGTAGTGCTCATCTCCGTTTCAAAGCTGAAGAGCCAGCGCTGTCCGAAGATGTTTCTGTGGTCAGCATGACTAAACACCAAGGTACACAGATAACTGTTACCCTCCCACCAAAGTGGTACCTGTTTATCTACTTGCAATTTCTTGCTTTCGAACTGCTAGGTTGGCAGGAGCTAGAACTAGAGACGGGAGCTCACTCCGTCATGCAGCACCCAGGTCTTGAACTGCTGACCTTCCACAGCCTGCAGTTCAGCATCTTAACCACTTGAGCCACCGTAGCTCCTATTGGGATAGTATCTCCTCCCTAATATTATGATAAAAGTACCTTATGGATTTAAGAAAACATTGATCTAGGGAACCATTTCAAGTGCTCTGGAGAGACACAGCCTTGCATGACAACCTGGAGAATATCTGCCCTCTTCACAGAGAGGGGCAGAAAAATATCCCAAGATTCAAGTGTTAGAAATTATCAATTCTAGACATCTTAAAAATGGAAGTTATCTAATGTTGTAGGTTGAAAGCGTAGTTTTTGCTGTTCCAATTTTTAGAAACATGCTTGTGTGAGTCACTCAATATGTAAAAGGGGAGGGAAGAATCGGCACAAAAGAAACATTTTGCCTGGTGTCAAAATATGTTTTCGGGACATTCTAGTGCCATGAAATGCCATGATTTCTGCCATCATAAACAACAATAGTTTTGTGGGACTTTTTCTACCACAAGGTTGGGGTAGAAATATACCCCAAATGCAATGCGTGTAGTGATGTCAGTGTTAATTTATAAGGAAATAACTGACTAATTTGCTCACTTTTAATTTAAGCAATTGGCTGTGGAGTGATTCGTAGTGACCACAGGTCTGTGCGGGGGGGAGAAATAGGATTTCCATCGGGCTGTGCAAAAACCCATGTGTGCAGTACTGCTGATTGTCCTGCCCTGTCCTGTTTAAATCCTTGGAGACCTTCCAAACAGGCTCCAGTTGTTCATGAACAGATAAACTGCGTGATAAAACCATGGCTCACGGCTCCTGACTGGCAAGCAGAACATGAGCAAGTGCTCAAGCATTCCTAGATGAGAGCATCTTTGCATCGTTCATTTCTCATCCCTGCCCCCCATGACTTTACGGGGTGGGGTGTCCCTGAGAGTGTGCAGTGTATGTCAGGCCTCAAAGAGGATTCTGGCTTCCATCACAGATACGGCTTCCAATAACTCTGCAAAACAAAATTCTTTTAAGATGTTTTAATTTACGGTTAACCTTTACAAGCTGCCGTGAACACACTGTACAACTGCAGCGGCTGGAGTGTCACTCTGAAAGAAGCCATGCATGTGGCACGGTGTGTTGGAGCTTAGCCGTTTTTATATGGAATGCCATGATGAAGGTTATGTGTAGCCTTGTGTCTTGTGGGCCTGATCCAGCAGCCATGGGTGCGAGTGGCTCGTGCACATATGAAATGTCCGCTGGGAAAGTCCAGCTTTTACAGACTGCACTATTTCTGTTTGAAATGGTCCTTCAACTGATGTTAAAGGACAACTTTTTCTTCTTATCTAAGTGACAGGGGAAAAAACCAACCTCAGGAGATTTCGTAAGACCCTTCGGTGCGTGCTTTTTCATTTAACAAAGGCTAAATCCATGATCAAACAGTTTTTCTGGGTTAATGTTGTATGCATTATTCAGGCCAGACCTGCCAGATTGCCCTTTTGGGCTATACTTCTTCTCATATTAGGTGAGTTAAAATGTCAGGCAGATAATCTCCAAGATGCCCCAAGATGGGGGAAGACCTCGTCTGATCTCCCTGCCCCCTGCCTGAGCTATACCTCTCAGAAATATTGGCAATTAGTATTCCTCTGCAGAAGCCAGAGATCTGCCGGAAGATTGTTTCAGAGGATAGCCACATTGGTCTGTAGTAAAAAAAGATAAAGGTTTCCCTTTCTCGAAAGCTAGCCTAATCCGACTCTAGGGGGCAGTGCTCATCTCTGTTTCCAAGCCGAAGAGCCAGCGCTGTCCGAACACGTTTCTGCGGTCATGTGGCCAGCATGACTAAATGCCGAGGCGCACAGAACACTGTTACCTTCCCACCGAAGCAGTGCCTATTTATCTACTTGCAGTTTCTTGGTTTTGAACTGCTAGGTTGGCAGGAGCCGGGACCAGAGACGGTAGGGAACCATTACGAAAATGGTTCTGTCTGAAATGTCAGACCAGAGACCATTAGGGAACAGTTCCTGAACTGGAATGTATCGGCTGTCTGAAATTCCCCACACAGTGGCCAAAAATACCAGATGCCATCGGGAGGTCCAGCAGTGGGGCCAGGACACTAGAAGCCCTCCCACTGCTGCCCCCCCAGCACCAAGAATACAGAGCATCACTTGCCCCAGAGTCCCAGAGTCCCAGAGTCCCTATCTATACCTTGTGGCTAGTAGCCTTCTAGTTGATCAGCAAAACTACTCTAACTCGACAAGCCTATCACTCACTAACTTCACCCCACAAAGATAAGGAGTTTGCCTCCCTGCCCTTTATACCTGATCCAGCTTTGGTCCAGTCACTTCCCAGCCAATCGCCTCTTGGCATGGATGGCTGCACATCAAGCTGGGTCAGCAACATCTGTCTCACCAATCACTGATGCCCTGATTTTCCACTTGAAGCCTGTATCCAATGAGGTACTTGTTTCCAGGTGGCAGATGTAGCCATCTCATGTATCCCAGTGGAGTCTAGGCATTCCAGTGGGGTTGCTATTGCGCTGTTTTGGTGTTGTGTTATAGTGCTATAGTGTTATAGTGCTATAGCGGTATAGCACTCTAAAACGAATGTTAAAAGGACGGAGATCGCCTGCATGGGTGAAAAAGCGTGGGAAAACAAAGTGGCACAGGAGGAAGCGCTACATGGCATTTTACACAGCACCCCGTAGTGCTTCAGAAACGGTATAGAAAAGTGAAGACCGCTTGGAAGCAGTTTGCAGGTAAAACGGTTCAGAAATGACAATGTGGAAGAGTTTAATATGCTTTTAATTAGGGTTTCCAGGTGCCCTCTTTTTTTTGGTGTCTGTCCTCTTTAGGGCTCTTTTTTAAAAAAACTGATGAAAACGTCCTCTTTTTGGGTTGGAAGGTTAAGAATATTCCTAGTTAGTAGCAATTATTGCAGCTTCAATAAGGAGGGGCATTTAAAATGAGATTTGTCATAATGATCACTTGTTGGAAGAAGTTAGTCGGGAAATATGTCCTCTATTTTGCTTTTCAAAATATGGTAACCTTATTTCCTCACCACAGCACATGAAAGGCAGATATTTCCCACTGGTGACTAAACTACTATCCCATAAAAACCACTATTACCCCAATTGGGTAATACCTCAGCCAGGAAATATTCAGTAGTTAAAATATATGAGCAGCAGCGACAGACTGTTTTAGCCACTTATGTTACACAAACCATTCCCAGAACCGGCTAGGCCTCAAAGCCTGAGCAAAGGTAAGTGCTTTTTCCCTCAATCCTGGCTGAATCCCATGTCTTCTGTCGATAAAACTGTTTGGAATTGGGGGATTTTCGAACATGCTAAATAATGCCGCTTCAGTCCACTTCGGTGGCTGTTGGCGAGTGGATTTTGCCATTTCACAGGAGTAAAATCCAGTTGCAAAGCGCACTGAAAGTAGATTGAAAGTGTGTTATTTAGTGTGTGAGAGAAAGCACCCTAAATGTCTACTGTTCTCCTGCAGCCACAACATGGTATCTTTGGTATCCAGGATAGTCTGGTCTCTTACAGAGCCATCCCTGGAATTGTGAGAAGGATTTTCTGAGATCAGACTCTGCACTTTTCTCTGAGGGGGGAAACTTCTGCCCTCGGCCCATCACTTTGTCTAAAATGTCTCCATTGGGCCATACAGAAGACTCAGCCAGCCTCCTGGGCCTACCCTATGAACAAAGGATTGCCATATTTTGAAACTAAGAAAGAGCATGGAGAAACATTGCCCCAAATGATGCGGAGTGCATAGCAGCAAAGAACAGTTATTCCTGTTGGTAAGAGGCTTTCTGCAACTGAGATCAGAGATTTATGTGGCAGTCTCCTTGAGGGAGACAGGGAAGGGCTGAGGCAGAGGTGTCAAACTCATTTCTTACGAGGGCTGGATTTGACATAAATGTCACTTTGTTGGGCCAGGCCACGTGTGCCATAAACGTAATGCTAGGTACCGGAGATATAAACTGTATAAAGGACAGCAGCTGGTAAGCTCCGAGTTGGTGTCTCCTCACTGCAAGGCCCCCTGGGCTGGGAGGAAGGGGGGGCGGGGCAAAGGAAAACCCGTTTGGACGGACTGGAGAGCCAGCGGTGCAGCCCTGGGCCGACGCTTCCACGCTGCTTGACCACTGCAGATGAGGTTGTTCCGCCACGCTGAAGCCACAATCGGAGTGGCTCCCCCCACTCCCTTCCCAAGCAGTCTCCTGTTCCCTCCCTTGTACTAGTTGCTCGCGAGCTGCTTAAGAGCCCTGGACTGGCTGGTTCCGGCCCCCGGGCCTTATGTTTGACACCTCTGGACTAAGGGATGCACTTGGAAGTATTTATCTTCTCCCAATTAAAATGGTTTAGTGTAGTGGTTTGGTGTAGTGGTTAAGTGTAATCTGGGAGAACCAGGTTTGATTCTCCACTGCTCCACTTGCACCTGCTGGATGACCTTGGGCAAGTCATAGTTCTGGCACAGCTGTTCTAGAAGAAGAAGAAGAAGAAGAGATTGGATTTATACCCCGCCCTTCACTCGGAGTCTCAGAGTGGCTTACAAACTTCTTTCCCTTCCCCTTCCCACAACAGACACTGTGTGAGGTATGTGGGGCTGAGAGAACTGTGACAAAAACTGCTCTTTTTCAAGAACAGCTGTGCCAGAACTTGTGACTGACCCAGGGTCAGATCAGCAGGTGCAAGTGGAGGAGTGGGGAATCAAACCCGGTTCTCCCAGATTAGAGTCTGTGCACTTAACCACTACACCAAATTGGTGTCAGAGCTCTCTCAGCCCCATCTACCTCACAGGGTGTCTGTTGTGGAGAGGGAAAGGGAAAGGAGTTTGTAAGCTGCTCTGAGCCTCCTTTGGGTAGTGAAGGACAGGGTATAGATCCAATCTCCTCCTCCTCCTCCTCCTCCTCCTCCTCCTCCTCCTCCTCTTCCTCTTCTTCTTCTTCTTCTTCTTCTTCTTCTTCTTCTTCTTCTTCTTCTTCTTCTTCTTCTTCTTCTTCTTCTACCTCCAGGGTGTCTGTTGTGGGGAGGGAAGGAAAGGAGTTTGTAAGCCTCTCGAGACTCCTTTGGGTAGTGAAGGGTGGGGTATAAATCAAATCTCTTCTTCTTCTTCTTTGTCCTGGGCTAAGGGGCTTTCTGGTGGTTAATGTGGCAGTTGAGACTGGGAGGGGGTGTCAGTGAGAAGGCCGTTGTGATCCTAGAGAGACAGACTGTCCTGGAAAAGGACAGTAAGATGGGCCTGGGGAAGAAAAATTGTGAGGAAGAGTGACCCCCCGGGGGGGATGAGAGGAACCAAAAGGGGAAAGGAAGATGGGGAGAGGAGATGGGGAGGAAAGGAAAGCTTAAGATCACACACCGCTTTTAAATAACCAGCCGGCTCTTTAGTGACATCCCCTATTAGGTTGTAAAATGCTTTTAGGTTGTGAGTTGCCTCTCTTCTGTCTTGGCCACATGGGGCAGATGTTTACATTTCCATCCAGGAGGTGAAGGGTTGAGGAATGTTTTTTTACTCTCAGTCTGAGAGCGCAAGTGAACTCTGAGACCGTTTCGGAAGAACATTCTAAGTCGGGAACCGAAACATTCTGTGGCTGATTCTGCATTGGCTTTTCCCCTCCGTTGCTTTATAAAACCCACATTGGAACAGAAATTCCCCTCTGCATTACGTGCTGCTTCCGCTTCCTTTCATCATCGGACTGTTATGGTAGCTTCCACACTCCATGCCACTTTCGCTTTCTTTGGTCATCGGATTTTATTGTACCTTCTTCACAGACTTATGGCCATTTTATGGCCGTTCAGGGGTGACTTTGCAGTCAGTACGGCATTGCCCCGAGGTATCTGAATGTGGTTTTGAGCTGCACTTTTCCCTCCCAGTTGAGAAAATGTGGAGCGAATGCTAGATGCAGAATCGCCCTGCGTTGCTTTGAAAACTGGATTTTTTGCATGTGATATTGACGGGGTGCCACAGCCGGGAGATTTCAGGCTTCAGTTTCCAGGGCATCATATAATATAGAAACTTGTCCCTTTAAGAAACAGGTTTAGGTCCTTAGTGGAATTCCCTCTCTTCACATGAATGGGTGTATTCTGGAATATACTAGGAAGAACTGGGTTGTTCGTAGTTCGGACTCCGGCCCTTGTTAAGTCTAAGTTGTTCCCTCCTGTGCTGCTCTGCACATTAAAGGAGGTTTCGAAGACATCCTGCCTGCTGCGTCTCTCTGGCCTTAGAGCAGACCGTTTCCCCACCGCCACAGTGAGAACACTTTACCAGGGAGCCAAATTCCACGTGGTGTCAGAAGTGGATCTGCTCCTTCATCAGGCCTGACGCCGCTCTCCCCGGGGCCTGCGGTTTCTGTTCAAACCTGTACGATGCAGTCTCTCGAACCTCCGTCCGAGTCGATCTTGACTGGCAATTTGGGGGGAAACTGGAGGAGATGGGAACAAAAGCCTCATCTTTACTTCACAGTATCCAATCCAGTAAGTAAACCAGAAGAGTGTAAGATTGCAGTCCTACTGCATTGCATTGGTGATAAAGCCTTGGAAATACACAATAATGTGCAGAATAGGGTTGCCAGACCCCCAGTCTGGGCAGGGGTTCCCCTGATCTTTCAGGCTTTTGCCTGCCACCGGCCAGCTGGCCGTGGGAGAAACCCAACCCCAAACAGCCTGAGCACATCCATCCTGTGCTAAAAGCACTGCACTGGCTGCCTGTAGCATACTGAATCCCATTCAAGGTGCTGGTTCTTACCTTTAAAGCCCTATATAGTCAGGGACCTGTATACCTAAGGGACCGCCTTGCCCCACCTGTTCCCCAGAGAGCTCTACAATCAGGGTCCCCAAACCATCTGGCCCCTCCAGGCCCTAGAAAAGCCAAGGTGGCTGTGACGAGGCCAGGGCCTTTTCAGTGGTGGCTCCGCACAGTTGGAATGAGCTCCTGGAAGACATCGGGGCCCTTTAGGACCTTTTACAGTTCTGCAGGGCCTGCAAGACGGAGCTCTTCCATCAGGCCTCTGACTAGGGAGCCGCATTATACAACCAAGGCCCTGGCCCCAATATTAACATCTGTATCAACATCAACCACTGATATAACCCAGACCATGATAGGAACTGACTGCCTGCTCGCTGGATGCTGTTCATGCCTGCCGCTGTATATGAACTGTTTTTAGCACTAGCACTTTCTAATGCTTATACTTATATTGTCATGCTTTTACTTAGTTCTGTTTTAGCTGTGTAGTGTTTGTATAAGCTGCCCTGAGCCTGCTATGGCGGGAAGGGCAGGGTAGAAATCCAATAAATAAATAAATAGTAAACAGGGACATTGCACAACAATGTCCCCGATGTGATGATGTCACTTCCACATGACATCATTGTGGCAGGTACATTGCACTATGTTCCTGCCCACCCCTGGGATGCCCCCCAAATCCCCCTGCCAGCAAGCCATGGGCACCTGGCAACCCTTAATGCAGAATGTTTTTGCAGATCCAGCCAGGAAAACCCCCACCCCTCCGTTTTTTAACGTTACCAGTTTTGGGAGCTCGGATTCAATTAAGCAAGTGGGCATCAATAGTTTTGTCACACAACTGAGGATGCAAAGCTCAAGATTGTGAATTCGGAGCAGCAGAGGACATTATGATTAGGGACAAAAATTGTATTTAGCATTACTGATAATAAGCTAAACGAGAAGCTGCCAGAAGCAATTGATATTCACAGGAGCTCAAACTTGAGCTCATGTCCGTACAAGCCCTATCAATGGCCGCAGAGGCTCCACTGACTTTGCATGTGATAACAAAACCAGCCAAGACACGAGGTAACTAAGTCCGATTCCTCACAAGCAGCTGTGCCTACCCTCGCTCTTCTGTTTGCCCCGGTTGTATTGGTCAATTGCACACTATTTGCTGCTTGATGGCATTTTGACCCGCATCTTCCCCAATTCCCCCGCGTCTTCTCGATCTCAAAAAACCAAGGATTGAGAGGACGCGGGGAAACTGGAGGAAGATGCGGGTCAGAATGTGGCTGCACAGTGAATAGTGCAAAATTGACCAATACAACCGGGGCAGACGGAAGAGCAAGGGCGGCACAGCTGCTTGTGGGGAATCAGTCTAAGTTTTCAGGCGACACTCCAGCCTCAAGAGATAGCTCATCTGCACAGCAATCCTCTTGCGAGAGGCGTGGCTGTGCCCAAAGCTACAAATGTGGAAGCCAGAATCATATTGCAAAGGTGTGCAGGAGCATGCAGACCCTCACCCAGCAAGAGAAGCATTTGGACTCCTTGTCGGTGGGAGTGAATGCAGCACTTCAGCCTATTGGATTTGATTTATTTAATTTGTTATCCCGTCCTCCCGACCTAGGGCGGCTTGTAGAACTGAATAAAATTCTAGTGATATATAAAACACAACTATTTCCAATAATACCATTCCAATAATACATAAAATACAATCAATATAAATACAGTGTTAAAATTAAGATGATAATAAAGTGCTAGCAAAGTTCCACAGTTTCAAACATTAACTCCATTGGCCTGCTTCAGTTGTCTTAAGGGGGGGACTGGTTTGGGCAGTAATTAGAGGGTCCAGAGGATCAGGGCTCATCCACCATAAGATGTCAATTGTTGTTAGTAATAGCAATGGTGGTTGTGATGGTGGCAGTATTGGTGGTGGCAGCGCCAAAAGCCTGGCAGAAGAGGTCCGATTTATAGGCCCTGAGGAACTGTAGAAGGTCCTGCAGGGCCCTGGTCTTCTCTGGGAGCTCGTTCCACCGTTCCTGGGGGAGAACCTCACTGTTCTGAACCATGGTTTCCCGCCATTAGTATAGCAGGTGATCTTGTGTCTTGCAAGCTGGATAGTGGTGCTCATCCAATACCTCATCTGAGGGTATCGTCTCTACCTTGCCGGTTACTGTGCAGGAAGCATCGGCAAATGTCACTCGGGTCCGCTTTGGGGGGTCCAAGGTCAGGCCAAAAGCAGCAATCGCAGCACCCTGCCCAGTTGGCTCTGGAACAGCCACGTTGACCTTCTGTGTCACGGAAGATGATGAGCCACCCCTGCTTGGAAAACCAGCCTGCACGGCCCTTGACCTTCTTAGGAAAGTTCATAGTATGTCACTGCCCGCCTTGGCTTCTAAAGGTGATCTTTTGCAAACCTACGCAGATGTCTTTCAGGGGCCTGGAACTGTTCCCCAGCACCTACCATATCCATGTAGATCTTGAGATACCACCAGTGATACATGGGTGTCGCGGAATTCTCTATGCTGCACTACCTGCACTCAAGGTAACCCTGGAAAAGACCCAAGTCATGTCTAGGGTGACAAAGCCAACTGCATGGGTTGTCGTTACTCAGAAGAAGAATGGATCACATCAGCCTTGCCTCGGCCCCCACGCCCTAAACAAAGGCACCTGTCGGCAGCGCCATTGAGAATGTACAATAAAGCCTGTACAATAAAGCCTGGCAAAAAAATTTCTTCACAATCTTGGATGAAAAAGGTAGCTACTGGCGCGTCAAACTTGACCAGGAATCTGCTGAACTTTTCACATTTGACACTCCCATGAGGTCACTACCATTTCGATAGGATGTCTCTTGGTGACAAGTCAGTCGGTGGAGTTGACCAGGGAATTGGAGGTCAAGTGTTCTGCGGCTCTCCTTCTTGACACTAGAGTTTGCCTGCAGCACCTCTAGGTTCCTCTGTCCTGGCTTCCTCAGCCAAACAACGGGCTTTGCATGTGTGCGTATGCATCCATGCAGGAGTGCCACAGGCAGCCAATGAAGCGCACATCGGAATGCGGGTGGAGAAAACCCCAAAAGGGCATGCTGGAAATGTAGAGGAAGGATGGTGCGCCTGGGCAATCAGATGCCTGGAAACCAGCCATGGAAGTGCCTCGTTGAGGTAGCCGCTGGAATTCGCTGGTAACTGTTTAACCCATCTGGGAGTCATTTTAGCGCAAGGTAGGGTGACTGGGGCACGGGAGTCGGATGTGCATGTTTGATCATGCCCATTTGACCTGGAGGGGAGGGGCCAAACTGCCGGAGTGATAGCACCCAAAGTCTACAATCACCTTCTCTTCCTTTCCCTACAACAGACACCTTGTGAGGTAGGTGGGGCTGAGAGAGCTCTGAGAGAACCCGCTCTTGACAGATCAGCTCCGAGAGAGCCATGACTGACCCAAGGTCACACCAGCAGCTGCATGTGGAAAGAGGACAAGTCAGCCCCCTTTGATAGACAATCCCTAGTTGCCAACCGCGACCTGGATGGCCCAGCCTAGCCCGATCTCATCAGGTCTTAGAAGCTAAGGAGGGTCGGCCCTGGTCAGCGCTTGGATGGGAGACCACCAAGGAAATCCAGGGTTCCTGCACAGAGGCAGGCAATGGGCAACCACCTCTTGGCGTAGTGGTTAAATGTGCAGACTCTAATCTGGGAGAACTGGGTTTGATTCCCCACTCCTCCACATGCAGCTGCTGGTGTGACCTTGGGCAAGCCATAGTTCTCTCAGAGCTGTTCTCTCAAGGGCAGACCTCGAAAGAGCTCTCTCAGCCCCGTCTACCTCACAGGGTGTCTGTTGTGGGGAGGGGAAGGGAAAGGAGTTTGTGAGCTGCTCTGAGACTCCAAGTGAAGGGCGGGGTATAAATCCAATCTCCTCCTCTTCTTCTTCTTCTTCTTCTTCTTCTTCTTCTTCTTCCTTCTCCTTCTCCTTCTCCTTCTCCTTCTCCTTCTCCTTCTCCTTCTCCTTCTCCTTCTCCTCCTCCTCCTCCTCCTCCTTCTCCTTCTTCTTCTCCTCCTCCTCCTCCTTCTCCTTCTCCTTCTTCTTCTTCTTCTTCTCCTCCTTCTCCTTCTTCTTCCTCTCCTTCTCCTCCTCCTTCTCCTCCTTCTCTTCTTGTTTGTCTCTTGCCTTGAAAACCCCCATGCTCCTGGGTCCTTTATGAATCATCTGTGACTTGACCGCACATAGTTATTAACCCTGACTTGGATAGTCCAGGCTACCCAGATCTCATCAGATCTCAGACGCTAAGCAAGGCCAGCCGTTGTTAGTGGTTGGTTGGGAGGCCACCCACGAAGTCCAGGGTCACTGTGCAGAGGCAGGCCATGACAAACCACCTCTGTCCGGTCTCTTTCCTTGAAAACTCCATGAAGGGTCACCATAAATGGGCCGTACCTTCTTGGCACTTCCCACCACCAACGGTTGCAAAGGAATGGCTGAGTTCTCATTCCGTTCCTCGCCCTGAAGTAACTGTGGAGTAACAAAGCCCTCCTGGGAGCCCCTCATTAGCCTGACCTGCCCGACTTGTCGAATTGTTTTGATCGGCATCTCGGGAAGCGATTTTGCCAGCTGATTGGCCGCCATGACAACCACCCGAGTGCAAGTCTAACTGATCGCATGGAGAAGCATAATGATTTCCATAAATCCTGCAGGTTGTTTGTCTTTCTGTAAGCAGCGTGTGGATATTCCATCGGCGCAGACCCTCAGGCTGACGTTCTCTCGGAAACCGCGAGCTGCAGTGAAAGGTGAAGTTGGAGACAGGGCCGATGCGAATGGCTGACTCCTTTCTCCCTCCGCACGCTCAAAGCACACCCTCGACACGCTTCGCCTCTGGCTCCTGCCGCTGTTACTCCACAAGCCATGAAAATCAGTATTTCTGAATTATAATGCCCTTTTGGTAACTTGAGTCCCAGGCAGTGGATTTCTGGGAAAGGAAAAACTATAAAAATAGACAATGTTAATGAGTTGGGACGTTTAGTCAGTTCCCAAAGTTTTTACAAGGGAAGAGAAAGATGGTGAGCATCTTTACGGGTCATGATTTAGGACACAGCTTTCAGGGGATTGAAAACAATATCCTTCCCCTGAATTTAAAGGAGCACGTGCCTCCTGAGTCTGCCTTACAGGCCACGTTCAGACATCCCACAAATGTGTTTTCTTTAACCTGCAGTTTGTCTCACAAACCCTGGTTCAGTGAGCGTATGTATGCATTGGGTTGCCAGGTCTCCTGCTATGTGATTGTATCATAGAATCATAGAGTTGGAAGGGACCACCAGGGTCATCTAGTCCAACCCCCTGCACGATGCAAGAAATTCACAAACACCTCACCCCCCTCACACCCGTAGTGACCTCTGTTCCACGCCCAGAAGATGATAAAAAACCCCTCCAGGATTGCTTCCTGACCCCAAAACGGCAATCAGCATTTCCCTGGGTGCATAAGAAAGGGCCATGAGGACTAAGCACTGAGGCAGCCCTTCCTGCCCTCCCTTCTCCTGATCTGCCTGAGTTCACAGGATCAGCATTGCTGTCAGGTGGCCGTCTAAGTCTCTGCTTGAAAACCTCCAAAAGAGGGGAGCCCACCACTTCCCGAGGAAGCCTGTTCCACCAAGGCACCGCTCTAACTGTCAGGAAGTTCTTCCTGATGTTTAGCCGAAAACTCTTCTAAGAACATAAGAACATAAGAGAAGCCAATGTTGAATCAGGCCAATGGCCCATCTAGTCCAACACTCTGTCACACAGCGGCCAAAATATACCAGGTTGATTTAATTTCAACCCATTGGTTCTGGTCCAACCTTCTGGGGCAGCAGAAAACAACTCCGTGCCATCCTCTAGATGACAGCCCTTCACGTTTTGTAAATGCTAGAGCGTCCTGTGACATCACTTCCAGTTTGTACCAGAAGTGGCATCAGCTTGCCAGGACGACTCTGAATCCCGGTCCCCATCCCCTAATTACTCTTGGGGTACTCTGGCGGACACCCCAGACTATTTTGTGTGACGCCCACTCTGCCTGCCACTCACCTCTCTTCTTGCCTCTGAGCAGGATCTCTTGTGCATTCAGGATTGAAACGTACACAGCCCCTGCCGGTTGGGTCACCAGCCTCCAGGTGGTCAGTCATACAGAGCCTGATGCCTAGCTATTTGGAATATACTTGTAGGCTTCATGCCATTTTGAATCTTGCCAGGGCTGGGTGGGCTCCATCACTAAGAAAAGTGGGCTGGTGAAGCCCGAAGAAACGGGAAAGCAACCTAGGCGTGCCATCACCGCTCCTTTGGTTCGTGCTACAGCTCGTCCGGAGCCCATGCCGTCTACTGTGTGTTTTCTTCTGGAAACTCTTCTCTGCATCATGAGCCGGTGACCGCATCATTCTAAAGAGAGACTTGTACTTTCAAGGGCTATAGGAACACTTTTCCTATGAAGAAAGGTTAAAGCGCCTGGGACTCTTTAGCTTGGAGAAACGATGACTGAGGGGTGACATGATGGAGGTTTATAAGATTATGGAAGGGACGGAACAGGTAGAGAAAGAAGTATTTTTCTCCCTTTCTCACAATTCAAGAACTCGTGGGCACTCCATGAAATTGCTGAGCGGTCGGGTTAGAACAGATAAAAGGAAGTCCTTCTTCACCCAAAGAGTGATTAACACATGGAATTTACTGCCGCAGGAGGTGGTGGCAATTACAAGCATAGACAGTTTCAAGAGGGAATTAGATAAACATATGGAGCAGAAGTCCATCAGTGGCTATTAGCCACAAGGTATAGCTAGGAATTCTCAGTCTGGGGCAGGTGATGCACTCTATTCTTGGTGCTGGAGGGGGCAGCAGTGGGAGGGCTTCTAGTGTCCTGGCCCCACTGCTGGACCTCCTGATGGCACCTGGTATTTTTGGCCACTGTGTGACAGAGTGTTGGACTGGAAGGGACATTGACCTGACCCAGCATTGGCTTTTCGTATGTGCATTGTTTATAATTGTAATTAGAACTGTATAAGAAGGACGGAAGTCTCTAGCGTTATTTGTACAGCGTTACAGATTATTCTGGTTATTTGTTTGCACAGCCTCCAGGTGGTGGCTGGGGCCCTCCTAAAATTCTGACCGATCTCCGGGCTGTAGAGATCAGTTCATGGGGGGGATGCACTGGGGTGGAGGCGGGAGCTCCTTAGCGAGGGGGATGCAGTGCCACAGAGTCTGCTCTCTGTCATTTGGTGTCATGGTTAGGAGCGCGGACTCTAATCTGGGAGAACCAGGTCTGGTTCCCCACGCCTCCACATGCAGCTGTTGGCGTGACCTTGGTTCAGTCACAAGTTCTCTCAGAGCTGTTCTCTCAAGAGCAGTCCCAGAAAGAGATCTCTCGGCCCCACCGACCTCACAGGGTTTCTGTTGTGGGGAGGGGAAGGGAAAGGAGTTTGTAAGCCGCTCTGAGACTTCTTTGGGCAGTGAAGGGCGGGGTATAAATCCAATCTCCTCCTCCTCCTCCTTTAATTTATACCCCACCCTATCCCAAGAGTGGGCCCAGAGTGGCTTACAACATGAAAGCCATAAACAATAAAAACAATGAAACAATAGATGGCACAGTAAACAGTAATAATAATCCATGTCTCATGCCAAGCAGTAATAGGTACTCCAGGAAACTCCAGTGCCCAAATAGTATCCAAATTAGCATGGCACCCTGGGAAAGGGCCATGAACAATGGAGGTCAGAATGGTTGAATGTCCGCCGCTTCAACCAAAAGCCTGGCGGAACAGCTCCGTTTTATGGGCCCTACAAGGGCTCTTTTTGTAGCAGGAACTCCTTTGCATATTAGGCCACACACCCCTGATGTAGCCAACCCTTCAAGGGCTTACAGGGCTCTTCTTACAGGGGCTACTGGAAGCTCTGGGAGGTGTGTGGCCTAATATGCAAAGGAGTTCCTGCTACAAAAAGAGCCCTGGTAGTAAGTCCCGCAGGGTCCTGATCTGGAGTGGGAGCATGTTCCACCAGGTTGGGGGCAAGGACCAAAAAAGTCCTTGCTCTGATTGAGGCTAAGCAGATGTCCCTTGGGCCGGGGATCACCAGGGAGGTGCTGCTTGGAGGAGTGTAAAGCTCTCTGGGGCTCACATGTCCCATTTTCTCTAGGGGGATTGGTCTAGAGATCAGTTGTAATTCTCGGGAAACACCAGGCTGCGCTCAGAGATTGGTGACCTTCCTTTCTATTGGGGAGGAAAGGCTGATGGTATTGAATTGCTTTTTTTTTACAATTAACATTTTATTGAGAAATAACGAACAAGCAACAGCATAAATACAGTGTGATTGAACAGAATAGAATACATACAATGCATAAAACAAAACAAAACACAGAACAACATACCAGATCACTGGATAAGTAAACAATAATCAGTCTAACTGATCTATATTGAATTACAGCTGTGTGATGCCACTGAGAGATTGTAGGCTGTTGTGATGATTTCCAGGCCAGGGCAACAGTGTTTCTTGCTGCGTATATTAATAGAGACACCCTTTCTCTAATTGAATATGAGCACGTCAAGGATTTCCAGTCTCCCAAGAGCAAATGCCCTGGTGTAGGCGTAAGGTCCAGATTTGTAATGGATTTAACCTTTATTAGAATAGAGTCCCTGTACTGAATTGCGTTTGACTGTCACAGCAGTCTGGGGTTACAGCTGACCTCCAGGCAACAGAGATCAGTTCTCCTGGCGAAAATGGCCACTTTGGCATTATACCCAATGGCATTGTACCCAGTGGATGTCCCTATCCTGCCGAAACCCCTCCCTCCTCAGGCTCCGCCCCCAGAATATCCAGGTGCTTCCCAACCTGGGGCTGGCAACCTTGGTGTGGAGCGACTTCTGTTGTGCACGTTGGCAAAATGTGACGAAGATGCAGCTTTTCTCCTGCTGCCTTTTCGACTTCCCCTCGGGAGAGACAGACTGACGTCTCTTAAGCAGAGTCCTAGTTAGGGAGTCCTCACTCGTGGTGTCCGTGTGTTTGTGTCTGTGTGTGCGTGTCTGGAGAGGAAGTAGAGGGCTGGGTGGAAGGGCATCGGGAGAAAGCAGTCTTGGTAGCTTCTGGAAGGGCCGCAGGGTTTCTGACTTGGCATTCCACCCACCTCATGCGGAGAGGAAGAGTCACGGGACAAACTGAGACTGCTGCATTCGGACAGCGCGACAAACCACAGTTTCCAAGCCAGGTACCAACCGTGGTTTAGAATGTCAGCTTTGCTCCCATCAGCAATCCACGGCTGGTTGGTTTGGGCAGCCTGCATGGTTAATGTCACATCAAACCACAGTTTAGTCAAAGTGGATTTTAATTAGAGTTGCCAGCCCCCCTGCTCTGAGCGGGGGTTCCCCTGCTCTTGGGGGCTCCAATCTGCTCCAGCCAGTTGGCCGGTGGGGGAAGCCCTGCCCCCAAGCCGTGGCCACCCCTCTCCCTCCCTGCTAAAAGATTTAAAGGGCCTTAGCTGATCAGCAGAGAGCACATGGCCCACCAACCATCTGGAGGGGCCTTTAAATCTTTTAGCAGGGAGGGAGAGGGGCTGTCGCCGGCCACAGCTTTGCTGGCAAAAAGACCCTTTAAAGGGTCTTTTTGACAGCGGAGTGGGTACCGCTCAGGGGGCTCATTTCCCAGTGGCGATTCACCACTTGTCAATGCTCCCTCTAAGCTGTGGAGTTTTGTGAGCAAAAATTCTATTTTATGAGCTACTGGCATTCAAGTTGTGAGCCAGCAATGTGGCTACTGCATGAATTAGTTTGGCTCTGGAGCCCTCCTTCCTGAGCTAAGACAAAAATGCATGAGCCGGAGGCTAAAAACTGTGAGCCAGCTCACAGTAACTCAGCTTAGAGGGAACACTGCTTGGGATTCAGGCCCCCGCCTCTGCCACCCTGGATTGATGAGGGGACCCAACAACCCTAATTTTAATCGTGTTAAAATGTGGTTTTTATTGTGTACATTTAAATTTCTTTAGTTGCCTTTGTGGCCCCAGTGAGAGCAGAAAGGCATGATACAAATTCTGTGAAAAAATAATAAAAAAAGATCATTGTGATGCCTGTTTTCCTGAGTTTTCATGAACAGAGATCTCCTCGAATATTCTTTGAAAATATTTGCTGTCATTCCAGAGAACATCTCGAGTTAGACTTGTCCATGTGAAATGTATTTCTTTTGTTTTCAGTCTTTGCAGTCGTATTTCTCAACAGAGTTCAGTTTGAGAATACTGACAAGCTGGAAGATGGGGGGAAACGGGGAAACGTTTGATCACTCTCCTGGCTGTCTGCATCCTTTAGACAAACTTCCAAAGTTGTTACAAGGGCTGACTAAAGAGTTAGGGCTGCAGGGATGGGGTGGGGGACAGCATCCCAGGAGAGATTATATACATATACATATACATACACACACACACACACACACATATATATATATATCCTGTCCTTATATATATTTGAATTTTGGTTCCACAAGATTCAATGGTTGCCATAATTGATTCGGCTCAAGAACTGGCAGTCAGAAGACACTGGCCAGGGCTGACTGGCTGCTTCACAAAGTCCCGCCCACGTCAGCCCCGGTCAGTGTTTTCAGCTCAGTCTGCTCCAGTCCTCCGACAGGAGAGGACCGTCTGGAGTGTGAGCACAGGGACAGGCCCTCAAGGCTGAGGCAAGTGAAAGAAGCCCTTTTCCGCCCCCCCACACCATCCCCTGGGCCTTCTATGAGGGGACTAGGCCCAGAAACAATATATATATTGTCTACATATAGAAAGTTCTTACCATAGAGTTCCTGGTGATCCCTAGAGCTATCCAGAAATAAGGGGTAGCTTGGAGTTGCCAGTAACTCTACAGTAAAACTAGAAATTCTTTCCATAGAGTTTTTTACAATGCCTAGAGCTACCCTTTTTACTTCTGGGTAGCTCTAGGAACTGCCAAGAACTCTGTGGTAAGTCGATGCAGGCTTATTTTTCTTTCTTTCTTTAATTTGTTTTCTGCTGCTGCTGGAAGTGGTGGCAAGCAACAGGGCCAGGGGGCAGGGATCCCCCAATTCCACCTATGGCTTGGCATCTCTGTAAAAGGGTGCATACACACATACGTGTACAAGTGTTTGCATTAAGTATGCTAGTCAATGGCTGTTTTTTATATTGGTTACAAAAAAAATACTATAAAGATCATATGAGTTCCTGCTCTCCGAGTCAATTCAAGCATGTCCCTGGAGAAAGTTCGGGCTCCCTGGTCAGATGGCCCAAAAAGTATTACGGAAATCAACCTCGAACTGGCCAGCAAGCGCAGTTCTCCCAGCAGAGTCCTTCTGCCTTCCTTCTTGGTCTGAGACACTTGGGTAGCAAGTGAAGTTCTAAATTCCTTCACTCCCGTTCCTGTCCAAAATACAGATTTTGTACTTGGAATAATGAATGCTGGTTAGCATTTGCAGTGAAGCACTCGGTACAAGAGGATAAATGGATTCCCCCAATAATCAGTATTCATCAGGAGAGCGGTTATTGAATAATTCTTAGGATGACAATATTGGTATAAATCAGTCTCTATAGAAACCATTATGATGTGGCTCTCTTGAGTCATAATTCTGAAAAATGCATAATTTAGAGTGGCCACGATAATTACCGGGCCATTTTATTCATGGTAGCATTCATCTGCCTTCAAGAATAAGGGCCATAAATAATGGAATTCTGCTTTGCTTTGACGAACAAGTGCCTTTCACAGTTCCACAAGTGCCTTCTTTCTGAGCTCCAGACTGTGAAGTATTGTCCGGCTTTATCTTGTTTCGAGTGGACTTGTGTTTTATGAAGCCGTTGAACAGAGGGAGAAAACTTAAGCCTTGCTTTGAACAAGCTCCTCGGAATGTCTGTCCTTTTTGCTGTATCAGCCCAGAAACTCACTGGAAGCATCAAACAGACGGACGGACGGACGGACACACACATACATGCAGAGTCATTGTTTGATTTACTATCACTGTTATACATGGCTACAGAAATGAAAGTGCAGCAGGTCTGGATGAAATGTGATGGTGCCCAAGCCATCTGCACTGATCCCGGGAATGGCTTGGGGTTGGGAAGGTTGATGAGGCGCTAGAAGTAACAATTTAATGTAAATTGTGGTTGCAGGATTTTGTAGATTTTCTGGTTCAGCTTGCACTTGGGTGTTTCGTATGTATTTTTTTAGTTTGTGGGTGAAAGTGTAGCAGTGCCAGATATATTTGGCTCATAGATAATTGTTGACGTAAAAAATAAGATGTCCCCCATGATTTGGCGATTTAAACTAGCCTTTTTCCTAACCTGCAACTCAGCTGGTTGCCCATTCCTTAGTTATGTTGATGCTCCAGGGTGGTGTGCTGATTGTTCCCAATGGGTAATATTGGGATATTTGGTTAATATAGCAGAGTTTTGCCTAGTCATAGAAGCGTGATACTGAATGCAGTAAATAAATCTCCCAAGAGGTATATTGCAAAAGGTTAAAACTTACATACTTTGGCAGTTTGGCTATTATTATTTTAGAGTGTATTCATTAATTTATTGGGTTAGTTATTAATTGAAAAGTCCCATCAAATGTCATGACTGGGGGAGGAGGGAGGCCTGGATGTTCTCAAAGTGGAGATCCGACCTGACCGTGCCCTGACAGCTGGGTGGGATGGGACAAGGAGCGTGGGCGAGGGGGACGGAAGTTCCACCTCTTACCCTCCCGTTCTGCAGTCAGGCCATTTCTTTCTGCCTATTGTTGTGGATTCGGGATTTTTAGCTGAGGCGGGTTATAGAGATCCCACCTGTTTTAGAGGATAGCCATTTGGCCTGCAGTTTGCTGTTTATAACTCCGGCTGCAAAAACAGTAAAGACAAATAAATAAATTTGGTCTGCAGCACAACAGCTTGGTACAAGTCCAGTAGCACCTTTGAGAACAACAAGATTTGGGGCATATGCACTTTTGAGAGTCAGTGCTCTGGCGGAGCTTCGACTCCCAAAAGTTCATACCCCGAATATCTTGTTGGTCTCTAAGGTACTAATGGAGGTTCTGCAAGTCTGGGTCAGGATTTTTTTTCCCTGTGAAATTTCAGGTTTACATTTTTGATGTTATGGGCTCAGCCTGCTGCTGTAGATTCCCCTATGATTTGGCGATTTAAACTAGCCTTTTTCCTAACCTCCAACTCAGCTGGTTGCCCATTCCTTAGTTATGTTAATGTCATACCCTGCCCTTCACTACCCAAAGGAGTCTCAGAGTGGCTGACAAACTCCTTTCCCTTCCCCTCCCCACAACAGGCACCCTGTGAGGTTGAGTGGGGCTGAGAGAGCTCTCTCGAGAACTGCCCTTGAGAGAACAGTTCTGAAAGAAGTTATGACTGACCCAAGGTTACACCAGCAGCTGCATGTGGTCTTTTCAAACATTCAAGCCCCTAAACGGTTTGGCACTGGGGTTGCTGAAGGATCTCGGCCTTGGTTTACTGTCAGAGCTATTCTCTCAAGAGCAGTTTCTGTCAGAGCTCTCTCAGCCCCGCCTACCTCACAGGGTGTCTGTTGTGGGGAGGGAAAGAGAAAGGAGTTTGTCAGCCACTCTGAGACTCCTTTGGGGGGGGTGCTTGTTTCCCATGTTCATAAACAAGGAATCGTACCTCCGCACTGAGAGTCCCCAATGGCGTATGTGATGATATGCATGCTGCGAAGCGGGTGGGGGAAGCAGTGAGCCGGGATGGCATGATGAGACCATCCCGACAGCATGAGAGTGTGCTTGCGTGATCAGACAGGGGGAAGTCCACACATGGCCCATTGGAACCCGTTAGATCGGACTTTCCAGAAGCAGTCCTAAACAGTATGTTATCGAAGGCTTTCACGGCCAGAGTTCATTGGTTGTTGTAGATTTTCTGGGCTGTATGGCCATGGTCTTTTAACTCCATTTCTGCGGCGGAGCAGCACAGGTTGCCGGCGACTGTGGGACACTTCCCAGGTGTTGCCGTCTGATCGCTCCCTTTAGATCCGTCAGGCATTTGCACCTATGTCGGATCTAAAAGCGCATGTGATCGCAGCCACTGTATCTGAAGAAGTGTGCGTGTACATCAAAGCTTATACCTTGAATAAAACCTTGTTGGTCTTAAAGGTGTCCCTGGACTCAAACATTATTTATTTGAGGGTGTTTGCGATTTCCCGATCTTATGCCTGAACTCAGCCTTTAACGGCATTTCTTGCAGTTGCTTTTCTCTGTGCTCTCGGAGCGTTAGATGCTAATCACTACAGAGCTCACTTGTGTCCAGTTATCTCTACATGAGGCACAGTATGAAAAGTCAAGCACCGTTTTCTACTGGAACATCTTGTGCATCGTTGAGACATTTTGTTCTCTTCTGCTTTTCTGCTCCCATCTTTTTTCCTAATGGGGATTTTGGGGCAGGATGAGGTGGAATATTGTTTATGCAGCATCTAGCCATTGTTTCGATTTTATTCTGTTTTATTATCTTGCGTGCAGGGGCCTGCTGCATTTATTGCCACGGCTGACAGTGGGCAGATTGTTCGATCTGTTCACACCGGTTTAAAATACACTGCACTTGATCTCCGGTTGTAATACCGTCATAATAATTTCTGAGGGACTGAAATGCTGGATTCGACAATATTCTTTTCAGTTCAGAGGGGAATTGCATGAGGTATTGGGAGCTTCAATATGTTGTCGAAAGATTTCATGGCTGGAGTTCATTGGTTGTTGTAGGTTTTCCAAGTTGTCTGGCCGTGGTCTTGGCATTGTAGGACCTGACGTTTCACCAGTAGGTGTGACTGGCATCCTCAGAGGTGTAACACAGAAAGATGGAGTACTCTTTGTGTCAAGGTGAGAAGAAAAATGGTAGGCAAGTAATTTATATCTAGTCTGGAAGGTGGGGTAGGGCTGAGTCATTATCTTGTAGGAGTTCCCCAGGCTAGGAACATGCTAATGGAGGAGCTTTCTTGAGGAGGTTCTTTTGTCTGTGGATTTTCCTGAGGATATTTCCTGTTTCCTGAGGAGGTTCTTTTGTATGTGGATTGGCTGTTGAAATTCTAATCTTATCTGTAGTGCTATTGTTTTTCAGGACAGGAAACCATGCCCTATTTATTTTTAAACTCTCTTCTTTCCTGTTGAAATTGTGTTTATGTTTATGAATTCCAATGGCTTCCCTGTGTAATCTGACATGGTAATTGGAAGTGTTGCCTATCCTTTCAGTGTTGTGGAACAAAATATTGTGTCACGTTTGAGTTAGGCTATGTTCAGCCACTGCTGATTTTTCAGGTTGGCCAAGTCTGCAGTGTCTTTCATGTTCTTTTATTCTTGTCTGAATGCTACGCTGTGTGGTCCCAATGTAAACTTGTCCACAACTGCATGGTATGCAGTATACTCCTGCAGATGTGAGGAGGTCTCTTCTATCTTTTTATTTAATATTTAATATTTGTTTATTTTTATTTATTAACTGCATTTCAACACATGTTCGAAAGGTGGTGTTCAGGCACACAGTTGGCACAGGATCTGAAAGTAGACATTTGAGAACAAAGCATTATTTAGATAATCAAACTGAAGTGTTAGACGTTAACAGTAAAATGTGCTAACTGCACTTTTCCCTTTATAACTTTGCAATAAAAAGGGCTGGAGACATTGAGGGGGGATTAAAACCTGGAAACAATAGATTGTCGCAATCAGTGTTCCCTGTAAGCTGAGTAATGTGCACTGGGTGCACTGATTTCTTACTCCCAGCATACCGATTTCCCTCTCAGTGCGGGAGTGGTGGGTGGCCCACCCTCCTGCTTAGCCCTTGCATGCACTAACTACAGAAGTCAGCTGCTCCTGGCCGCCCACCTTCTGGCAGGGTGTGGAGCAACCTAGGAGCTGCCACAGCCACCACCGAAACCCAAGCCACCTTCCCACTGATGCTGCTGTGTCCAGCCATCCTGCAGGTCCAGGCAAGGGAGGTAGCAGGGCCAGGCTTGGAGTATGCCTGGCTGCCAGTTAGTAGGGAGGAGGGAGGTTGGGGAGGGGAGCCGGGAGAGAATGGAGGTGGGGGGTAGGTCAGGAGAGAGCCAGCAAGTCAGTGAGTGGCTCGCTTTCACTGGCCCCACTGGTGGACCTCCTGAGGGCACCTGGTATTTTTGGCTTGTATGACAGTGTTAGACCGGAGGGGCCATTGGCCTGATCCAATATTGTCTTCTCTTATATTCTTATGTTCTCTTGCAATCCGGTTTAAACTGGGCTGCAGGAGAATGTGAGCCCCAGGAGTGCCTGTGCCACATCTCTGGAAGCAGAGAAAATCCTGGACTCACTTTCTCCTGCGGTCAGTTCCACTGGGTGTGTGTGTGTGAGGAGCCTCTCCTTCCTTCCCTTCCTTCCTTCCTTCCTTCCTTCCTTCCTTCCTTCCTTCCTTCCTTCCTTCCTTCCTTCCTTCCTTCCTTCCTTCCAAGTTGCCAGGTCCCTCAAATTCCCCAGCGGGGGACTTTGGGGGCATTACTGCAAGGGTGGAGAGTCCCCAGCGTGATGACATCACTCAGAAGTGACGTCATCATGTTGGGGAGTGGAGGCTCCCACCTCTCCCCAGCAGCATCTAAAGGTTCTTTTTAAACCCTGTTCAGAAGGGGGGGCGCACGCCCCTCGCCTCTCCCCAGCAGCATCTAGAGGTCCATTTAAACCCTGCTGGGGAGAGAGAAGAAGAGATTGGATTTATACCCCACCCTCCACTGCCCAAAGGCAGAGCGGCTTACAATCTCCTTTCCCTTCCCCTCCCCACAACAGACACCCTGTGAGGTAGGCGGGGCTGAGAGAACTTCTGACAGAAACTGTCCTTGAGAGAACAGTTGTGCCAGAGCTTGTGACTGACCCAAGGTTACATCAGCAGGTGCAAGTGGAGGAGTGGGGAATCAAACCCGGTTCTCCCAGATTAGAGTCCGCGCACTTAACCACTACACCAAACTGGGGGGGGGAAGCCACGTGTGCCTGCACGTTGAGCCCTGAATGCAGGGCTCAGCATGAAAGTGTGCGGCCCCCGGCTCTCCCCAGCAGTGTCTAAAGGGTCTTTTTAAACCCTGCTGGGGAGAGGTCGGGGGGGAGATCAGGTGGTTGGTCTTGGGAGCAGGGCTGGCTGGTGGGAAGGAAGGAGTCCCTCCAAAGTGGGCAACCCCCGCCAAATGGGGAGTCTGGCAAGCTTCCTTCCTTCCTTGCTTCCTTGCTTCCTTCCTTCTCTCTCCATCTATTTACTTTCTTTTCACCTCTCTCCTCCCTCCCTCCTTCCCTCCCTTCTCCTCCCCCTCTTTCCTCCTTAACTAAAGTTAGAATAAAACAGAAAGGGGGGACAGAAGATTAAAATTACTGAATAATTGTTTGAGAGTGTAAAACCCAGATTTACAGGGTAAACTGAACAAAGTCCATCTGTATGAGGATGAAGAGATAATAGTATGATGATAGTGAGTATTTTTAAAAACAATTGTATTATTTTTTTCAAACAAAAAACCCAAAGAAGAAAAAGAAGAACCCCCCCAAAAAAACATTACAAAGCACAGGAACAAGATTACAAAAAAAGAAACAAAAAATACAAAAAGAGGGCCATGATGAGTCAGATTATCGACAGAGGGCTTGATATTTAGCATGGCCTCTGTGCAAGGATCATAGCAGATATGTTCTGTCAAAACACCAGGGGTCATTTCGAGGGGGAACGGCCCGGAATGGCATTCTGGGAGTAACAAGCCCAGGCGTTGGGTTGGCTGGGGAGGGGAAGGGAAGGGCAGGCAGACAATGCCTTCTTTTTTCCCTGAGCCTCTCCATTTTTGCAGAGAAACTTGGGGAAGTGGGGGGAGATTTAAATGCCTTTCTTTCCCTTCCCCATCTGGGGAAGGGAAAGAAAGGCATTCTAAACATGCCTGCCCTTTGTCAGGGGGTGTGGCATATGCAAGTGAGTTATGCAAATTAGTTTTGCAAATGAGCTCCTGCACCTCTTTTTCTACAAAATGACCCCTGCAAAACACATTCGCTTTTTCTTAGGTACAGAATGCACTCAGAATTCTCATATCATAGAGTTTTTTTTAAATGGTCTTTTCAGTTTTTGGGATGGGGGTGCTGTGGTCCTATTACTATCTCTATAAAGCAAAGATGTTTGTTAGATTTCTCTTTGAAATGCATTTTTTTGTTGGAGGCCTTGGAGCTTGTGTTTCAAGGGTCCTTCAGGAAGGTCTGTGCTACATGTGCCAATGTATCCAAATGTGGGGACACCACATATAATTTACACAGAGTGTGAATAATACTGAAGATTCTGGAGGAATGTTCAGCTTGTAATTAAATTCGGCAAAGCCTGGTTAAAATTTTCTTCAGTTTTTAATGTAAGGTCCCAGTCATACGGGCCAGAAAACGTGGGGGAGAGGCGTGGCAGTTCACCCCGGAGCTGAATAAGGTGCAGTAGCTCGATCACAGGGGCCACCGGGTTGCCACACTCCAGCTCTGCGCCCTGATCACACCGCGCTGCTGCAGCGCAGCAAAAAAGCAGCAAAGTGCGCATGCACCATTGGGGGGGTGGGCCGCTGTCGGTGTCTTGTGTGTGCGCATGTGCTGTTCAGCATTGGTGCGCATTCCACGGACACTTACAACATCCGGAAACCCCGGGGACATGGGTGGGCGTCGGAAGCTGCGGGATACTGGCGCTTCCGCAATCAGACGCCAGCCTTTGCCCCAGGGTTTCTGGAAACTAGTACTTCGGACCTACTAGTTTTTTACTCCGTGTTTTCCACGGGATCGCGCTCGGAAAGTCCGCAGGGCTCCCGTGCCTTCAGTGGGGCAAATGCTCAGTGTGAACGGGGCCTAAGTTAAGTATATATTGTCAGCATGCTTAGAGGGATAGTGCTCCCATTCTGAAGAATCAGAACAAATTGGATAATAGAAGGATGACTTCTAAATGAAATAGTGGTAGGAACATGCATGTTTTAACAAGGTGGTGTCAGCTAAAGACATCAGTGATAAGTTCCATACAAATGATAGTTTATATTTCATGTTTGTATGTTTTATATGTGTGTGAACTGAAATTAAAAGTATGTATGTTGAATGTAGGCCTGCTCACAACTTTAAGGCTCGTAGATCTTCCAGCTCACAAGGTAAAATTTCTGCTCACAAGACAAACACAGCTTGGAGGGAACATTGGCAGTAGATAATCACAACACTATTTGCTATAGCAATCTTTCAATTACTGCTTTTTTTGAGGCGGACTGACAGTCACAGGAGGCACTAACAAGGAAACTCCGTTGCCACATCACATGCCCCTATATTTGCATCAGCAACAAGAGCAACATGGAGAATTGTCTCCATGTTAAAGGAGTGCTCTACCCTTAAGAGCCAGTTTGGTGTAGTGGTTAAGTGTGCGGACTCTAATCTGGGAGAACCGGGTTCGATTCCCCACTCCTCCACTTGTACCTACTGGATGACCTTGGGCAAGCCATAGTTCTGGCACAGCTGTTCTTGAAAAAGAGCAGTTTCTGTCAGAGCTCTCTCAGCCCCACCTGCCTCACCTGGTGTCTGTTGTGGGGAGGGGAAGGGAAGGGAGTTTGTAAGCCGCTCTGAGACTCACTTCGTGTAGTGAAGGGTGGGGTATAAATCCAATCTCCTCCTCCTCCTCTTCTTCTTAACACATAGCCATTAAGAGGACTGCAGGGTGGATGAAAATGTATTTTTAAAAATTGATTTTAATTCTTTTTTTTTAATGTTCCAATTATATGCTGTTCAGAATAGCCTCATTCAAAATTAAATTAGAATTTAGTACAATCATCAAATTCTATGCTTCTCTTAAATGTGGATTCATTTATACAAGCCTGTGCACAAGAAGTAAAAAGGGAAAACATTTTACTTCCCAAGTCAAGCATTATGAAAAAGTCCGAATAAGTCCTATGTGTTTATGTGGTCATAGCAGATTATGAATACCTGCCAGATAGTACAGATATAATTTCTGTTTTCTCGAGGAACATTGTTCTATGTCATCTCGTGTACGGAAAACATGGTGCTCTTAGTCCACAATTCGGGACACAGAACTAGAGTCAGGGTTGCCAAGTCAGCGTTGGGAAATTGCAGGAGATTTCGGGATTAAACCTGGGAAGGGCATGGTTTGGGGAGGAGAGCAGGGAATAATGTAGGGATGCCAGCTTCCAGGTGGGACCTCAGGATCTCCTGGCATTACACCTCATCTCCAGACTACAGAGATTAGTTCCCCTGGAGGAAATGGATGCTTTGGAGGATAGACTCTGTGGCCTTGCACCCCACTGAGGTCCCTGTCCTCCCCAGGCTCCATCCCCAAATCTCCAGCAGTTTCCCAGTCTGGCAACCTAACCCCCCATCCCCTGCTGGTGCCCAGGGTGGGGGGGGGTCCCCACTGCCAGGCCCCATCCCACCACCAATCAGCTGACCAGTGGGAGCTAACTTACCCCCCAAAAAAGAGGGAGATCCATCTGATGAGCAGCAATGTGCCCATGTCATTGACCACGGGACCTGGAAGTGATGTCATCACATCCAGGATGTTGGGGTGATGCTCTGTAATTTGGGCAAAAATTCTATGGTAGAAGCCAGTTGTACCATAGAGTTTCCCCCCTCAAATACCAGAACATCGCCCTGATGTCCCGGGTGTGATGATATCACTTCTGGGCCACGTGGGCAGTGACCTGGAAGGACCCGGCAATCTTTTTTTTTTTTTGACAAAACCCTCCTAAAAAGGAGAGGAGTTTATTCTTTTTATAAATGGAAAGAGGTAGGGTATATAGAGGGATTAAGAAAAGAGTAGAGTGAGTATTCTGTTAAAAAAAGTTAGTTTTAGTCAGTATAGATACAGTTTTTGGCAATCACCGTGATTAGAGAGTCTTCTTTTCATCTAACAAAAATCCAAAATAACTCTGTTAAGAAGGTTAGTAATGTCCTTTGGGGTTAGTTATTAGTCAACTCCTTTCTGACGCTTCTCAAACAGTTATTTCTTAGGTTGTCTTCTTTTGATATCCCTCAGGTTATAAGATGGGCCCTCTTTGGCTTTCACGTCTCCCGCTCCGGCACCTCCCTCTTCTGGGCCGCTGTCATCTTCACTGCTCAAATCTGTCCAAGTTGCAAGTGCTGCCTCTTCCTCTGAACTGGCATGTCTCTTCAGAAATTCTTGTGCTTTGAAGATGGAGTCAATCTTTTCTATTTTATCCTTATACTTGAACACCAGGCCTTCGGGGAAAGTCCATCTGTAAATAGTCTGATGTCTTTGTAGAAAAGTGGTCAATCCTTTGTATGCTTTCCTTTTCATACGGATTTCATATGGCACATCTTTCAATATTCTGATAGTCTGCTCCCCGATCTTCAAGGGCACCGCTGAGACTACACGTAGAATTTGATCTCTAGTACTCTGCTTAATAAACTTGACAACCACTTCTGCTGGCAGATTATTTTTCTTTGTAAAGGTGGAATAGGCTCTATAGACCTTATCCATCTCTTCTTTTAACTCTCGCTGTTCTCTGCCAGTTACTGGTGCCAAGGCATTCGCTAGTATAGATCTGAGATCTTCTTTCTCTTCTTCTTTAATGCCCTGAAAACGGAGAGTCAGATTCGATTTCTCCATTTGCAACATCAAAATTCTTTTTTCTTGCTCATCCTGGTGCTTTTCTAATTTATTGACCCTTTTCTTCACTTTTCCGATGTCTTCCGTCGAGACCAAACATTTCTGTGCAATCTCCTCCATCTTCTTTGACGTTTCTGTTAGTTGTTTTTGTTGACTGTTGAGAACACCTTCCATGTTAGTTAAGGTTTCGCTAATTTTCTGTATTTGGACCAGCAGAGGGTGCAGTAGCTCGCTTGTCTGTTGATTGACAGCAGGCTCTGGAGGGGGATTACCTGGACCGGAAGTCCCGCCTCCCTTCTTTTCCGGTTTCAAAGGGACCTTCTTCATTGCCAACATTTCTTTTATTTGTTTACTTTATCAAAGTTCGTGTCGTGTCCCTCAGGAGACCCGCTAACTCTTTAGCTTCAGTAGCACCCCAAAGGTAGTTTCACCAACCCTTTTTCCCTTTCGTCCCCCTTAGCTTTCTTTTATAAGTCCCGCTTCTCAGTGGGGGGGGGGTCCCCCTCCTCCCAAACGCTTGTTCGCTTACGGGGGAAGGGCTCGGGTTTTCGCTTCGAATTTAGACCTCCAACTCATGGTTCGATGCCATTTCTTCTTTTTGCTTTAATTCATGTCGCTGTTCCTCACTCCTGGAAGTCGGTGGCGCTGCTATGTCCCATACGAGCACTACGCAGCGGGGCCGATTGGGGCGGGGAGAAAGCCTCAATTTCCTGGCTATGTGCTGGCAAAGAGGCTACTCCCCAAGCGCCCCCGGTTCGGAGCCTTTGCCTAAGGCTCACTAGGGTCTTTCGCACATGCGAAGACCCCCCCAACCGCGTGCGGGCTAACCACCTCCGGGAGCGTCCCGAAAGGTGGCCGCCATTCGCAACGCCAAAACCGAAACCTTCAGGACCCGGCAATCTTAAGAATAATGCCCTAGCGCCCGCCTTCCCCTTTCTCCGGGGGAACTGATCTTTGTTATCTGGAGGTCAGCTGTAATTCTGGGAGGTCTCTAGGCCCCAATCGGCAGGCCTAATTAGTGCATTGGATTGAAGCCGTTGCCCTTGGGAAAGTGGTCTTGTTCAGCTGCACAGAAATCCATTAATTTTGACTCACGCACATGCCGGAGTCTCAAAGCGGATACCTTCTAATTGTGTGACATAAAAGGCAAGTGGGTTGCATGGTTGGGGGTGCTCACTGTGCTCCGAAGCAGCTACTTTATTTCATTCATTTAAGATGTTTCTCGCCTCCCGAGCGCGGCTTCCAAGACAACCCACCATGCGTTTTACAAAGTCGCCAAGGGAAAACAATGCAATCCCGAGAATGCGGCACCAGCTGACTTAATCACCATCGGATCAGTCAACCGAACGCATTAGCCTCTGTTAAAAGTCTGAGGTGGCAAAATTGCCCTTAACCCCCTGCCTGAAAAAACATCAGTGTAGGTGCCACTTGAATAAATATGAGCCGCTCAGCTCTCGGAGTCAAGGCACTGGAAGTGGGCCTGCGGGAAGATCTTAATGGAGCCGGTTTGTGTGGGCCTTCAGGTGGTCCTTGACTACTTGACATTTTCAAACCGTCTTCATAGTGCATTGATTTTTTTAAGGATTCCTTTATTTTTAGTATTCCCGGATGGTTTGGGGGGAGGGGCACTTCTAGCAAGGAATCCACCACACGACTCCATCTTTAGTTGGTGCATGATCTGAAAATGGACATCAGAACATAGGAACATAAAAGAGGCCAATGTTGGATCAGGCCAATGGCCCATCCAGTCCAACACAGTGGTCAAAAATACCAGATGCCGTGTTTAACTCAGGGTGACTATTGCATTGTGGGTGCGCCACAGCAATAGACACTTCTAGGGTTGCCAACTCTGGGTTTGAAAAAACCTGGAGATCTGAGGGTAGAGCCTGGGAGGGTGGGGTTAAATGAGGGCGGTACCTTAGTCGTTTATAACACCATAGCGTCCACTTTGCAAAACCGTCATTTTCTCTAGGAGAAGTGGAATAAATGTCTTAAATAAATAAGATTGTGAATTCTCAGTTACAGGGGTTGCCCCAGTTTCAGCCATTTCAAATACAATATGAAAGGCTGCCAACCTCCAGGTGGGACCTGGACATCTCCCGCTATTACATTGATCTCCAGGCAATAGAGATCAGTTTCCCCTGGGGAAAACAGCTTCTTTGGAGGGTGGGCTCTATGGCCTTATACCCCACTGAGGTCTCTGTCCTCTCCCAACCCTGCCATCCCCAGACCTCGCCCCCTAAATCTCTGGGTATTTCCCCATTCAGAGTTGGCAAACCAATCTGTTTTAATTACTGGAGCAATCAATTAGGTCAGGAAATAACTGGATCATAAAAATGGAAACTTGACTTAGAAGGGATGCTTCCCAAATGCTTCTCATCCGAGTTTAAGCTTGCCGATCTCTAGACAGGTATCGAAAAAGTATTTGACACTGTGTATAATAGATGTGTGCTTAAAGTAAATCTATTTTGTGCTTTTCCCTTTTTTAATTTTTTTAAAAGAATTTTATTAGTTTATATAAAGAAGAGGGGGAAGGGGAAAAGAGGGAGAGAGAGAAAAGTATAAGAGTATACAAAATTCCAGTTTAGTATTCTGGATGCATACCTTATCATTACAGTTTCACAGCTATTTCATCTATCATTGTTATTCTTCTTCACTTAATCTTGTTTTCTCAAAATTTGAGTTTTAACCCGTCATAAAATGCCCTCCAGGGTCTCATAAATTCTTCTTCCATTTTTCCTTTTAATATGTTTGTCATCTTGTCCATTTCAGCGCATTCCGTAATCTTTAATATCAACTCACGTAGTGTTGGTATCTTCAGTGTCCTCCATGTCATTGCAAATAGGATTCTAGCAGCTGTTATAACATGTAAAATAAAATATTTTAATTTTTCTATACTATTATATATACATATTGGTGTCAAGCAGTGTACCCTGTAAGCTGAGTTAGTGTGAACTAGCTCATAGTTTTTTAGCCCCCGGCTCACAGGTTTTTGTCTTAGCCCAGAAAAGATGGCTCCAGAGCAAACTAATTTATGCAGTAGCCAAATTGCTCACTCACCACTTTAATGCCAGTAGCTCACAAAGTAGAATTTTTGCTCACAAGACTCCACAGCTTAGAGGGGGCGTTGGTAGTATTATCAAACATAGGTTTCACTACATTCAACTACATTCAAACCGCACCTTGTCAGTTTCACAATCACTAGTCCCAGGGGACTCTAGTAATTTACCCATATCAAATACAATCTTTTTCAAGGACAGTGATGTACATACAGGACGTAAGGTGCAATAGATTCTCTTTGTGAGGGTAAAGCTCTTAAAAGAGCAAATAGTAGCATATTTTCTAGGGTCCCATTGGAACCCTTGTGGCAAAGATAATAACTTATCTAGGAGAACGTATCTCTCAAGTTCTATCAGGCAAGCGGGGGAATCTTTCTATTTATCATCGGTGCTTTAAATCAGTCTTTTCCTTGCTGATTTAAAATCATACTTTTAAATTGCCTTGATACCATCCCTTCATTCTGGGCCACCGTGCCACTTCATGTCCCTTTTGGAGAGGGGAAATGAAGCAGCTTGGTAGGCACAGATGTCAGGTTGCCAACTCCAGGTTAGGAAATTCCTGGAGATTTGGGGGAGGAGACTGTGGGGGGGGAATTTGGGGAGATATTGCACCTAAAATTAAAGCTGTCCCAGAGAGTCCACCCTCCAAAGCAGCCATTTTCTCCAGGAGAACTGATCTCTGTAGTCTTGAGATCAGATGTAATTCTGGGAGGTCTCTGGGCCCTACCTGGAGCCTGGCAACTCTGATCCTTGACAAGATGTATGTGATGGCCAGAATGTGTATATGCATTTGGTAGAAGGTGGGAGAGGTCTTGGATTTTGAGGATGAGTTTATTTGTATTGGGATGCAAAGGACCCTTGGAGCCCACATAGGTATTTCTGTTTGTCTTTCTAAAAGGAACAAAACTGGATCACATGCCCCAGTGCCTGACTCAAAGTGCCCAAAGTTAAAAATTGACCCTCCCAGGTAAGGTTGCCAGCCTCCAGGTGGGGCCTGGGGATCTCCCGCTTTTACAACTGATCTCCAGCTAACAGAGATCAGCTCACCTGGAGAAAATGGCTGCTTTGGAGGGTGAACTCTGTGGCTTTGTGCCATGCCGAGGCCCCTCACCTCCCCTCCCCAAACCCCGCCCTCTCCCAGATCCACCACCAAAATCTCCAGGTATTTTCCAACCCAGACTGGGCAACCCTAACCCCAAGCAGTATTTACAGATACAAGGGACATCTGTACACTGCAAAACTGAATGGTGGATATAACTGAAGCAGTTGAACAGTGTATCTGTTGGATGGGTCGTTATGAACATAATTTTGAGCATTCGTAATACATTTTTGAAAGAAAATGCCTCATTAAAACACTAGGTGGCATTTAAGCTGTCGTAAAAGTCACTGTAAACTTAGTATTGTGCCGCAAATAGGCAAACCACTTTGCACGTGGAAAGTGGTGTCGAGATCAATCCTTCAGCATCGTCTCATGTGTTTTGCTCCCTGTCAAGAAATTTAGACCTATGAAATAAAAAAAATTGCATGTACGGATTCACAGAGCAGTAACAGAAACTTTATCTCCTTTGCAATATAGTTGCCAGCAGTACTCTTCTGTAAGGGCTAATTCCATATTGTCTTTATTGAGCAGGTTTCCCTACTGTTCTCATGATCTCCAACAACCATGTCTTTTGTCTGGAAATGATAAAAATGTAACTCTGGCCCCGGCAAAGTTTATATTCCATTGTCAAGTTCTCCAGATAGTCAGTCAAACACCAGGCTTCATAAGAAGATAATATTTATTAAAGACCAGTCATAGAGCTGCATGAACCAGTTCTTTGTCAGTGATGCCAGATAGTACAAAGCCATAGCAATTATAGCCCATTCAAACTACCCCCCCACCTATAAGCCAATGAGTACATTTCGTGTGCGTGCTAAGCCATGAAAGAAAACACCTCAGACCAGTAAATTCCCCATGCCAGGGCGGCATGAGACCCAAGGTCAGGTGATTTGATAAGAAGCAGAACAGACACTCTAAATCAGTGAGACTGGAGACTCAGAGTTCCTCCCGCATTCCAGGACAGTGAAAGATGTCCCGTCCCCCCAACTCACAGCAATGGCGGGGTTACCTGACATCTTGCCCTTAGAATCAGGCAGGTGCACATTAAAAGTGGTAATTTTGGGCTTAAGTACTAATGGGACTATGGACTCTATTTGTTTGGGGCACGGGGGCATTCTGATTTCGGTACAGGAACAAATGATGACAGATGCTCTCCCAACTGCCCCTCTCAAGGCGAGTCTTTGATCATTTCCGCAGTAGTAAAATTCCCCACATTGACGTTTTTCAAAGTGCACATTATGTGAAATTTCCCACGGTAGATTTTTCCGCACCAGGTGCAAACCCAATGTTTTCTGCTTCTTACCCCGCGTTTTCGGAACTCGCTAAAACTGGGGGTTCCAAAAACACGGGGTAAGGAGGAGAAAACTTTGGGTTTGTGTCTGGTGAGGAAAAATCTACTGCGGAAAATGTCACATAATGCACAGTTTTAAAAACATCCGAGTGGGGAATTTCACTAGTGCAGAAATGGTCTTTGTATGAACCCTGCTCCCGCAGTCACCAGCCGCAACATCCTTCCTCTGTGGTCACACAGTCATGAGGAATGTGATGTTGAAAGAGGCCTAGGCCTTTGTTTTTCCTGAAGCAGATGGCAAAACTACATATTACAGCCTATACGAATCCACCATATTGTAGCTCTGGTGGCAACTCTATTTAAAAGCATTGTGAGAGGTCGATTTGGACTGGGACAGTGCTATGAGAGGAAGGGCTCCCACTTTCCCCCACACACCATTTTCCTGAGCTGAAATGGTGCCGGGAGTGTGATTTCAGTGTATGTGGAGCACCTTCATGAGGTGAATAGCCATTTCAGCTCAGGGAAACAGCATGGGACAAAAGGCAAGAGCGAGGTCCCCCATGCACCACAGTTTGGTGTAGTGGTTAAGTGCACAGACACTAATCTGGGAGAACCGGGTTTGATTCCCCACTCCTCTGCTTGCACCTGCTGGATGACTTTGGGCAAGCCATAGTTCTGTCAGAGGTGTTCTTGAAAAAGAGCAGTTTGGTGTAGTGGTTAAGTGCACGGACTCTAATCTGGGAGAACCGGGTTTGATTCCCCACTCCTCTGCTTGCATCTGCTGGATGACTTTGGACAAGCCATATTTCTGTCAGAAGTGTTCTTGAAAAAGAGCAGTTTGGTGTAATGGTTAAGTGCACGGACTCTAATCTGGGAGAACCGGGTTTGATTCACCACTCCTCTGCTTGCACCTGCTGGATGACTTTGGGCAAGCCATAGTTCTGTCAGAGGTGTTCTTGAAAAAGAGCAATTTGGTGTAGTGGTTAAGTGCACGGACTCTAATCTGGGAGAACCGGGGTTGATTCCCCACTCCTCTGCTTGCACCTGCTGGATGACTTTGGGCAAGCCATAGTTCTGTCAGAGGTGTTCTTGAAAAAGAGCAGTTTGGTGTAGTGGTTAAGTGTACGGACTCTAATCTGGGAGAACTGAGATTGATTCCCCACTCCTCTGCTTGCACCTGCTGGATGACTTTGGACAAGCCATACTTCTGTCAGAGGTGTTCTTGAAAAAGAGCAATTTGGTGTAGTGGTTAAATGCACGGACTCTAATCTGGGAGAACTGGGGTTGATTCCCCACTCCTCCACTTGCACCTGCTGGATGACCTTGGGCAAGCCATAGTTCTGTCAGAGGTGTTCTTGAAGAACAGCAGTTTCTGTCAGAGCTCTCTCAGCCCCACCTACCTCACCAGGTGTCTGTTGTGGAGAGGGGAGGGAAAGGAGTTTGTAAGCCACTCTGAGACTCCAAGTGAAGGGTGGGGTATAAATCCAATTTCCTCCTCCTCCTCCTCCTCCTCTTCTTCTTCTTCTTCCTAATCATAATGGGGCCACCACAGCATTTTTAAATGGAGTTCCTATCGGGAAGTCACAGCTGCAATGAGGTCAAGAGAGTCCCTGAGGTGGACTCACGTAGTTTTGTAACATGTAGTTCAGTCCTCGGTGACTGCGTCGCTTGGGCGGCCATTTTCAAGCTGTGTTTCAAGCTGTTTGCAGAGTTCTCATGAAGAAGGTCAATCTTAAGGGATAAGCGTTCCTGAAAAGGGCAGGGAAAATGTTAAAGGGGCTGGAGTACTTTCTCTATGGAGAAAAGGTTAAAGCATCTGGCACTGTAGGATTAATCTTGACCAAAGACTGTGGCCATATGAGTGCGAGAGAAGTTGTGCTGTCCCTAAAGTTAAATTAGTGAAAGTTGTAAAATTTATTTGGTCCTTGCCTGGAGGCAGGCAGATGGCCCTCCCTCCTGCCCTGTGTGACGGTACCTCTCTCTTATTTTGTGTGGTTCGGTGTGATGTAGTTTTAAATTTCTTGTTGTTTCTTTCTCCCAGTCTTATTAATTAACCTTTCCCACAGTATTGTGCCCAGGCTGTAAGGCTCCTTCATTGGACTTTGTGGTTCTGAGGACAAGACTCTGGGGTCAACGACAAACTGGCAAAAGAAGCACATTGGTTACAAGATGCCCCGCCAAGTTGCTCAGTAGAATATTTCCCTTTTTACTCAGGTCTCTGTCAGTTTTCCCCCTCATACTCCCAAAACACTCTGACCATACTAGACTCTTCCCAATATACCCATCCCAAGTACACCCTACTCCAGTTTGGTGTAGTGGTTAAGAGCGTGGACTCTAATCTGGGAGAACCAGATTTATAGAAAACAGGACGGTCTTCAGCATTCTTTTTCACTCATGTGTTTTTAAAGCTGCACAGAGGCAGGAGAGGGTTATGGGAACAGATTTCATTCAGAGCTCTCCGAAACATGCTGATTTTAACACTTGTTCCCCCCCACACACACAACCCAAACTCTAGTCCAGTCCCTAAATCTTGACACATTCAGACACATACACAAACATCTTCCTGGAAAAGAAAGGCACATAATGGGCCGCATTCTGTGTGCATGACGAGGGGGCAAAAATGCAAACTAGTGAATGCAAAATATGCAACATTCTCCACTCCTCCACTTGCACCTGCTGGATGACCTTGGGCAAGCCATAGTTCTGTCAGAGCTGTTCTTGAAAAAGAGCAGTTTCTGTCAGAGCTCTCTCAGCCCCACCTACCTCCCAGGGGAGGGGAAGGGAAGGGAAAGGAGTTTGTAAGTCGCTCTGAGATGCCTTTGGGTAGTGAAGGGCGGGGTATAAATCAATCTCCTCCTCCTCCTCCTCCTCCTCCTCCTCCTCCTCTAGAATCCCAATGCCCCTCACAGCATCTCCACATGACTCCAGCCAGAAGACCACCTCTCAGACTCCACGCAGAACGACCACAACCGACAGCCACTGACCCAGATCATTCTCCTCTCCTCCCATTTATTCTCACAGCACCCCTGTGAGGCAGGTTGAGCTGAGAGCTTGTGACTGACCCAAGGTTCCCCAGCGAGCTTCTGTGGCAAACCGAATCCCAATTTGCCACAAGGTCCCCAATCCCAATTCCACTCTCTCAGCGATTACACCCTGCTGGCTTTTCATTGTGTAGACAACACACACTCTGCAGAGTTGCCAACTGGCCTAGAGAAAAACGTCCTGCCCCCTTAATAGAGGCTTAGTGGCTTGGGGTTTTTTGTTTTGCCATGAAATGCTTCAACTGCCATTTCCACACATTAAGGCCTCTACTAAAGTGGCAGGATGTTTTTTCTCCAGGCCCGTCGGCCACACACACACCCACACGCCCATGTGCTGCCCAGGGCTTGCCATCCTCTTCTGCCGGCTGAACAGACGCAACCTTTAAATGTGTCTCAACTTCAGCCGCAGTGTTGGAAACAGATACTGGCGTAGTAAATTATGAAAACAAAACATGTTTCTGTGAATCTGCGTGGCCAAAGCAGAGAAGAAAAAATGACGGTGTGGTGGGAATCTTGAAAAATTATATTCTGCACAGAGATCTGTATGTGTAGTAAGCTTTGTTACAGTGGGATCAGCCTGAGGGAAGTGTTGGACTGGATGGGCCTTTGGTCTGATCCAATATGGCTTCTCTTATGTTCTTAGGCCAGTGGCCCCTCCAGTCCAACACTCTGTGTCACCCAGTGGCCAAAACCCAGGGGCCATCAGGAGGTCCACCAGCGGGGCCAGAACTCCAGAAGCTCCCTCACTGTTGCCCCCCCAAGCACCAATACAGAGCATCACTGCCCCAGTCATAAGGACACAAGAGAAGCCATGTTGGATCAGGCCAATGGCCCCTCCAGTCCAACACTCTGTGTCACACAGTGGCCAAAACCCAGGGGCCATCAGGAGGTCCACCAGCGGGACCAGAACTCCAGAAGCCCTCCTACTGTTGCCTCCCAAGCACCAAGAATACAGAGCATCACTGCCCTAGACACAGTGTGTTCCATCTAGACCTTATGGAAAATAGCTGCTCATGGACCCCTGCTCCATATAGGGACATAAGAGAAGCTATGCTGGATCAGGCCAGTGGACCATCCAGTCCAACACTCTCTGGGTCACACAGTGGCCAAAACCCAGGGGCCATCAAGAGGTCCACCAGCGGTGCCAGAACTCCAGAAGCCCTCCTGCTGTTGCCCCCCAAGCACCAAGAATACAGAACATCACTGCCCGAGACAGAGCGTTCCACCTAGACCTTGTGGCAAATAGCCGCTCATGAACCTGTGCTCCATATGTTTATCCAAATAATGAATTTATGATTACAGAAAGGCTTTTAAACCAAGGCACGCCGAGATATTCTACCACTTAACCGTTTTAGAAGGCTGCTTCGATGGGATTCTCTATAATGACAGAATCTGCTCCCGTAACTGTAAGTGCATTGAGGAATTGTCCCATGTCACATTCTAGTGTCTGAGCTGAGCATAAAAGGGGTATTTTTTAGGACCATTGCGTCTGGTTTCCCAGGAATGTCAGATCAGGATAAATTAGTATTACTACTGTCAGATAGGGATACATGTATTGCTTTCCAAAGGGCTAGGTTTGCTGTTGCCGCCCTAGGTAAACATGGTGGTGAGTAAGATTGCCATCCCCCAGGTGGTAGCTGGAGATCTTCAGGAATTACAGCCGGTCTCCAGGCGACAGAGGTCAGTTCCCATGGAGAAAACGGCTGCTTTGGAGGGGTGAACTCTCTGTGGCATCGCATCCCCCTGAAGTCTCTCCCCGCCCTCCCCAGGCGCCATTCCCCAAATCTCCAGGAATCTCCCAACCCAGAGCTGGCAGCCCTAGCGATCAGGCATGCTGATGTAAGCCTGGTTGACCTGCACACTTGCGGCTCCACCCTGGGTCATTAGCCATCTCGATCATAAGGTGGTTTTGTTTTCGGTGATTTTAAATGGTCGTTACTAGGGTTGCCATTCCCCCGTCAGAGTTTACCCACGTTCGGGGGGCCCAATCCGCCATTGCCTAGCTGGTTGGTGGGGGGGACCCCGCCCCCAAAGAGCCCCATCGGTGCCATCGTGCCCGGCACAGTGATGTCACCTGGACATCACTCGGTCCATCTCCAAGTCCAGGAGTTATCGGTGCGTACACACCGCGATGACGTCACTCAGAAGTGATGTCGTCATGCAGGCACATTGCAGGGGAAACGCTCTAGCATTTGAGGAAAAAAACTCTATGGTAACCATAGAGGGTTTTTTGCGGATGCTAGAGTGTCCCCTGTGCAATGTGTCCTGGGCGATGATGTCACCTCCAGGCTACCATAGAGTTTTTCTCAAATGCTAGAGCGTCCCCCCGCAACATGCCCTACATGATGACGTCACTTCTGGGTGTTGTTATCACGTTGTGCACACCGAAAACTCCTAAACTCAGAGATGGACACACACACACACACCCGCAGCAGCCAGGTAAGACCTGGCAACCCTAATTGTTACGCATTTTAATTTTTCCTGTGAACATGTATGGAATTTTTTGTTTTTATTTTGATTAAATCATTGTTATTGCTATGGCTTCTTTGCTGATGCAATAAAGACAGATCGACGGGCCTTGGGAGCTCACATTAGGATGGCATCTCCAAGTTCTCCACCACATCCAATCTTCCAGTGGTGCAAATCATGCCCCTGGACCATTTGGGATCAGGAAGATGGTGTGGGCAGGAAGCCTGAACCCATCCCCGCCCTCCTATGCTTCAGGCTTAATCTGAATTGGGCCCCTGCGGTGCTGTGAAAGTGAGTTCCCGCGGGGAGCTCGCAGCTGCTGTCTGACTGCTATCTGGCAACCACACACAGCATTCTTGCCTGGATGGAGATGGTGCCGATGTGCGTGAGTCATCCTGTTTTGTCAGGTACATCGTATTTGGGGGGGGTTGCGTCGAAAGGATAAACAGTGCCGGTTGGAGAGGGTGTCCGTGGAGCACTGAGCAGGTAGGAAGCCGAGGTGATCAGCTGTCCTTACCTTGCTGGACACCGGAGATCCCAGCTCCTGCTACGGCTGCTGCCAGTCGGTAGGCTTGGGCTGCCGTGCCCACCTTGGGTATGGCACTAATGGGATCACTTTCCAACAGACCCGCTGATTTAGAATAACGGCGAAACCCCCGCGTGTTTGAAAGGAAGAGTTGGTCTATTTAGAAAGGGACAGATCTCTCTTGTGAAAATGTGGCCTTCTAATGTATCTTAACCAGGCCCGTCGCCAGGATTTTCTTGGGGGGGGGGCATTTATTTTATTTGTACCCTGCCCTCCCCGCAAAAGTAGACTCAGGGCGGCTGACACTGCTTAATACATAAATAGCAGTTAAATTCCACACAAAATCATCTAAAAAGAGTTCAATTATAAATAATTCATAAAAGTGCTAGGGTAAAGGTCAAGCTTTCCCTTGCTCGAAAGCCAGTCGAATCCGACTCTAGGGTTGCGGTGCTCATCTCCATTTCCAAGCCGAAGAGCCAGCGCTGTCTGAAGACGTTTCTGCGGTCATGTGGCTGGCATGACTAGACACTGAGGTGCACAGAACACTGTTACCTAACCACCGAAGCGGTACCTATTTATCTACTTGCAGTTTCTGGCTTTCAAACTGCTAGGTTGGGCAGGAGCTGGGACCAGAGACGGGAGCTCACTCTGTCATGCGGCACTCGGGTCTCGAACTGCTGAACTACCGACTTCTTAACCACTGAGCCACCACAGCTGGCAATGTGCTGGCAATGTTTTATTAGTTGCTTAAGACGGTGTACTGTAAGAGTGCATAACGGAGGTCTAACAATTACTCTGCTCCGTGATCTTCCTAATATGAGCAGTGGCACAGGCTAGATGTCAAAGCCAAGCTCTGTAATTGAGATTGTTGGTGGTAATAGTGGTGTCAGCTCCTTAAGTTGAAAGTCTGGTGGAAGAGCTCGGTCTTGCGGGCCCTGCGGAACTGTAAAAGATCCCGCAGGGCCCTGATCTCATTCCACCAGTATGGAGCCACCACTGAGAAGGCCCTGGCCCTGGTGGTAGCAAGCCTGGCCTCCTCGGGACCTGGGAGGGTCAGTTGACTTTGAGACCCTGACCGTAGTGCTCTCTGGGGTATGTATGTGGAAAGGCGGTCCCTCAGGTATGTCAGACCCTTGCCATATACGGCTTTAAAGGAAGCGAAACCAGTATGCTATTGGCAGCCAGTGCAGTTTCTTCAGTGCAGGCCGGTTGTGCTCCCACCTGGGGAGGCCCATCAGAAGCCCGGCCGCAGCATTCTGCACTAGCTGCAGCCTCTGAATTTGCGACAAGGGCAGCTCCATGTAGAGAGCATTAGCAGTAGTCTAGTCTCGAGGTGAATATTGCATGGATCACAGTTGCCAGGTCGTTGGGGTCGAGGAAGGGAACCAACTGCCCAATCAGCCGAAGATGATAGAAGGCCAATTTCTTAAGGGCAGAGGCTAATTTAGATTTCTTAAGGGGCACCAGCTAATCAAATTAAAGGAATACCCGGCTTCTTCCCCACACCCTTCACTGCTCGGGGGCCCTGGGCTGGGGGGGCGAGTCGGGGGGGCTTGTCAGTAAGTCGGGGGGCCTAGCCCCGAGATGCCCCGCTGTAGCTACGGGCCTGATCTTAACAGGTATCAAATGCCAGCCCGGAATAAGTTATTTAACGATCGGTGTATTGCTCAAAGTCGTCTAACCATCTGTACAACTGGAAATAAGATGCCTTTAATATTGGAAGGAAAATGTCAGAAGATTTGTCGTTACATTTTTTGGCACCGAAACGTCTGACCAGCTGCTCAAAGGGACCGTTTTCGTTCATGTGGTTAACGAGACGTGTGACATTCTGTTGCCAGCCGTTTTCCACTTGTATGCAAAAGTTGGACTTCTTTCCAAAAACGAGTCGGTTTTCTGCCGTGTTGAAATGAAGCCACTTCTGAAAAATTGCCAATGTATAAAATTTTCCTCATTATGTGCAATGCATTCCCCCCACACACACACACACTCACACACCCTAACTGGCACATCCGTCTGCAAATTAAACTTTCGAGTGCTAAATTGGTTTGCTTGCAATCTGGCACTTCATTAATTGTGGCTAGCTGGGTCTAGACCTTAATTTGCTTTGGTTTTACAATTAAAACCCTCCAGTGCTAACTCTTAATTCTGTGCCGTGGCATCGCCAACATTTAGATTTTAGTCCTCGGTCTTAGTAAGTTGCCAGCTTATTTGAAGTAAAGGATATATTATTTGAAGGCGCTGAAGACTTTCTGGTGAAGGGTTTTATATTCAACCCAGCGGCTACCAGAACAAAGTTTGAGTCCAGTGGCTGTCAGACTCGGGCATCTAAGTTACTTTACCTGTTGTATTACCTGTCTGCCTTTTTGCTGTGACTGTTATACACATCTGCTTATTAACCCTGCATCCCTCATCAGCTGCTCTCGCTGCCATCTAGGGTTGCCGAGTTCAAATTTACTCACGGCGGGGGAGTCCCGCGCTGTCCTTGGAGCTCATGTAGCACGCCTGCCACCGCTATGATGCCACCTGGAAGAGATGTCATCATGCCGGGGTATTGGGGGTGGGGCCACTAGGATTTGAGGGAAAACCATAGAGTTTTCCCTCAGATCATAGAGTGTCCTGCCCCCAACGTGGCCAGCGTGATGATGTCACTGCCAGGTGACATTATCATGCTGGGGACGTTTGCTGAAAGGGGGTGGAGTTCCCCGCAGGGCCCAATTTTCTGGCGGCGGGTAATGGACCTCTCGGGTGGGGGTTTACCCGCCCCCCGGGGGGGACTTGGCAAGCCTACTGCCATCGCATTCCTGGGGTGCGGGGGAGTGAGTGTCTGTGAATGTGTGTAGAATTAGGGAGGCATCAGCTTCCGTAGTTCTTCTCAAGCGTCTCAGGGAGACTTTCACGTGAGAGTAACCTTGGAGAGATAAGACTTTGCATGGCTAGGACGGACCGTATGTCTGTCATGGTTCTGTTAGTAGTGATGACGCATATGAATGGAATGTGGGTTTTGGTTATACACAGCCTCCCTCCGTTTGTACCCCAGTCCTGACAAAGAAGTCCAAACCTCAGCGTCTCATTTCTCCTAATAAACTTTCTAAAGAAAGGCTGTGTGGAGCGTGATTTGACTGGGACCCTGACAGTGGCGCCTTTAAGACCAACAAAGTTTTATTCTGCGTATAAGCTTTTCTGTGCATGCAGATGTATCGGGACTTATCTGCACGGGTATCTGAAGAAGTGTGGCTGCACTTGAAAGCCCAGGATAAAACTTGGTTGGTCTTAAAGGTGCCCCACGGGACTCCGACTTTGTCCTGCTGCTTCAGACCGACACAGTTACCCACCTGAATCTATCAACAGCTACCAGCTGGGGTTTCTAGAAATAGATTGTTTACAATATTTTAATAAAAGATCTGTGAATTTTAGGGCCAATTTTTTTTTGATTTTTAGTGCAGGTTTTGCAGTGAAACTGGAGCCGAGGACTTTTTTCCCTAGAGGAACGTGCCAGAGCGGAATTCTGGAAGCTCTTCGATAACATTATTTTTAAAATGTTTAAAAGTTCATGAGTTTTCAGTAGACAGATTGAAAACTTCATTTTCCTCTTGAGAGTTCCAGCACCTCTTCCCCCCAAAAAAAACTCACACAAAAGAACACACACCCTACTCTGTGGGAAATTCTCTCTCTTCACAATTTCCAGTTTGGTGTAGTGGTTAAGTGCGCGGACTCTAATCTGGGAGAACCGGGTTTGATTCCCCCACTCTTCCACTTGCACCTGCAGGATGACCTTGAGCAGGCCATAGTTCTGACAAGAGCTGTCCTTGAAAAAGAGCAGTTTCTGTCAGAGCTCTCTCAGCCCCACCTTCCTCACAGGGTGTCTGTTGTGGGGAGGAGAAGGGAAAGGAGATTATAAGCCGCTCTGAGACTCCCTTGGGTAGTAAAGAGCAGGGCATAAATCCAATCTCCTCCTCCTCCTCCTCCTCCTCCTCCTCCTCCTCCTCCTCCTCTTCTTCTTCTTCTTCTTCTTCTTCTTCTTCTTCTTCTTCTTCTTCTTCTTCTTCTTCTTCTTCTTCTTCTTCTTCTTCTTCTTCTTCTTCTTCCATCTGCGGAGGAGGGAGATCAGGAGCAGCTCCCTTCCTAGTGACTGGATATCTGAAAGTGCACAATTTCTGCCATACCTTCTTCAAGGGCTGGCTGGTAGCTAGACTCATGGGAGGCTTGGGCTTGAATCAGGGACTTCAGGCATGCTAAGGTCTGCACAATGCGCTTTTCTAAGCAGTCATCCCTGCCTTGGGATATATGACCAGGTTCCACACCAGAGCCACCGAGGGCTTCCAAACACCCTCTGTCTCTTCCTTGCAATTTCAGCTGGTGTGTGGTTAGAGGAACGTTACGTGGCTTGTGGGATAAGGCGGCTGCTCCTTCCTTTTCCTTCAGTTTTACTGCTGGCCAAGAGGTGAGCTTTTCCCTGTCACCCTTGGTGAGATTCGAACCCCTCACTCGCCTTTCCCTCAGGAGTGCGTTTCTTCAGGCTGTGATTAAGGAGGCAGCAGGGAGGCTTTCTGCAAATTCTGAGTCGTGTGCTCTCGTGTTGTTGTTGTTCTACTGTTGGGGTCCTCCGTGCCTTGTAGAAAGCCATCCCCCTGGGTGTTCCCTCTGCCCCTCCTTCTGGGATTAAGCTGGGGGTGCCAGCCTCCAGGTGGGATCTGAGGAGCCCCTGAAATTACAGCTCCTCTCCAGACTAGAGAAAATGGATGCTTTGGAGATTGGACTCTGCGGCAGGGGTGTCAAACTCTTTTGTTATGAGGGATGGATCTGACATGAATGAAACCTTGTTGGGCCGGGCCATGCATGTCATAAAATGTAATGCCAGGTAGCGGAGATATAAACTTTATAAAAGCCACTGACACAAAGGGTTTTTTTTTTTAATTTAAAATAAAAACATGCTTAAAACCAGGGCTCTTTTTGTAGCAGGAACTCCTTTGCATATTAGGTGACACCCCCCTAATATAGCCAATCTTCCAAGAGCTTACAGAGTTCTTCTTACAGGGGCTGCTTAAAACATGAGAACTCTTGCAATATTTTGTTTATTTTAACCGTGTCTGATAACCGACACCTCTTGCTCTGAATGATTGCAGCAAAATTTCTGTGCTGTTCCAATCTTGAGAATGCCGTTCAGGTGTGTCTCTGTAAGCTGCAGACCTACAATGACGCAGCAGCAGCAAAACTGGAAGCAGAAGCAGAAGACAGCCAGTTCAAGAAATAGGAAGGGAATAGCTAGGGGGTGGAGCTAAGAGGCTGAGGGGAAATAATGTGGGGGGAATGGAAGCGAAGGCAAAGAGAAAGGAGGTGTCGTGTTTCCCCCCCCTCCAGCTTCATCTGACCGCAAGTCAGTGAGCATCGGCAAAGCCACTACAGAGGGGGCAGAGCCAAATGATCGGCGCTGCCACCACTGTACTAACCAGCTTAGCATTTTTTTTTTTCTCAAACAGCGACTGTTGGTGAGAGTGAGCATGCGAAACGTCAATTAGCCGACAGAGGGGTGGGGCTAGCAGGGAAGAAAGGAGGAGGAAGATCAGCACATGGATCGGGGAGGCAACTGGGCTGTCCTGCGCATGCCGCTCTGAGGGGAAAGGCCTCCCGGCCATGGAACTGAGTGGGGAGTGAAGGGGGAAAGAGGATCTGATATCACTGCCACACATCTGAAAAGTGGAGAGTGAAGGGAAAAGTGGCCAGACAAGCGGGAGGACAAACAGTGCCTCCTGGAATTTTCCCCTCAGCCTCTCCACTTCTGTGGGAAACTCAGGAGGGATAAGAACTGGGGATGGGAGGATGCAGGAAGAAGACGAAGAGGAGATTGGATTCATACCCCACCCTTCACTACCCAAGGGAGTCTCAGAGGAGCTTAAAAACTCCTTTCCCTTCCCCTCCCCACAAGGGAAACTCCTTTCCCTTCCCCTCCCCTTTTCCGGAAAAGGACGGGAGCAGCAAACGGGGAAGAGGCGGGACTTATGAACCCCCTTTCTAAGTTTTTGTCAATAAACTTTCTCAACTCCACCTTCTCAGAGGGGCTCATGGAGTACAACTTCCCTTTGGGTAATTTTTGGTTTGGTAAAATTTCAATAGCACAGTCAGAGTTCCTGTGGGGGGGTAGTTCATCCACTTCTTCTTCCCCAAAAACGGCGGCTAAGTCCCAATACTCCTGGGGAATCGCCTCCAGTTCCGCTTCGGCCACCCCCGCCATCATCAGGTCCCCTCCCGCCATTGGGGCACCCCAGTCCCGTTTCCAAAGATGGGATTGGCATTTCTCGGAGATGAAATTAACTTTCCCCTCTCCCCATAGGACGTGCGGGTCATGGTCGAAGAACCACGTGCTGCCTAATACCAGGGGAAACCGGGCAGAAGGGGTAACAATGAAGGGTCTCACTTCCCAGTGGTTCCCAATCCCCACCCGCAATGGTATAGTTTCATATTTGCACGGCTCTTTCATTGTGGAGCCATCCATCTGCGTGAATATAAGGGCTTCTGTCAATTTCACCACCTTTGCCCCCAGTCCCGTCACCAGTGTGGGGTTAATGAGGTCTTTCCCACACCCAGAGTCAATGAGAGCTCGCACTCTCACATGGGTCAGTAGACCCGAGTCCATTAAAGTCACTGTGAGAAAAAAAAGAGAGGGGGGTCGGCTCACCGGGATATGCGCTTGAGAGTCCGGGACCTGCTGTTCAGCGCTATTTACAGCAGGTCCGTCTCGTTTCCCGTCTTTGCAGTCTCGCCATCCGATGAGTCCGACGCCTCGCTGAGGGGTTTGGCTTGCAGGGCCCTCGCCCCTCTCGGTTTCGCCACCGGTTTCGGAGTGGAGGTGTCAAACTTCTTTTTGGTCCCTTTCGGGATCCCGGTCAGTGCGGGGGAGCCTGGGCAATTCGCTGCGAAGTGGTCCCCCTCCCCGCACTTCAGACAGAGCCCTTGCTTCATCCGGGCCTCCCTCGTGCCATCTTTGGATTTGGGGTTCGGTGGTTGGGTCTTCCCGCGCGGAGCAGGGGTAGGGCCCGATTGGCCTCCCTTACTCATTGCTGCCACGTTGTCCAGCCGAATGGTTCTCAGGTGGGTTTCCATGGTGACCGCCACCTGCATCCAGCCTGCCAACGTGTCCGGATCCTGCCCTCTCGTCACAGAACGGCGGATCTCCGCGTTGAGCCCCAGTTTGTAGTGGTAGGCCAGGACCCCGTCCGGCCAGCCTCGAATCTTGGCGGCGCAGCTGCGGAATTCAGCGGTGTATTCTCTCACCGACTTGGGACCTTGCTTGAGGGCACGTAGAGCCACCCTAGCTGTCTTGTTGGCGTTGACATCTTCAAAGTGTTCCTTCATAGCCCACATGAAAGCATCGATCTCCCTCAGCTCTCGCCCATCAGCCTGGTGCAGGGCTACATATCAGTCGGCCGCTGCGTCTTTCAGGTGCGAGGCAATAGCGTCTACCATACGGTCCTCGCTCTGGAACAGATGGCCCCAGTTTTCAATGAATTTTTCAGTTCTCACCAAGAAGAAGGGGAACTTCTCTGGGGCCCCATCGAAGTCTGCGTCGAGCAGCTCAGCTGGTTTTGGTGGAAGAAAGCCCCAAGGTCGCTGTGGTCGCGGCGCCGGCGGCCCCTGCAGCCCTGGTCCCGCTGGTTGATCTGGGGGTTGGGCCGGCACGTTCTGCTGGTCCGGAGGCGGTTGGCCTGGGGGTGCCTCTCTCTGTCGCCGGTCCATCTCCTCTCGGATGCCCTCCGCAATCATCTTGGGGATGCGTGAGAGCGACTCATCCAGGATGCGGACCAGGTGTTCGTGACTTGGGTTGCCACTCCATCTCCGGCTTCCCCTCGGCCCCTCCATCTCCCCGGAGTCCCGATACGTGTCTTCCAGCCCTTCTACGGTGGTCAGGCGAAGAACCGACCTCTCGGTTCGATCCTCTCTCACCGAGGCCCGCGGGGTCATGAACCACGTTTCATGAGTTTCGGCTAGCAGTTTCACCCAGTCCCGGCGTTGCTTGGGTCGGGTTGTTACATACTCCTGCCTCCAGGGCGCCTGCACGTAAGTTCCAGGGGCGTCCGAGGGTACAGCTGATGTGGTAGCCGGTATGTCCGACACAGGAGGTTTCTTTTCCTCCTGTTCATCTTCTTTGATCGGGAGAGTGTCTTCTTCACCGTCACTCATTTTGGAGTAGCGGGTTTCCGACCAATCCCGACAATGAGGATTCTTAACAAACTGTCAGAGTCCTTAATTAGTCAGCAAAATACCAGGCCTTGTTCATTGAAGCAAGAATAGTATTTATTTAAGCTGCAAGATTAGGTTACTGGAACAGAAGCATTGTTACGAATACCTTGGTTACATGAAGCATACAGTTATACCATCAGGGGGGGAAAGGGACCCCCCTCCTCCGCCAATAGAAGCTCAGCGCGCGCGCGGGAACTAGAGACAGCAATAATTAATACAGTTCCCGCCGCCCCAACTTTCCCAGCCTAGCTGTTGCCTTTGAAAGCGATATGAAGCTAACAGCCTGGCTCTCCCAAGGTCGTTGTCTCTGGTCTGGGTAAGATACGGCCTGTACGCCCAGGCTATTGAGGCAGCTCCCCACATTCCATTCGAACAGTCCAGGTGCATAAATCAACACCACACAGTCCCATCCTCCCTCCCTTCGCGAAACAATCCCTTCCTCCCACCCTTCTCCATCCATTATGGCAGGGCTACCTGACAGGCACCCTGTGAGGTAGGCGGGGCTGAGAGAGCTCTGACAAAAACTGTTCATTTTCAAGAACGGCTCTTATCAGAACTATGGCTTGCCCAGGGTCATCCAGCCAGGTGCCAATGGAGGAGTGGGGAATCAAGCCCAGTTCTCCCTGATATAGAATCCACTCACTTAACTACTACCCAAAGGAGTCTCAGAGCGGCTTACAATCTCCTTTCCCTTCCCCTCCCCACAACAGGCACCCTGTGAGGTAGGCGGGGCTGAGAGAGCTCTGACAGAAACTGTTCATTTTCAAGAACAGCTCTTATCAGAACTATGGCTTGCCCAGGGTCATCCAGCCAGGTGCAAATGGAGGAGTGGGGAATCAAACCCAGTTCTCCCAGATATTGAATCCACTCACTTAACTACTACCCAAAGGAGTCTCAGAGCGGCTTACAATCTCCTTTCCATTCCCCTCCCCACAACAGGCACCCTGTGAGGTAGGCGGGGCTGAGAGAGCTCTGACAGAAACTGTTCATTTTCAAGAACAGCTCTTATCAGAACTATGGCTTGCCCAGGGTCATCTAGCCAGGTGCAAATGGAGGAGTGGGGAATCAAACCCAGTTCTCCCAGATAGAGAATCCACTCACTTAACTACTACCCAAAGGAGTCTCAGAGCGGCTTACAATCTCCTTTCCCTTCCCCTCCCCACAACAGACACCCTGTGAGGTAGGCGGGGCTGAGACAGCTCTGCCAGAAACTGCTCTTTTTCAAGGACAGCTGTGCCAGAACTACGGCTTGCCCAAGGTCACCCAGCAGCTGCAAGTGGAGGAGTGGGGAATCAAACCTGGTTCTCCCAGATTAGAGTCCACACACTTAACCACCCCACCAAACTGGAGAGCCAGGTTCAGACCCCCCCCTCCTCCTGATCCAGGACCCTGTCGCCCGGGCCACATCATGGGGTTGTTGGTGGAGGGGGGAGTCTGGTGCATCTCCTTGAGTTCCTCAGAGGTAGGATGGGGAAGAGAGGAAAGAAAGAGTGACAGACAGATTGTAGCCGTGCTCTGCTCCTGAGGCTGGGCGTGTGGGGGTGTGCTGAAAAACTACTTTATTTACTTGCAAGGGCGATGACTCATCTCCTAAAAATGCTCTATATTCAAGAAGTAGCTAATTTGTACAGAAGCGTAAGATCTCCCCCTCTCTTAATGGTATTCCTTGGGGGAGGGGAACACCTCGTCTTGCCTGTGATTAAATACATCTATTGGGGCTTTTGTGGGTTCCCCAGTCAATCACTTGCTTTTGCTCCTAGGAATCAATTGCTTTTGGTTGTGTTTTGAGTAAAAAAATAATATTGCTCATGCGGCTGCCTGTGTCCTTTATGAAGTTTATATCTCCGGTACCCGGCCTTACGTTTTATGAAACACGTGGCCCGGCCGGACAAAGCAACATTTACGCCTGATCTGGCCCTCATAACATTTTTTTTTAATGAAAAAAACTCTCCTAAAAAGGAGAGAATTTTATTGCTTTTTTATATAGAAAAGGGGGAGGGTATATAGTGGGATAAAGAAAAAGAGTGAGTGAATTCTCTGTTAATATGTTAGCCTTTTTGTTAGTATAAGTAAAGTTCTTGGCTTCTGCCGTGGTTGAAAGATCTTCTTTTCATCTTACCAAAAATCCAGAATAAACCTGTTAGATAGATTAGTAAAGTCCTTTGGGTTAGTTATTAAACTGCTCCATTCTGCCGCCTCATGAACAAGTGTTATATCTCGGGGTGTCTTCCTTTTAAATCTCTCAGGTTGTACGATGGGCCCTTCTTTGCTCTTCCATCTTCCGATACTGTGTCTCCCTCTTCCAGGCCACTGTCTTCGCCACTACTTAACATTGTCCATTTAGCGAGTTCTGCATCTTCCTCTGAACTGGCGTGTCTCTTCAAAAATTCTTGAACTATGAAGACGGAGTCAATCTTCTCTCTCTTATACTTAAATTTAAACACCAATCCTTTAGGAATCCACCATTTGTAGCTGATTTGGTGCCTTTGTAGAAACAAGGTCAATCCCTTATATGCTTTCCTTTTCATATGGATCTCGTATGGAACATCTTTTAAAATCCTGATGTTCTGCTCACCAATCTTCAAGGACATTGCTGAAGTCGCTCTTAAAATTTGATTTCTGGTACGCTGCTTGGTAAACTTGACAACCACTTCTGCTGGCAAATTATTCTTCTTTGTAAAGTTGGAGTAGGTTCCGTAGGCCACATCCATCTCCTCGCTTAATTTTTGCGCTTCTCTGCCAGTTAGTGGTGCCAAGGCATTTGCCAAAATGCTTCTGAGATCTTCTTTCTCTTCTTCATTTATGCTCTGAAAACGGAGAGTCAGGTTTGATTTTTCCATCGGAAGCATTAAAATTCTTTTTTCTTGCATGTCTTGGTGTTTTTCTAATTTTTTTACCTTTTTCTTGATTTTCTTGGTGTCTTCCGTTGAGATCAAGCACTTCTGTGCGATCTCCTCCATCTTCTTAGCTGTTTCTGTTAACTGCTTCTGCTGACTATTGTGGACACTTTCCATGTTACAAAGGGTTTCGCTGATTTTCTGCATTTGATCCAGCAGAGGGCGCAGTGACTCACTTTTCTGCTGATTGACAGCTGGCTCCAGGGGGAGGTTACCAGAACCGGAAGTCCCTCCCAACTTCTTTGCCAGCTTGTCTGGGACCTTCTTCTGCCCCGACATTTTATTGTTTATTTTTACAAAGTCTGTGCCGTGGAGCTCAGGAGATAAGATATTTTCCTCAGCTTCAATAAAACCCCAAAAGGTATCCTTGCCAATCCGCTTTTTCGCTTCGCCCCCCTTCTTTTCTCATTTAAAAGTCCTGATTTCTGGGGGGGGGGGATTCCTCCCTCCTCCCATGCGTTTATACGATTATGGGGGGAGCGCATTTATACCACTTTCAAGCAGATCTTCAACTCACGGTTTTCTGCCAATTCTTCCTTTTTCAATTCATCTTTCGCTGCTTCACTCCGGGAAGTCGGTGGCGTTGCTAAGTCCCATACGGGCACAACACAGCGGTGGCCCTCATAACATTTGAGTTTGACACCTCTGGTCTTAAAGGGTACAGATTTTTAGGAGGGGTCTCAGAGCCCCTTTCTACGGAGCTCCTTGGAGGATGTTCGCGGCAGAGCCTGTATTAGGGCAGATAATGTTGGTGGCTGATGCCGAGGGTGATTCCTTTTTCCCCCCGTTGTATGCTGTTCATGGGAGAGGGTGGAGTGGACATGGAAAGGCACACGTTGGATGGATGCCTTCATGGATGGCTAGCACAGGGACATCATTGCTGTGCTGTTGCACAATTGGTGGGTGTTGGCAAGCGTCAGGACAGACTCCCGTGCAGACACAGACTTCCTGCATCTTGCGATCTGTCTGAAGATGTCTGTACTTTGCTGGGAGAAGACAGGGTACAGGCCAGCTACCCTGGTGCCGTGAGTGCCTCCGCAGTGCCCCAACATCCTGGGCTTAGCTAGGGTGCCATTGCCCGGGTACTGAAACAGGCACTACCATATTTCATCATAGCCACCACATCTCAGAAGACCAGGGACCTCATGGCTCCCACGTTGATCTGCACCAGGGCTCTTTTTGTAGCAGGAACTCCTTTGTATGTTAGGCGACACACCCCTGATGTAGCCAATCCTCCCAGAGCTTACAGTAGCCCCTGTAAGAAGAGCTCTGTAAGCTCTTGGGGGATTGGCTACATTAGGGGTGTGTCGCCTAATATGCAAAGGAGTTCCTGCTACAAAAAGAGCCCTGATTTGCACCAACTTGTTTTTTGTTTCAGGCAAAAGATCCCCTGGATTGGCTCTTTGCACAGTTCTCGACCTAAGCTCCCCATATGCCTCGTGGACACTTTGAACAATTTTGCATCTGGCATTCGCTCCAGATTTTCTCAACACTGAGGAAAAGGTGCAGCTCAATACCGCATTCAAAATACCCCAGGCTAACGCCATGCTGACTGCAAAGTCACCCCTGAATGGCCATGAATCTATAACATTTAAGGGATTTGATGAATCAGCATAAACCATGGATAACTTAACATCAAATAAAGCTCCAAAGTGTTCCAACTTTTAAATTACTCTTATTTGTTCAATATACCGTTAGCTATACAATACATAAAACACAATTGATACACAAACAGGCTAAGGGTTTAAAGAAGATTTTACAATCCCAGAGAAAACTTCACAATTCCGAAAAGGACTAATAAGCACAAATTCTAGTCGTCCATTAAGCAAGTAAATCCAGTCCTTAAGGCTTGAGGCAAACAATGGATGATGAACTGCAGTCAGCCCACTCTCTGGATTGTCCAGTGGGTTATGGACCCCTTCATCAGGACTACACAGCAGATGCTATGGTCACCTCGAGACTGGACTACTGCAACCCTCTCTACATGGGGCTGCCCTTGTCCCAAATCGGGAAGCTGCAGCTGGTGCAAAATGTGGCAGCCAGGCTGTTGATGGACCTCTCTATACGAGAGCACATCCAGCCTGTGCTGAAGGCATTGCATTGGCTGCCAATAGCATACCGGATTCGCTTCAAGGTGCTGGTTTTGACCTTTAAAGCCCTATATGGCCTAGCTGAGGAACCACCTTTCCCCATATGCCCCCCAGAGAGCACTGAGGTGAGGGCTGCAAAATCACCTGACTCTCCCCGGTCTGAAAGACGCCAGAATGGGCCAGGGCCAGGGCCTTTTCAGTGGCAGCTCCATGCTGGTAGAATGAGCTCCCGGAAGACATCAGGGCCCTGCGGGACCTTCTACAGTTCTGCAGGGCCTGTAAAATGGAGCTCTTCCACCAGGCCTTCAATTAGGAGCTGCCACTAACACATCAACAGCATCTGAACTGCCAACAACTGAATTGTTAAGGCTCTTATGTTAACAGTAATAAGAACAGCTAATGATACCGGTATGGCCACATAGTGCCATCATAAAATGGACTTATGAGACACTATCGCCATCTACATGCCACGGCACTTGATATACAAATTTGACTGTTTGTCTGAATTTTATAATATTGCATTGTTTAATGCATCTATGCTTTATTGTATTTATTGTATTGTATTTTAATTTGTTGTAAACTGCTATGAGCCTGCCCATGCGGGGAGGGCGGAATATAAATCAAACAAACAAATAAATAAATAAAAACAGCAGTGGGAACTCCCATAAAGTAGTGTCTCCAAAACTGCCTTTTTGTACAGCAACGGGAACTCCCTCAGTGTCTCCAAACTGCCTTATTTATCTTTATTCATGATGAATACGTGTAGCCATTCGTAGATGGATACGAAGACGGCTTAAAATCCTTTAGCCTACTTGTGTATCAATTGTGTTTTATGCATTGTATAGCTAACGGTATATTGAACAAATAAGAGTAATTTAAAAGTTGGGACAGTTTGCAGCTTTATTTGATGTTAAATTATATATGGCCATAAATCTATGCAGAAGGTACCATAAAACCCGATGATCAAAGAAACTGAAAGCGGCATGCAGTGTAGAGGGTACCATAAAATCCGAGGATCAAAGAAGGTGAAAGCACATGCAATGCAGACGGGGATTTCTGTTCCAACGTGGGTTTGGTAAAACAATGGAGCAAAAAGCCAATGCAGAAGCGCCCTTTGTGCATCTGAGTTAAGAGGCTGATATAGTGGGGCCGTCCCTCTTTTTATCTTCTTGCTGCCAAAGAGGGGTTGCGGTCACACACGTGAGATAACACGGTGGGGGGGAAGTGTGGCTATTTGACCCGTGGTTGTGCGATCACACAGTCCTTGGAAGCTGCGGGGGCAGCCCATCACTGTGTGATCAGACGCAACTGAGGCTGCGTCGGGGGGGGGTTGCCGTTTGTTTCTGATGCGCTTAAACAGGGGATTGATGAATCACATCTCTGCACTAAGGGCTTCCTATGGCAGTATGCGATGATGCGCATACTGGGAAGGGGCAAAACAAAAAAAACCCGGCACAGAGTTGGGATGGCTTGATCAGACCATCCCGACGCCATGAGAGCGCGCTGGAGTGATCAGACAGGGGAAAGTCTGTCTGTGGCCCGCAGCAAACCCGTTTGCTACCAGACTTTCCCCACTGTCTTTTAACTCCGCTTTCGTGGTGGAACAAAACAGGTTGCCGATGGGTGTGGGGTGCTTGCCAGCTGTTCGCATCTGATCGCACCTGTTAAATCTGCCTGGAATTTGCACCTGTGGAGGGGCAAATTGTTCATGTGATCGCAGCCAGGATACCCACCATTTGGGGGGTGGGAGTGGAAAAAGGTGGCTATGAATTTACCCTTCTGTGTCCAGGAATAAGAAACTTGACTGATTCTTTGCCTCTTTTATTTTTGGAATTGCAGAGGTGCATTCTCCGGGTGGTGTGAACTATGGCCCAGTTCTATTACAAGAGAAGCATCAATGCCCCTTCCAGAGATCGCATCCCTCTCCGCATCGTGCGAGCCGAGTCTGAGCTCTCCCCTGCCGAGAAGGCCTACCTGAACGCCGTGGAGAAAGGCGACTACGCCAGCGTGAAGCAAGCCCTGGAGGAAGCCGAAATCTACTTCAAGATCAACATCAACTGCATCGACCCCCTGGGGAGGACGGCCCTCCTGATCGCCATCGAAAATGAGAACCTGGAGCTGATCGAGCTGCTCCTGAGCTTCAACGTGTACGTCGGGGACGCGCTGCTGCACGCCATCCGGAAGGAGGTGGTGGGGGCCGTCGAGCTGCTCCTCAACCACAAGAGGCCCAGCGGGGAGAAACAGGTAAGGGGCGGGGGGGGGTCTTGCCAGATGGAAAGAGCCCCAAACTGGATCTCAAGAAACAAGCAGGCTTATGGGAAATCATAGAATCAGGAAGGGCCATCCAGGCCATCTGTTCCACCCCCCTGCTCAATGCAGGATCAGCCGAGAGCATCCCTGGCAAAGCGTTTGTCCAGCTGCTGCTTCAAGATTGCTGCTCACCACCTCCCCAGGCAGCCCATTCCACTGTCACACAACCCTTACTGTAAAAATGTTTTTCTAAGATCCAGCCGGTACCTTCCTGCCCTTAATATAAACCCATTATTGTGAGTCCTCTCCTCTGCTGCCAACAGGAACAGCTCCCTGCCCTTCTCTAAGTGACAGCCCTTTGAATACTTCAAGAGAGCCATCATGTCTCCCTCAACCTCCTCTTCTCCAGATTGAACATAGAATCCTAGAATCACAGAGTCAGAAGGGGTCCTGCAGGCCATCTAGTCCACCCCCTGCTCAATGCAGGATCAGCCTAGAGTATCCCTGACACGTGTGTTGTCCAGCCGCTGCTTCAAGACTGCCAGTGCTACACGCCACCTCATTGTATTGGCAGTGTAACAGAACACGAAATTTTCAAAAGACAGTCAAAAGAGAAGTCTTTCGGTACGATAAGAGAACTTCCTTCCTCCTTTAGTTTCCCATCTTTTCAGTAGTAATTTTAGTTCTCCATGATTTCCAACATATTAAAGACTTTTACCCCTACTGTGTCTGCCCAAAGTCAGTTTGGTGTAGTGAGCCAGTTTGTTTAACAGCCAGTTCGATGTAGTGGTTAAGTGCGCGGACTCTAATCTGGGAGAACCGGTTTTGATTGCCCACTCCTCCACTCGCAGCTGCTGGATGACCTTGGGCAAGCTGTAGTTCTCTCAGAGCTGTTCTCTCAAGGACAGTTCTGGAAGGAGCTCTCTCAGCCCCACCTACCTCACTTCAAAGGCACATCTGTAAGTTCCGGGTGTGTGCATGCACACACACACATACATACAAAAAAATCCTTGACTCTGATACAGATTGGAAATGTGACATTATCTGGAAGACACATTAGTTTTCTGGAAACTATCAGCCACAGAAAGGTATTGGTATATCTGCTGTTTAAATCATTGCTTGACAAAACACAAGTCATCTCGGTGCCTGAATTTCTCTTTGAGTTATGTACGATGTCGAGCAACTTTGTTTGACTTGTATTCTGTTTTGCACTTTGTGGTGGCCTGTCTTTTGTCCTTTGGCATGGTCCACATATAGGTTTAAGATCCATTTCATAAGACATGCTGTACACATGTATTCAAAGCTCTACTTTATAAAGTTTTCTTCAGTTGTGATATTGTATTTAACTTTAATGTAATTATCAGACAGATATGCTTGCACAGGTGTTTATTGATATATAATTGTTAGAAATTGCTTTTTCACAGCGTAATTTGTTTTCTTGGTATACTGTAGCTGGAGGCCAGCAACCCTAGCTGAACGAGATGTGCTTTCCCTGCACGTGCCAAACATAATGGAGTCAGATCTCTGGGCCTCTATCCTGGTACTGACTGGTAGCCGCTTTCTGGGTGTTTCCCTAGTTCTGAGCTTCATGTCCTGCGCACTGACCCCCAAGACCAGCTGCATGAGCCCTGTTGAGTCCTCCCTCTGTGCACTCGTCACGCCACACAGCCCATTCTCTGAAGCAGCCATCTTCGCCGGGGGAACTAACCCCTGTCGTAATTCCGGGAGTTCTCCAGGCTCCACCTGGTCCAAGCAAGAAGAGAGCCAGTTTGGTGTCGTGGTTAGGAGCGCAAACTCTAATCTGGGAGAACCGGGTTTGATTCCCCATTCCTCCACATGCAGCTGCTGGAGTGACCTTGGGTCAGTCACAAGTTCTCTCGGAGCTGTTCTCTCAAAGGCAATCTTCGAGAGAGCTCTCTCAGCCCCACCTGCCTCACAGACTGTCTGTTGCAGGGAGGGGGAAGAGAAAAGAAATTGTAAGCCACTCTGAGACTCCTTCGGGTACTGAAGGGTGGGGTATCAACCCATATCTCTTCTTCTTCTTCGAGCATGGAGAAGACAGAGTTCAGGCAGGAAGAGAGAGGGAGACAGTCCCTTCTCCCACCATGATGCGTGAAGAAATGGTCCTGAATCGGATCTTCTCCATCGCTTCCCCAGATTGCTTTGTTTTCCTTTGAGATACAGAGTAAAAAAACTACATAGTAATAAATATCCGACTACTTTGTACGCTGTAAAAACCAGCTATGAAATACCTCCCCGAGTCTGTTTCTCTTTCTTCCGCATATTAAACGTCGAGCACATGAAAACAGAAAGAGCATGGCCATGCACTCTGGAGAGATTCAAGGATTTTTGGTGGGGTATACGAAATTCTGGAGAGATTCCAGTTCTCCGTGTCTCTTCCTGGTCCACACGGTTGCAGAGTTCAGCCTAGAGATATTACCCCCCTGGATGCTCATGAGGAACCATTTAAAATTCAGCCCGAAGGATGGCATTTAAAATCTCATTCCTTCTGAGTCAGTTGTGCATCCGCTCGAGGGTCTTAGTCAAGGTTTCTTCATTTGGAACCAACATACGCGGCGTGCTGGGGCTTGGCGCCCGTCGCCTTCATGCAAATAGATGCAGAACAGCCGCTGCCTCCAAACTCGTTATTTCTCTTTCCAACATGGCGGGAGATCTGAATTCGTGGCTCTCCCTGCTCGACCCGACCGGCCACAGAGAGAGAGAAGGAGAAGCGCTGTAGAGAAGAGCAGGCGTCTAGCAGCCACAGAAAGGGCTTGGTGCAGTTTTTTGCCCTCTGTTTGGATGCTATAGGATCATAGACTCACAAAGCTGGAAGGGACCCTACAGGCAGTGTCCCCCTAAGCTGAGTGAGTGTGAGCTAGCTCACAGTCTTTTAGCCTCTGGTTCACACATTTTTGTCTTGGCTCCGGAAGGGATGGCTCCAGAACAAACTAACTGATGCAGGAGCCAAACCGCTCGCTCACCACTTTAATCCCAGTGGCTCGCAAAGTAGAATTTTTGCTCACAAGACGCCACAGCTTAGAGGGAGCATTGCCGACAGGCCATCTAGACCCACCCCCTGCTCCATGCAGGACCAGCCGACAGACAGCAGCCCTCACCAGTATTCGTCCAGCTGCTGCTTAAAGACTTGCCAGGGAGGCGGAGCCCACAACCCATTCTCCCTCTAAGCTGCGGGGTCTTGTCAGCGAAAATTCTACGCAGTCTGCTCCGGGGCCATCCTTCCTGAGCGAAGACAACAATGTGTGAGCCGGAGGCTAAAAAAACTGTGAGCAGGCTCACACTGACTCAGCTTAGAGGGAACCCTGCTCACCACCTCCCCAGGCAGCTGGTTCCACCACTGAACTACCCTTACTGTAAAAAAAGTTTTCCCTCAGAGCCAGCCAGTACCTTCCCACCCTTAATTTAAACCCGTTATTTTTTTTATGTAAGCCACCCGGAGCCTGCTTTGGCAGGGAGGGCAGGGTATGAATCAAATAAATAAATAAATTGCGAGCCCTCTCCTCTGCTGCCCACAGGAACAGCTCCTCCTCTCCTCTCAGGGACAGCCCTTCAGATACTTCAGGAGAGCCATCACGTGCCCCCTCAGCCTCTTCTCCAGACTGAACATTCCCAGGTCCCTCAGCCTTTCCTCACAGGGCTTCTTGGTCTCCAGCCCGCCCCCCACCCCCAGTCATCCTCATTGCTCTCCTCTGCACCCCCACTCCATTCTGTCCACGTCCTTTGTGAAGTGAGGCCTCCAGAACTGCACACAGCACTCCGGGTGCGGCTTGACCAATGCCGTGTACAGCGGGACTAGGACATCTTGCGATTTGGATGTTACGACCCTGTTGATACACCCCAAAACTGCATTAGCCTTTCTTGTCACTGCATCACACTGGCTGCTCATATTTAACTTCCGGTCCACCTATGCCCCAGGATCCTGTTCACACACACTGCTACCCAAAAGTGTATCCCCCATCCGGTATGCACGTTCCTCATTTTTGTTACCCAGATGTAGAACTCGGCACATCTTGTTCGCATCCACCCACTTTTCCAATGTGTTCAGATCTCATTGAATTCTATCTCTGTTGTCTGGAGCAGACTAATTATCAAGAGAAAACAAAAAAATAACAACTGCACTGCAGAAACCCACACCAAACCTTACAATAAGAGACTTCAATACAATAAGTAATTCAACACATGTAATCAATCATAGGAAAATATACAAGTCCACTTTCCCGAAGGGAAAGAACAAAGTCCAGAATAGAAATCTCTCAGAAGGAAGCAATGAAGTCTGGAATAGATGTCCAACACTTTTCCTAGGTATTGATCAGTGTTTCGGACTTCAGGTCCTTCTTCAGGAACTAGAAGCTATAAGAATATAGAATACAATCATGCTAATAAAATCCAAACATTTTTTGGCCATTTTAACTACATAATGTTTCACACAGTACAATTTTGTTGTTGTTGTTGTTGTTGTTGTTGAGCAGACTAATTGCCACTGATGGACCTCTGCTCCAGATGTTTATCTAATTCCCTGTTGAAGCCCTCCATGCTTGTAGCCGCCGCCACCTCCTGTGGCAGTGAATTCCATGTGTGAATCACTCTTTGGGTGAAGAAGGACTTCCTTTTATCCATTCTAACCCGACCACTCAGCAATTTCATGGAGTGCCCACAAGTTCTCATATTGTGAGAAAGAGAGAAAAGTGCTTCTTTCTCTACCTGCTCTATCCCATGAATAATCTTGTAAACCTCGATCATGACACCCCTCAGCTGTCGTTTCTCCAAGCTAAAGAGCCCCGAGTGCTTTAACCTTGCTTCATAGGGAGAGTGTTCCAACCCTTTTATCATTCTAGCTGCCCTTCTCTGCACTTTTTCCAATGCCATAATATCCTTTCTGAGGTGTGGTGACCGGAATTGCTCGCGGTATTCCAAATGAGGTCGCACCATCGATTTATACTGGGCATGATGATACTGGCTATTTTCTTTCGCAGGTTTCTTTCCTGTCCTCGCCTGCTTCAGTTTTCGTGCCTGCGTGAATGTATTTAAACAAAGAGCTCATTGAAGTGTCTGGAGGCCCCTCGCTAGGCAGGCGGTATCATTTAATTACACGATCTTGTTCCCGTTGCAGATCCAGTAGCGAGTGATGAGCAAAACATATAATTCATGGCTGCATAATAAGGGCCCCGGGTTTTGTGAGGAGAGCATCCGCTGTCTCATCGCCTCAGTACTGTCTACGCTGAGGCAGGGCTGTGCGTTCAGAGCACAAGGAAGAGAAAGAGAAGATTTCCCTTTACGGGGCTTTTTTTCCCAAAAGAAACCTTCCTTTTTCGGAAGAGGTGATGGAGAGAGCCTGACCCCTCCCCCACACAAACAGCTTCTACTTTCCGCAATGCCTAATTTTAGAATTAGATCGCTCAGGGAGAAGGTACCACATTACCTGTCTTGCAACATGTCATTTCACATAAAAGCCTTTACATCTCTATCTCCAGGAGTGCGGAAGCAGCACAGAATGTGATACCGGGCGGGGAGATCTCCCCGTTTGCTACGTCACTTCTAGTCCTTTTGTTTGCAAAGAGAAATCCGCGTGAAATTGTGGACTCTGCAGAAATCTTTGCCCCTCCCCACGAATAGCAAACATAGCTGAATGTGTTTACGTCAAATTAAAAAAAAACGGTTGGACAAATGACGCGTATGACAGTACATAGATGTATTTCGTCTGGATATTTATGTAAGCTCCAAAATCTGGCCTTTCCTTGGTGCACCGTTTGGATTGTTCACTTGCCGAGTGTGATTTTTTTAAGAAGAAGAGAAGAAGAAGAGATTGGATTTATACCCTGCCCTTCACTGCCCAAAGGAGTCTCAGAGCGGCTTACAAACTCCTTTCCCTTCCCCTCCCCACAACAGACACCCTGTGAGGTAGGTGGGGCTGAGAGAACTCTTGACAGAAACTGCTCTTTTTCAAGAACAGCTCTGACAGGACTATGGCTTGCCCAAGGTCACATCAGCAGGTGCAAGTGGAGGAGGAGTGGGGAATCAAACCCGGTTCTCCCTGATTAGAGTCCGCGCTCCTGTCGAGTACAAACACCTCCACTGGCGTGACAAAACTGTAGCTAATTAAACTTTAGAGGATAAACATCAGACATGAACTCGCCAAAGCCAAATGCTTCTCGGTCTCATTGATTTCCGTGGGACCGCTAAGCCCGTGCCTCACAGGGGCCATCTGAAGAAGGCCAATGACATCGATGGGCAAAAGTCCCACACTGAAATCTGTGTTTCCGATTGGCTGGATTGTGCCCAGACTTTTTATTAAATAGGATAGAGGTAATTTTTTTTAATCCTGCCCTTCTTCCAACAGGCCCAGGGCAGCTGTACTTCACTCTCCCTCCCTCCATCTTATCCGCACAACAACCCTTTGGGGTAGGTTACGCTGAGAGAACGATCGGCCCAGGTCTACCCAGTAAGCTTCCATGAAAGAGTGAGGATCTGAACCCAGGTCTCCCAGATCAAATTCTATCAATCTAACCACACTGGCTCCTTTGCCATACCACATTCGATTCCCCAGAGAGAAAGGGACCCTGCGCCCTAAAGGGCATCGTCTTCAGCCCAAATCATGAGTCAGTCTCTGTCCCTGTCTCTCTGTCTCTGTCTCTCTCTGTCTCTCTCTGTCTCTCTCTCTGTCTCTGTCTCTCTCTGTTTCTCTCTCTGTCTCTGTCTCTCTGTCTCTCTCTCCCCCCCCCGCCTTGCCCTCTCTGGGGGTCTCCACACTGGGCCAGGCTGATGCGGTTTTTGCTTTCCTGCTGCAGCTGCAGATACGGTGGAGCATCAACAAGGCTTCCACGAGGCAGGTTTTCCGTAGTTTTCTCGAAGTGAAGGATTCTGCAGTTTGGTGTAGTGGTTAAGTGCGCGGTCTCTAATCTGGGAGAACCAGGTTTGATTCCCCACTCCTCGACTTGCATCTGGCTGGATGACCTTGGGCAAGCCATAGTCCTGTCAGAGCTGTTCTTGAAAAAAAGAGCAGTTTCTGTCAAGAGCTCCCTCAGCTCCACGTGCCTCATAGGATGTCTGTTGTGGGGAGGGGAAGGGAAAGGAGATTGTAAGCCGCTCTGAGACTCCTTCATGTAGTGAAGGGCGGGGTATAAATCCAATCTCCTCCTCCTCCTCCTCCTCCTCCTCCTCCTTCTTCCATAAAGAGGCATGATGTCACCTCCCAGTTTTCCCTGGAAGTGAAATCATGCTGTTGCTACTTGCCTGCCCGCAGGTCTCTCTCAAGTTGCCAGGCTGTGTCTGACCATCTTCCTTCCAGGTTCCTGCTGGAAGTGAGATCACAGCAGTGGGACAACACCCGTTTGCATGGCCCCGTCCTCCTAAAGCTCATCCTGGGCTGGCATCCCTACAGTTTACAGGTGGGGCCTGGGGATCCCCTGGAATGACAGCTGACCTCTAGACTGCAGGGATCAGTTCCACCTTCTCTAGGCACTGCCCCAAATCTCCAGGAATTTCCCAAGCTAAATCCCTGGCATAGCCTTTTGGGGGTGGTCTCAGGGTACCCCCACCCCTTTCCCTTCACCCACAGAAGACCTGGTTGGACCCAACCCAGTCGTGGGGAGAAGAGAAGGACGGCCTGTAAATTACATGACCTTCTCTTCCTCCCCCTTCTGACTTCTGCGATGTCTAAATGAAAGGTGAATGAATTCTTAAATTCAGGTTGGTAACAACGTTAACAAAAAAAGGGAGCTTTGTCAGAATGTCTGATAACATCTGAATCCTCGCTACAGAGGAGAGTGTCCATGAAGACGTACGGAAGCGGCGTTACAAGAGAGTATTTTGGGGGTACCGGAGCGATTTCTGGAGAGAAAAGCAACTGCTAGGATTTATTGAAAAGCGTCAGTCTAGCCTCATAAGACATCAGCCTACACACACACATATACACACCCGCTCTGAGAAGGCAGCTTCCTTACCCCCACTCTGATTTTGCCAAGAGCAAGAGTAGAAGCACATCTGTAGATTTTTCACCTTAATGAAACCCTCGCAAGAATAAATCCTGGGCTCCCTGCACCCCACGTGCCTCCCCTTCAGAAACCCAGCCATTCCTTCCCCTATGAAGGAAGGCTGAAGCGCTCGGGGCTCTTTAGCTTGGAGAAACGACGACTGAGGGGGTGACATGATCGAGGTTTACAAGATTATGCATGGGACGGAGCAGGTAGAGAAACGAGTCCTTTTCTCCCTTTCTCCACAATACAAGAACTCCTGGGCGCACCATGAAATTGCTGAGCAGTCGGGTTAGAACGGTTCAAAGGAAGTTCTTCTTCACCCAAAGAGTGATTAACACGTGGAATCCACTGCCACAGGAGGTGGTGGCAGCAACAAGCATGGACAGCTTTAAGAGGGAATTAGATCAACACATGGAGCAGAGGTCCATCAGTGGCTCTTAGCCACAAGGCATAGATAGGGACTCTGGGGCAAGTGATGCTCTGTATTCTTGGTGCTCAGAGGGGGTCAACAGTGGGAGGGCTTCTAGTGTCCTGGCCCCACTGGTGGACCTCCTGATGGCCCCTGGTATTTTTGGCCACTGGGTGACACAGAGTGTTGGACTGGATGGGCCATTGGCCTGATCCAACATTGGCTTCTCTTGTGTTCTTATGTCTGGGGCAAGTGAGGCTCTGTATTCTTGGTACTTGGGGGGGCAACAGTGGGAGGGCTTCTAGGGTTCTGGCCCTGCTGGTGGACCTCCTGATGGCACCTGGGTTTTGGCCACTGTGTGACACAGAGTGTTGGACTGGATGGGCCATTGGCCTGATCCAACATGGCTTCTGTTATGTTCTTATGTCTGGAGCAGTGATGCTCTGTATTCTTGGTGCTTGGGAGGGCAACAGTAGGAGGGCTTGTGGAGTTCTGGCCCCGCTGGTGGACCTCTTGATGGCACCTGGGTTTTGACCGTGGTGTGGCACAGAGTGTTGACCTGGATGGGCCACTGGCCTGATCTAACATGGCTTCTCTTATGTTCTTATGTCTGGGGCAGTGATGTTTTGTGTTCTTGGTGCTTGAGTGCCCACAATGGGAGGACTTCTGGAGTTCTGGCCCCACTGCTGGACCTCCTGATGGCCCCTGGTATTTTTGGCCACTGTGTGACACAGAGTGTTGGACTGGACGGGCCGTTGGCCTGATCCAACATTGGCTTCTCTTATGTTCTCCCCAGTCCGGCCTCCTAAAGAGCTATGGGGCGGACAGTGGCTTGGTGGCCAGGCCGGCTCACTTGGAACGACCAGCTGGAGTTGCCGTGGATGTCGCCGCACTCGTTTGGAATATTCACTGCCACGTGGGGGCCGCGTGTGTGGCTGCCACGATTTGCATGGACTCCTTGTGCCGTGATAATGGAAACCACCACAGCCACTTGCATATAGCAGGGCACCGACTCTCACACGAGCATGCCTCTGTGGTTCCCCTGCATGCCCTCGATGCCTTCCTCGACATCTGCTGTGGATGCGCCATGCAACTCGGATAGCGAACGGGGCGGGGACTTGAGCTCACAGAGAAGAATGAGCAGAAGGAAACATAGGGACATAGACCTGGAAGGGATACCCAAGGGTCATCTAGTCCAACCCCCTGCACAATGCAGGAAATTCATAGCCACTCCCCCCACCACTCCCCCAGTGACCGCTGTTTAGGGATCCCTGGCCTCCGGGTGGGACCTGGGGATCCCCCGGAATTACTCCTCATCTCCAGACTACAGAGATCAGTTCCCCCGGAGGAAACGGATGCTTTGGAGAGTGGGCTCTGTGGCTCCACCCCAAAATCTCCAGGACATTCCTAAGCTGGATCTGGGGGCTCTGCGGCCCCTCATCCCCCACCAGTGGCCAGGAGGGACCTGGCAGCCCTGTGCCCTGCAGGATGCCCAGGGGAAGACCAAAAAAAAAAAAAAAGCTCTCCAAGATTCCTGGGCCAATCGGGCTTGGAGGAAAATACCCTCCTGACCAATGCTCCCTCTAAGCTGTGGGGTCCTGTGAGCAAAATTTCTCCTTTGTGAGCTCCTGGCATTAAAGTTGTGAGCGAGGGATTTGGCTGCTGCATCAATTAGTTTGCCCTGGAGCCCCATCCTTCCTGAGCTGAGACAAAAATGTGTGAGCGAGTTCACGTTAACTCAGGTTAGAGGGAACACTGCTCCAGAGCCAGCTGGGTGTCGTGGTTAAGTGCATGGACTCAAATCTGGGACAACCGGGTTTGATTCCCCATTCCTCCACTTGCAGCTGCTGGATAACCTTGGGCAAGCCATAGTTCAGACAAGAGCTGTCCTTGAAAGGGTAGTCCTCGAAAGAGCTCTCTCAGCCCCGCCTACCTCACAGGGCGTCTGTTGTGGGGAGGGGAAAGGAAAGGATATTGTAAGCTGCTCTGAGACTCCGAGTGACGGGCAGGGTATAAATCCAATCTCCTCCTCCTCCTCCTCCTCCTCCTCCTCCTCCTCTTCTTCTTCTTCCTCTTCTTCTTCTTCTTCTTCTTCTTCTTCTTCTCTCTTCTTCTTCTTCTTCTTCTTCTTCTTCTTCTTCTTCTTCTTCTTCTTCTTCTTCTTCTTCTTCTTCTTCTTCTTCTTCTTCTTCTTCCTTCCTGATCCTAAAGTGTTGATCACATGTAAGAAAGGGTCACAAGAACCGAGCACTGACTCTTCCCTTCCTGCCCTCCCTCTCACAATCTGCCTCAATTCATAGGGACCCACAGAATCAGCGCCGCTGTCAGAGGGCCATCGAGCCTCTGCTTAAAAACCTCCGCAGAAGGAGAGCCCTCCACCTCCCCTGTTCCCCTGAGGAACCCCTCTAATGGTCAGGAAGTTCTTCCCAATGTTCAGCCAAAAACTCTTTTGATTTAATTTCAGCCCGTCGGTTCTTGTCCAACCTTCTGGGGCAACAGAAAACACTCGAGCTACAGAAGGGGAAGGTTTCTAACATTCTGTTCGGATCCGTTCCTCCAAGCATCTTGCTGTCCTAGTTATCTGGTCTAGTTTCCAAAGCAGAACCGATGAATTAGGGGCCCTCCGGTATTTCATACTTGAAGTCCCAGATTTTCAGCAGAGCACGGCGTGGAGGTTTGCTGCTGGTTTCAGTCCCCCCCCACCCACCCCGGTGTATGTAGGCAATCATAAAACTACCAAAAAAAAAAGCAGTCTGGTTATAATCCTATCTGTGGTTGTATCAAGATGCATTTACCCACACGCATCTCACTTGATGCAGAAATCTCGATGCAGTCCCATCTATAGTTGCATTGCAGACAGGGCCGGCTCCAGGTATTTCTGCGCCCTAGGCGGGTGCAGATCCCAACCTCCCGGTTGGGCCTGGAGACCCAGCCATGCCGCCCCCCCTCCTCTCCCCCCCAGGGAGGAGGGGGAGGGTGGGCAAGCTGTGCCCCAGCTGGGTGCTCTGCAGCGGCGGCGGCGGGGAGTCCCCGCTGGCCGCTGCCGCCTCCCCCCCACCAGAGAGGAGGGGGAGGGCGACTTGCGCCCTAGGTGGGCGCTTTTCAGCGGCGGCAGCAGGGAGATCCTGCTGGCCACCACTGGCCGCCTCCTCCTCCTCCTCCTCGGGAGGGGAGGGCGACTTGAGCCCTAGATGGGCGCTTTCTGGTGGTGGTGGCAGCGGCAGCAGGGAGATCCTGCTGGCCGCCACCGGCCTCCTCCTCCTCCTCCTCCCCCCCCAAGGAGGAGGGGGAGGGCAACTTGCGCCCTAGCCGGGCGCTTTTCTATGGTGGCGGCGGCGGGCGCCCGGTTAGGGCGGCGGGGGGGTCTTTTCGGAGGGGGAGCGGGGCATGATTTGGCACCCCTGAGGCCGGCGCGCCCTAGGCGAGCGCCTAGTTCGCCCAATGGGCAATCCGGCCGTGATTGCAGATAGCCTTTGGCATGATTTCCTCTCTGTGCACGTGTGCGTCAGCATGCCATGTTCCCTCTAAGCTGAGTTAGTGTGAGCTAGCTCACAGTTTTTTAGCCTCCGGCTCACACATTTGTGTCTTTGCTCAGGCAGAATGGCTCCAGAGCAAACTAATTTAGGCAGTAGCCAGATTGCTCGCTCACAACTTTAATGTCAGTAGCTCAGAAAGGAGAATTTTTGCTCACAAGGCTCCACAGCTTAGAGGGAGCATTGTTCGGCAGCCATATGGATGGGAAACAGCAAAAGGAACAGGGAGCCGCGTGTGTTCCCATTTTTGGGATTAATTTTTAAAATTCTCCTTAGCTGTGCCGGAATGAAAGGGGAGCAGAACGCGGAGCGCAGTGAACTTCTAATGCACGATGCGAACGGAGTCATCGCCGCGAGGGGTGCTGTGTTCCTTCATTCACGACCCAGGCAGAAGTTCACCTTTGGTTAAGGAAGAGCTGAAGGAGCCCGCCTTTCCTCCTCCGGAACAAAGTTCGATGTCAGGCTCTTCAGAAAGTCAGTCAAACACCAGGCTTCATAAAGAAGACAGCGTTTATTGAAAGCAGTTCTAAAGGCACGGTAACATCTCTTTGTCAGTGATGGCTGACTCTAAAGAGACACCCACAATTATACCAGCTTGAAATGCCCTCCCTCTCTATTTACCAATAGTCACTGAGCTCGCGCACAGGGAAAAGGAGCGAAAGTAGTAAAGCAGTAAATAACCAAAATGCCCCAGAGCTGTCCCAGTAGAGGAAACCAGAACTGTGAGACCAAGGACATTTGGTGAGAGAACAGAGTGCCCGGGCAGTGGAATTCTGAATCTCCTAGGCAACCTGCACACCTCCCCACATTCCAGAGCATGAAAAGTTACAGACCATCCCTCCCTCCTACCCTTCCATCCATCTGATGTCAGGATTACCTGACAGTCCAGTCCAGTGGTGCCTTCAGGACCAACCAAGTTTTATTCGAGGCGCACACACAAAAGCTTGAACATTGAATCAAACCATGTTGGTCTTCAAGGCGCTGCTGGACTTGAACTTTGCTCTGCTGCAGCAGCCCCCAACTGTCAGCTGTGCTGCCACGACTGGGGGGGGGGGCTGCGGTGGCTGATGAAATATTTCTTGTTACGCTGGAATGTTCACTTTCACTTCTTCTCACCAGGCCTTATCTCCCCACCTGGCCGTCTGGCCTTGGTACCGCTCTCCTGATGCTTTGCTGGGAATGTAAAGCTGTTAGTTTAGGCGCACTGCAACTGTTTCCCTGACTGGCTCCATAGAGGGCTAATCTGCATTTAGCATTTGCTCCGTTGTTTTACCAAACCCACACTGGAACAGAAAAAGATGCAGTTCAAAACCACATTCAAGTACCTGGGGCCAACACTGTGCTGACTGCAGAGTCACCCCGAATGGCCATAAAATGGCCATAAATCTATGCAGGCAAGCCCCCATTACACCAGAGATCAAAGGAAGTGAAAGCAGCCTGCAGTCTGGACACTGCCATAAAATGCCACACTCAATCAAAGTGAAAGTGGCATGCAATGTAGATGGGGATTTCTGTTCCAGTGTGGGTTTGGTAAGACAGCGGAGCAAATGCTAGGTGCAGATCGGGCCTTAGTCAGGGGACCTCACTTTGAAACCCATATGTCTGTTCACCTCCCGCCTTTACAGCCAGTTCTGACACTAAATGTACACCCAGAACGCTTGCCTTTACTGTACTCAATAAACTTGAACTTCTCTGAAGGAAGGTTGCTAAGAACTGATTGCTGTGAGACTCTTGACACCAACATGACTGCCCACCTGAATCTGTCCTCCTTCAGTTGCGAGAGGACTCGATCCTCCTCCACTCTTCTCTGCTTGTTCCTTGAATGAGTCACATGGCTGGTGTAGAGCCATGCCTGGAGGCTTTGGTCCTCTTAACTTGCCTCCGAGCCTGACTTTTGGCTCAGAGCTGCAGGGTAACCAGGCCCTAATCCGTGTGTTACTCCAAGACCAATGCTCCTTCTAAGCTGTGGAGTCTTGTGAGCAAAAATTCTGTGTGGTGAGCTACTGGCATTAAAGTTGTGAGCGAGCAATTACTGCATGAATTAGTTTGCTCTGGAGCCCTCCTTCCTGAGCTAAGACAAAAACGTGTGAGCCGGAGGCTAAAAAACTGTGAGTTAGCTCACACTAACTCAGCTTAGAGGGAACACTGCCCAAGACAGCTTTATTAAATAAATGTCTTGCCTTTGCTTTGAATGTGAAATTAGCTGCAAAGGCAGAACTAGCAAGAGGCTGGGGTTATAGCGTGGATCTCCTATCAGTTTTTACGGAGACAGCTCCCTTTAGATCCTTCTTTCAAGGCAATGACCAGTCCAAATTGTAACAGAATTGGGTTTTATTTAACTAATAATAATAATAATAATCTAGACATTTATATTCAGATCAGAGGCGGTGGCTCAATTGGTTAAGACGCTGAACTGCAGGCTGTGGAAGGTCAGTAGTTCAGTAGTTCGAGACCCGAGAGTGCCGCATGATGGGGTGAGCTCCTGTCTCTAATTCCAGCCCTGCCAACCTAGCAGTTCGAAAGCAAGAAATTGCAAGTAGATAAATAGGTACCACTTCGTGGGAAGGTAACAGCGTTCCGTGCGCCTTGTGTTTAGTCATGCTGGCCACATGACCATGGAAACGTCTTCAGCAGCGCTGGCTCTTCGGTTTGAAATGGAGATGAGCACTGCAGCCCTAGAGTCGGATTCGACTGGCTTTCAAGCAAGGGAACCTTTACCTTTACCTTTACAGAGGCTGCAAGCATGCAAGAAGGTATAGGAAGTGGTTAGCAGGCAAGATAGAGGGGGTTGGGGAATGTCGGAGTAATACTACACCTGTCCTGAAGGGATGAAGGAATCCAAGGTAAGATGAGAGGAGATGTGTGGATCGACCAGCGAGACCACAGAGGACCTAAGTTGTGCTCAGGGGTGTTAAGCTTTGTGCGCGCTCAGCTAAAGTCACACTGGGCATGTGCAAGACTGGGCGTGGTTATACCCCAAAATGTATCCTGAAGGTATGTTAAAGTGTGGTAGCTAGTTTCACAATGGATTGATGGGATTCCCATTGTGAAATAATAGGGCCATCTGGTGTTTCCCTGGTACCAGACAGAGGAGAAGATCCTTCCCTTAATGTTTGACAGGATGAAGCTGATTGGGTTACCATTCCACAGCAATGTTTACCTTGATGGGTCTGGCACAGGTGAGAGAAATGCAGATATCTTAGACACACATATGGAGACAGGTCTGAGAGGATTATTCCAAATGTATTTCCTGAGTTCCAGGGTGTGAAAGGATTTGGGGCATGAAACATACAGCATATACCGTTCATTACAGAGACACAGTGGCCAGTGGCTCTTTGTCCCTGCTCGCCTGTACATTTGACAGCCAAAAGACCGGCCATTTGGTCAGTAGAAGATGCCTGAGGCGAGGGCAGAGATTTGCCCATTCTTAGTCCTTTTGGACTGAGCTGACAGGAGAGAAGAGCGTGGGGGCGGGGGTGTCGCACGGAGGATGTCTGACCCTGCAGCTAGCCTGGCATTTGGCCTAAACTTCCCCAGTTAAAATGAGGTTCTCCTCCCCTCCCAGCAAAAGCCACTGTTTAAGCCAAGCCTGGCTTTATGAGGGCACTACTTGCGGAGGTTCAGAGGTCGTTTGGGGGTGTCTCTTGGGGAAAACCACCCCAGGTACTGGGTCTGGGTCTGTGCAGCTGGCTACACCTGAGCTTTGTCAGGGTTCCCGAGACCCAGCTCGTCTGCGGTGGACGGAGTCTTACCTTTGTGAGGCTTGACTCGGCCGTAGTCGAACATTTGAGAGGCTTGACTCAGGAGCCTCTCTCTGCCTCTGCTGCATGCGTGGACTCCTGCCACTGGTTTGACATGGCACAACAGAACCGTGGATAAAAATCCAGTCCAGAAAATTAAGATCCACAAATTCCTGCCATGCTGGTCCATATGTGGGCCAGAGAGAGAGAGAGAGAGAGAGAGAGAGAGAGAGAGAGAGAGAGAGAGAGAGAGAGAGAGAGAGAGAGAGAGAGCATTGCTTTTCGCCATAGACAAAGACAAATGTGCAAAGGGAGGTGCTCTGATATTCATCGTGCAGCTGCCTGTCGATTGTTCCTCTGTGCCTGGTTGCCAGGGGAGGCTGGCATTATGCCTGGTGGCCACATAATCAAGATGAGCTTTGAGGAGCTGGCTACAGACTTCTACATTTCTGAACAAGCTGTGTGGGGGCACGGCTGTTGTTGTTTTTTTCCTGAGGGCATTGGATTCCGATTTCCATTCTGTGGCAGAAGTTTTGTTCCAGGGGCTTCTCTCTCACCTGCACTCTCAGCTGGGGCAGCTGGTGTGCCTATTCATGTGTGCCTATTCACGTGCTTAAATGAGGTTTTGTGGACACAGCTTTTTCCTATTAGAGTCCATCTTGTGACTTACGTTATTCATCCTTCGTTGCAGTATCCTCATCCTTTCTTTGGATTAAGAGAACATAAGAGATAAGCCATGTTGGATCCGGGCTGTGGGCCTATCAAGTCCAATACTCTGTGTTGCCCACTGGCCAAAACCCAGGTGCCCTCAGGAGGTCCAACAGCAGGGCCAGAACTCCAGAAGCCTTCCCACTCTTGCCCCCCCAAGCACCAAGAAGACAGAGCATCACTGCCCCAGGCGGAGTGTTCCCTCTATACCTTGTGGCTAATAGCCACTGATGGACCTCAGCTCTTAAGAACACAAGAGAAGCCATGTTGGATCAGGCCAATGGCCCATCCAGTCCAACACTCTGTGTCATGCAGTGGCCAAAAATACCAGGTGCCATCAGGAGGTCCACCAGCAGGGCCAGAACTCCAGAAGCCCTCCCACTGTTGCCCTCCCAAGCACCAAGAAGACAGAGCATCATTTGACCCAGATAGAGTGTTTCATCTGTACCTTCTGGCTAATAGCCACTCATGGTCCTCTGCTCTTAAGAACATAAGAGAAGCCGTGTTGGATCAGGCCAGTGGCCAGTCCAACACCCTGTGTCGCACAGTGGCCAAAACCCAGGTAACCACAGGAGGTCCACCAGCAGGGCCATAACTCCAGAAGCCCTCCCACTGTTGCCCCCCAAGCACCAAGAAGACAGAGCATCACTTGACCCAGACAAGGGTGTTCCATCTATACCTTCTGGCTAATAGCCATTTATGGACCTCTGCTCTTAAGAACATAAGAGAAGCCGTGTTGGATCAAGCCAGGGGCCCATCCGGCCCAACACCCTGTGTCACACAGTGGCCAAAACCCAGGTGACCTCAGGAGGTCCACCAGCAGGGCCAGAACTCCAGAAGCCTTCCCACTGTTGCCTCCCCCCGCACCAGCAATACAGAGCATCACTGCCCCAGTCATAAGAACACAAGAGAAGCCATGTTGGATCAGGCCAGTGGCCCATCCAGTCCAACACCCTGTGTCACACAGTGGCCAAAACCCAGGTGACCTCAGGAGGTCCACCAGTGGGGCCAGAACTCCAGAAGCCTCCCCACTGTTGCCCCACACACACACACCAAGAAGATGGAGCATCACTGCATTGATCACTTTTCTTGCTTTTTTTTTCCTTGTAAGGAGTTTCAAGTCGTAACTAATAAGCACCAAAGAGTTTGTAAACTTCTTTTGGAGTGGCAGGGTCCGACATGTGCAGCGGTTTGAGAATGCCTTCCAGCAACTGTGGAGTGGAAACAATGTTGTTTTGTGACCAGTTGTTACCCAGAGAGCTGAACGGAGCTGTTTGTGGTTCGGCCCACCGGGGAGCAAGACAGGCGCTGCCTCTGTGGAGAAGCAAAACAAACTGGCCTCCTGCAGAACACCGGGGTGGTTTGGCTTGGGGGCTGGGCAGACAGAGATCAGGATGGCGTATTTTACATTTCAAGGAAACAGCAAGCTCCTCAAACTGAAGTGGCAGATCAGGAGGCCCACCTGTGCCTTTCACCCACAAATTCCCATGCATAAAACACCTTTTCACTTTACATTCAGGGCGGCCATTTTCGCTCCAGGAGCGGATCCTCCTCTGGGGGTTTCTTTCATGCTGCCTCTCCTGTACCTGGCAGGAGACAAATAATCTTTGAAACTGTGGGAAATAATCTGTCTAAAAGTCTGCTAGGAAGACCCGGAAGCAGCATCAGGTCTGCTCTAGGAATGACCAGAAATCCTTGTGGTTTTACCATAGAATGTCTTGCGATTCCCTAGGGGACATGATGTCATTATGGGGTTTCCCCTGGAAGTGATGTCACGCCTTTACTGACAGCACCCCTCCCCTGTCCCAAATATGGAAGTTTTTATGATACCGTATTAAAACAATATGGGAGTTTTTACTATTTCATGCCCCAAATATGGAAGTTTTTACGATACCGTATTGAAACAAGAATATGAAATTGTCAGGTAATCCTGCCATTGGATGGATGGACGGGTAGGAGGGACGGATGGTCTGCAACTTTTCACACTCTGGAATGTAGGGAGGTGTGCAGGTTGCCTAGGAGATTCAGAATTCCACCGCCTGGGCAATCTGTTATCTCACCAAATGTCCTTGGTCTCACAGTCTGGGTTTCCGCTGTTTGGGACAGCTCTGGGGCCTTTTGGTTATTTACTGCTTTAGGACTTTCGCACCTTTTCCCACGCGCGGGCTTAGTGCCCATTGGTAGATAGAGAGGGGGGGCATTTCAAGCTGGTATAACTGTACGTGTATCCTTAGAATTAGCTATCACTGACAAAGAGATGTTACCGTGCCTTTAGAACTGCTTTCAATAAACGCTATCTTCTTTATGAAGCCTGGTGTTTGACTGACTTTCTGAAGAGCCTGACAGAAATGCTGTAGTCTTCAGAACTTCAGAACTCCATACAGGTGGGATCAGCTAGAATCCTGTTATTTTATTCAGAGTACGTGTTCCATTATCAGGTACAAGTTCATTACCTGGTTGCTTCTGGCACAGAGAGTGAATAAAACATGTGGCAATTGCTAACTAGGTACGAGAGGGGGAAATGCTGTAGTCCTGCGCAGATATTCCAAAAGCGTGTACCCGGAATGATGGGGGGCAGAGTGGGATTGTGACCGCTCTCTCCCCATCTCCTCGGAAGATCTGCCCCCCTCTTCCCTAATGTACACAGAACTGTACCCAAAGCAGACAGTCACGAACCAGAGCAAAAAACAGGGGCTCTGATCATGCACACGCTTAACGTGTGCATAAGACTCTGTGCAGAGCTCACCGGAAACCCAACTTACCGTGTCCTCTCTCTGCCGCATGCATTCCCCATGTGGCTCCAGTTATTAACCCTGATTGACCCACACTTCTGGGACCTGAATTGCTGGTGCTTTCGGGTTTTCCTTGGCTCTTTTTTGAGGGAGGCGATTTGTGACAGTCACTCAGGGAAAGGTCATGTTTGTCTCCTCGCACCGCATGGGCTCCTTTGTGAGCTGCGCAAGTTCTTTAAGCGCGAGCCATGAAGGAGAATAACAAAAAAAAATTTTAAAAAGGAAAAGGAAACGTGGAAAGGAGATCGCTCTGAATTACCAAATGTCCTTGATCAAATCTTGGGAAGTCACATCCCCTTCCTATTCGTCATTTTGGTAGATCTGTGACCCTAAGAAAGTGAATTCTTCCACACATTCGATCTCTTCATTGTCAGCTGTTATTTTGACGTTTCTCTTCTTCTCGGTGGTCATGAACTTGCTCTTTTTGATGTTTAGGGAGAGGCCAAACTTCTCACTTCCCTCTTTGATTTTCTTGATCAGTATTCCAGGCCTTCTTTAGTTTCCGAGATAAAGGTAAATGTTTCCTTGCTCAAAAGCCAGTCGAATCCGACTCTAGGGGAGGTGCTCATCTCCGTTTCCAAGTCAAAGATCCAGCGCTGTCCAAAGATGTTTCTGTGGTCATGTGGCCAGCATGACTGTGGCCAGCAGTTTGGTGAGCAATTTTGGTGTAGTGGTTAAGTGCATGGACTTCCCCGCTCCTCCGCTTGCACCTGGATGACCTTGGGCAAGCCGTAGTTCTGGCACAGCTGTTCTTGAAAAAGAACAGTTTCTCTCAGAGCTTTCTCAGCCCCACCTACCTCACAGGGTGTCTGTTGTGGGAAGGGGAAGGGGAAGGAGTTTGTAAGCCGCTCTGGGACTCCCTTGGGTAGTGAAGGGTGGGGCATAAATCCAATCTCCTCCTCCTCTTCTTCTAAACGCCAAGGTGCACGGAATGCTGTTACCTTCCCACCGAAGCGATACCTATTTATCTACTTGCAATTTCTTGCTTTCGAACTGCTAGGACGGCAGGAGCTGGGGCCAGAGACAGGAGCTCACTCCGTCACACGGCACTCGGGTCTCGAACTGCCAAACTACCGGCCTTCCAGTCTGCAGTTCAGCATCTTAACCTCTGAGCCACTGTGTGGTATTCTGAGATAGGGCAAATCCCCCACAAACCAGAGACACCATTGCTGAAGTACCTACCTGATATCCCTGGAGACCGACAAATGGTTGGCTTACATATGATCACTGCTGCCACCAGGCTGGTTTTTGCCAGGCAACAGAAACAAAAAAAAATATCCCTAAGCTACAAGACTGGTTGTTGAAAATAGAGGAGATCTACGCTTTAGTGAAATTAACTGCTTATCAGAAAAATAGAGATACTCCCAGAGCAGACCTTCTACGGTCAAGAGCGATATAAAAAATGGAACCAGCAACTGTGTAATTGGAAATAGCATTAAAATTGTTGGTTGCTGCAGGGTGTAAGGGGGTATAGATCGGCAGTGTATCTTATGTGAGTTCATATTTATGTCTGTTATTTGTTTTTAAATAAAAATTTAAAACCTGGGAGGGGGGAAGAAAAATAAACAGGGGCCTGGAAAGGAAAACCTCAGTTCCCACAGTGGGATTGCATCTGTGGTTTGGAAGGGTCTGAGAGAGAGGCGGGGAGGCCAAGTCCAATGCTCCCTCTAAGCTGTGGAGTCCTGTGAGCAAAAATTCTACTTTATGAGCAACTGGCACTAAAGTTGTGAGGGGGCGATTTGGCTGCTCCATAAATAAGTTGGCTCTGGAGCCGTCCTTTCGGAGCTAAGACAAAAATGTGTGAGCCGGGGGCTTAAAAACTATGAGCTAGCTCACACTACCTCAGCTTAGGGGGAACACTGGCCGAGTCTCGCACGTGGCACATCAGCCGTGCTTAGTCTGGCTGGGGACAAGAGACAGAGGCGGCAAAGGACTCGTGCCACTGTGGGAAGGCCAGGCCGTGAGCCTCGCTCTTCCCCCACGGGCTGCCTGAAGAGTCTGCCTCAGCTGCCCCTCCCCCCAGCATCATGGCGGTAATTAACCTTCTCCGGTTGTTTTGGGACATTTGCTGAGGCTTTCCGGTGCTGCAGCTGAGCCGTCTTTGCCGAGAGGCTGGCAGAGCAGTCAGCCAGCTCCGACATCACGTCTCTTTGTGTCAATATGTGATCTGAACAGCTGACTGTTCCTATAGACTTTGGGGTTTTTGAAAAAGCCGAGGCCGTCCTTGGCGTTGCCGGTGACTCTTTTTCCTGACACAGTTTTCACGGCATTACAGCCGGCTGATCCGTTAAGCCCTCAGACCTTGTGCTCACGAAAGAGCTTCCAGCAAGAGCTTCAATCATCGTATTTATTTGCTTCATTTATGCCCCAGAGTTCTCGCCGATGGGCATGCAAAGCAGCTTACATCTATTGGAGGTTAACTGGTGAGGTTTGTCCAGTTCCCACTAGTTAGCAGAGTGCTTAAATAAAGCTACGAATGCAGCAGCGTCACCTTGTCAGGTTACTCAGCTCACAAAGCTACACGGAGCCACGTTGCAAGTTTAACAGAGAAATGCTTCTCTCTTTATTTGAGAACTACACTTTTGGATAGGAAAGAGTAGGGACATGTTAGAGTACTAGCTTACTAGGTAAGGATGGAAGCAGATGACAAGAGGGCCGTCTGCCTCACGGCGCCAAGAGAGGACAGCATGTCGTCCCTCTTGGTGTGTGCGGGAAGAAGGGGGAGTTTTGTCAGAGAGAGTGAATGAAAGGAAGGAAATTGTCCCGCAGAACACAATCTGCATTTCAAAGGGGACCAGTGACAGAGGAGGAAACCCAGGAAGGAAAGGTCAAGTGTGCCTATCTAGCTATCTAGTCTCTCTCTCGCCACTTGCTTTCTGGAGGTCGGAGACAGGGGGCAGGGCCTTCACTTCCAACAACATATGGAGCAGAGGTCCATCAGTGGCTATTAGTGACAAGGTGTAGATGGGAACTCTCAGTCTGGGGCAGGTGATGCACTCTATTCTTGGTGCTGGAGGGGCAGCAGTGGGAGGGCTTCTGGTGCCCTGGCCCCACTGCTGGACCTCCTGAGGGCACCTGGTATTTTTGGCTACTGTGTGACAGAGTGTTGGACTGGATGGGCCATTGGCCTGATTCAACATTGGCTGTTTTTATGTTCTTATGTTCTTATTCTCCCTTCCTCCGTTTTATTCTCCCAACAACACTGTGAGGCGAGTTAGGCCAGAGGCGTCAAACTCATTTGTTACGAGGGCCGGATCTGACATAAAAGCTACTTGTTGGGCTGGGCCATGTTTGCCATAAAATGAAATCCCAGGTACCGGAGATATAAACTTTATAGACACAGGCAAACCAAATTAACAATATTATTCTTGCCCAAAATACAAACAAAAGCAATTGACTCCTAGGAGTTAAAGCAATTGATTTACTCGGGAATCCAAAAAAGCCCCAATGAATCTATTTCATCTTATGCAAGACTAGGTTTTTTCCAAGGGATACCATACCCACCCCCTCGCCATTACCTGTCATCTCTTGGCAGCTTTGACCGCGCGCACCTCACCGTGTGTGCCCACCTGCTCTCCCCCCACCCCCAGAAGCCTCCAGTCTGGCCTCTCTTTCACCAGCTGTCCGTAGGCCAGATAAGAACTCTGGAGGGGCCGGTTCCAGCCCCTGGGCCGCGTGTTTGACACTCCTGAGTTAGGCTGAGAGGGCGTGCGCTTAATTTCTGAGATCTGAACAGAGCGCGTGTCCAGTGGCAGCTTTAAGACCAACAAAGTTTTTTATTCAAGGCACAAGTTTTTGTATGCACGCAGACTGCTTCGGATACACAGTGTGGCTTGACCGCGATAGCCGATACCCAGAATAGAATTTTGTTAGTCTTAAAGATGTTGCTGGTCTCGCACCTCATTCGGAGACACTGGGCCAGCCTAGCCCCTCCAAGCGTCAGGCTCTTGAATTAGTCCACTCTCAGTCCGATAGTCTTTTATGAAAGCTTTATTAGAAACAGAGATTGGGATGCGCACAAGAGAGATCTCTTGTTCAGACTAAGGGACAGATCAAGGGGCAGGTATTGCATAGGCAATAGGTCAGTATCCCACAATGCAATGGTGCTGCAGTGGGCATTCATTCACTCTCTCGCCTTCATTCACTCCCCCTCTCTTCATACTACCCAGCACTACCAAAGTTTACTATCCAGCACCAGATGTTTCTCCAAGGCTGGCCACACATCTTGGGGCCCGTTCTCATGGGAAAGTCGTTGCAAGCAAAGCTAACCTACCCCTTCACACATACATGCGAAATATATGGCATTCGCACTTGCTCCTCCCTTCCCTCGGAATTGTATGGCAGAGAGGGCTAGAGAGGGGTGAGGCCAAATGGCCATGGTGGCTTGGAAGTGAAAGGCAACAAACGAAAGCCCATGTCACCATGACAATCAGCAGACCCCGATTCTGACACCAAGTGAGGATTAATAATTGTGCGTCATCAAGTCACAACTGAGTCATGGTGAACCCAGGACCACGTGGGTTTTTAAGACAAGGGACGAACAGAGGCGGTTTACCGTTGCCTGCCTCACAGAGGCGGATTGCCCTTGCCTGCCTCCGCGTTGCAACCCTGGACTTCCCTGGTGGTCTCCCATCCAAGTGCTAACCAGGGCTGACCCTGCTTAGCTTCCGGGATCTGACAAGATCGGGCTATCCTGGGCCATCCAGGTCAGGGCAGGCATCTGTTGGTCAGGAGGTTATTTGGGTTTCTAAACAAACTGCACCGTGTGTGCCAAAATTCTAGCAGCCGTTGTCAAATCATGTGACAATTTTTGCAGTAGCAGCCTTTAAATTCTTCCATGTCTTCCTGTAGAACGAAGTTTATTGTGGGATGGGGGCTTGCTGTTTACGTCTCCAGTTGCAAAAGCAGTAAAGACAATAAATACATTTCTACCATGGAAGCTGACTGAGTGACCTTAAGCCTGTCAAAAATTCTCAGCCTGGCCTACTTCGCAGGGTCGTTGTGAGAAACTGGAGGTGGAGAGAAGGATGTTCTGAGCCGCTTTGAGTCCCAACTGGGGAGCAAAAGTGGTATATAAATAAATAACCGAAACATCCTAAATGCAATTATTATTTGTAGGCTGCCTTGAGCCAAAAGGAAAGGCCAGAATATAAATATTTTTATATATATTTGGTGGGAAGCCTGGCAGCCCTAGACTGCAGAGAACACGTCTCGTCCTCATGGTGTTTGGAGAAAGAAGCAGCAAGGGAAGGAAACAGCTGGACAAAGGAATCCCTAGAGAACAGCATTCTGGGTAAGCAGAGAGGCAACCACAGAGCAGACAAGAAGGACAGAGGAACTGATCTGTCTGATCTTTCTAGCTTCCGCTGCCCCCTCTGAAGATACTGATGTGCTCTGTATGAAGGAACATCAGACAGCCCATCACTTCCAACAGAAACTGTGGGGAAATCGGCCACGTGGAAGGAAGCCTGGTGGCTGTTGTGGCTGCATTGGCTGCTGGAGCATTGACGGGAAAACCACACAAGCCCCACCCCCTATCCCCCAGCAGCTAAGTGAGCCAGCAGCAATGCTCACTGGGGAGTCCTCTCCCTGTGGGAGCCGGGCCAGTTTCAGCAGTGAATCCTTCTTGGCTGGGGTTTTGACAGATGCCTGATGGTCTATGATGGCTGGAGGTGGGATGAGGCGATGACTAAAGGGAGGCCTTCAGCCAGTGAGCCTGGATCTGTACTAGGAGACTCTCTTGCTGGTTGGGCAAGAAGGAGGAAGGTGAAAGAGTCATTAAGATGTGGAATTCTCTGCCGCAGGAAGTGGTGGCAGCTACAAGCAAAGAGAGCTTCAAGAGGGGATTGGACAAGCATATGGAGCAGGGGTCCATCAGTGGCTATTTGCCGCAAGGTATATGGATGAAATACTATGTCTGGGGCAGAGATGCTCTGTCTCCTAGGTGCTTGGGGGCACAGTGGGAGGGCTTGTGGAGTTCTGACCCTGCTGGTGGACCTCCTGGTGGCACCTGGGTTTTGGCCACTGTCTGATACAGAGTGTTGGACTGGATGGACCACTGGCCTGATCCAACACGGCTTCTCTTATGTTCTTAAGAGCAGACGTCCATAAGTGGCTGTTAGCCAGAAGGTATAGATGGAACACTCTGTCTGGGTCGTATGATGCTCTGTCTTCTTGGCGCTTGGGAGGGCAACAGCGGGAGGGCTTCTGGAGTTCTGGCCCCAGTGGTGGACCTCCTGATGGTACCTGAGTTTTGGCCACTGTGTGACCCAGAGTGTTGGACTGGATGAGCCACTGGCCTGATCCAACATGGCTTCTCTTACGTTCTTATGTCTGGGGCATTCATGCTCTGTATTCTTGGTGCTTGGGGGGGGGCACTTCCGGAGGACTTCTGGAATTCTGGCCCCGCTGGTGGACCTCCTGATGGCCCCTGGTATTTTTGGCCACTGTGTGATGCAGAGTGTTGGACTGGAGGGGCCATTGACCTTATGCAACATGGCTGCCCAGGGAGGGCAGGGTCTGGGGAAGAGGAGGGGGCGAGATCAGTGCAGTATAATCCACATAGTCTGCCCTTTGAAGCTGCCATTTTCTTCAGGGGAACTGATCTCTGTAGCCTGGAGATCAGCTGTAGTCCCTGGAGATCTCCAGGCCCCACCTGGACATTGGCAACCCTATTCCCCAGCTCGAGCTGCTTCCTCCCATTCTTTACCGTCTCTCTTGGCACCCTCCTTTTCCTGCTTCTGTGAGAGAGAAGCATCTGGACAGGAAAATCTGGCAGTGTGACGTACCATCCAGGTTCGTCAGGTTCTCAAACAGAGAGCAGATTGGGGGGGGGGGGTTCCTCTGCCAGCCCTTTCTTCCACCTCAGAACTCACTCAGTGGCAAAGCAGAGAGGAATAATTTATGGAAATGTATTGAGCGAAAATGAGGCGTCGCAGACTCTGAGCTCCGGAGAAAAACTCAACTTTATTGAGAAAGTGATCAGGGATTGTTTATGAAAATACAGTGGCAATTCAGAAGAAGAAGAAGAAGAAGAAGAAGAAGAAGAAGAAGAAGAAGAAGAAGAAGAAGAAGAAGAAGAAGAAGAAGAAGAAGAAGAAGAAGAAGAAGAAGAAGAAGGAGGAGGAGGAGGAGGAGGAGGAGGAGGAGGAGGAGGAGGAGGAGGAGGAGGAGGAGGAGGAGGAGGAGGAGGAGATTGGATTGATACCCCGCCCTTCACTGCCCAAACGTCTCAGAGCGGCTTACAAACTCCTTTCCTTTCCCCTCCCCACAACAGACACCCTGTGAGGTAGGTGGGGCTGAGAGAACTTCTGACAGAAACTGTCCTTGAGAGAACAGCTGTGCCAGAGCTCGTGACTGACCCAAGGTCACATCAGCAGGTGCAAGTGGAGGAGTGGGGAATCAAACCCAGTTCCCCCAGATAAGAGTCGGCGCACTGAACCACGACACCAAACTGGAGTGTGTGTGTGTTTGTGGACAGGTATTGCACGGAATACCAAAACAGGAAAACAGAAAAAGGCACTGTGGGGAAAAGCCTTGGCTCCTGGAAGGTTAGCAAACAGACTATAAAAATTGCTTCCTCTGACCTAGGAACAAGCAGGAGGCTGGGGAAGGAAATTGACCCATGGCTTTCCAGAAGCACCTGAGCTACCTCTTTAGAGCCAGTTTGGTGTAGTGGTTAAGTGCGCGGACTCTAATCTGGGAGAACCGGGTTTGATTCCCCACTCCTCCACTTGCACCTGCTGATGTGACCTTGGGTCAGTCACAAGCTCTGGCACAGCTGTTCTTGAAAAAAGCCGTTTCTGTCAGAGCTCTCTCGGCCCCACCTACCTCACAGGGTGTCTGTTGTGGGGAAGGGAAGGGAAAGGAGTTTGTAAGCCACTCTAAGACTCCAAGTGAAGGACGGGGTATAAATCCAATTTCTTCTTCTTCTCTTCTTTAGAAATGCCAGTGGATCTGGCAGAAGAAGAAGAGATTGGATTTATACCCTGCTCTTCACTACCCAAAGGAGTCTCAGAGTGGCTTACAATCTCCTTTCCCTTCCCCTCCCCACAACACCTTGTGAGGTCAATGGGGCTGAGAGAGCTCTGACAGAAACTGCTCTTTTTCAAGGACAGCTCTTGTCAGAACTATGGCTTGCCCAAGGTCATCCAGCCAGGTGCAAGTGGAGGAGTGGGGAATGAAACCCGGTTCTCCCAGATTAGAGTCTGCGCACTTAACCACTACACCCCCCCCTTCTCCAGGCTGTGGTCACACGGTCATTTTGATCAGGTTTCACTGCTGTTCCCTCTCACATCTAAAATTGCTGATCAGATGCCTGCATCCGTCTCCCGCACTGAAGTGGGCTAACTCGCGCAATCCCCCCGATTCCCTAGCGAGTTTTCCTATACCTGGGAAATCAAGTACTTTCCGGATATTTGCACTCTGAATCCATGGTTTCGCCGATCTGGACAGCCATCTCTTGCAATGATCGACATTAGGTGGCCTGAACATCCTTCTCATGATGTCCCCCCCCAAGCTTCCATCGTTGTGCGCATGAGCAATCCTGCGCTGAATAAATCCAGTGTACAAACGTGCAAGTGCACATATAGACTCCAGTGCTCGGTTGTAGGTCGCTGGTTAATTTTGTTTGCGGGGGGGGGGGCTGCAAAAACAAGGGAGTACGGCAAGTCTCAGTGGGAACGGTGATTCAGCCATGTGTATATGTGCATGCGCAAAGCCAATTTTTTTTTTTAAAGCAAGTGGCGGTGCAGCTATCTGGACCATGCCCAGAGCCTCATTGCACGATGCAAGCAGTTCAGGGAGAGAGTCGTGATTATTCCAACCCCCCAAAAAGTATTCCCGATCAAATCTATAGCAGGACCAAATTGAGATAAGCTTGCTGTGTGACCACACCCAGAGTGTGGAGAGCTAGACCAGCCCCAGAGACAATCTCCAGGAGACTCCCAGAGATTTCCCAGAATGCCTTCTAGGTGGGCTCCTGGGATGCACCTGGGTGGCCCAGGGTCCACTTGTGTGACCTGTGTGAACCAGGTCAAAAGGGGTGGAGAGGGTGATGTAAAATGGCTGGAGTCAGAGGTTTAATAAAAGTGCTTGCTTCAGCAAGGGAGGGGCTCTTGGTGCCAGTCCTTGGAAGAGGACAGACTGCTGGGCTCTGTTTTGCCGGCCAGCAGCCATCTTTAACCATGTGGCTTAGCCTGCTGGTTGCAGGGAGCCTGAGGTAATGGGACATCTTTGGAACCTTTTGCATCTTTCTAAGTTTGTACGTACCTACTCTGATTCCAACGTCTAGTTCAGTGTTTTTCAACCTTTTTTGTGCAAAGGCACACTTTTTTCATGAAAAAAATCACGAGGCACACCACCATTAGAAAATGTTAAAAAAAAATAACTCTGGGCCTATATTGACTATATATAAAGTAATTCTCTTGAATAGGAATCAAATAAACACAAAGAAATTATTTTATAATTACTTTATTATGAAATAATAATACTTTATTTTATCATTGTTCATATGTTACGGATGAAATTGGAATTTTTCCCATGGCACACCAGACAATATCTCACGCCACACTAGTGTGCCGCGGCACAGTGGTTGAAAAACGCTGGTCTAGTTAAAGTACGTTTTAGAAAGAGGTTGCATTTATAACCAACTTTTCTTTGTTCTTCCGTGTGCGGATCCATTGTTGTGCTTGGACTTATTTCTTTTTAATAAGTCCTTTTTAATATTGGATGTAACCTTAAGTTTCTGAACTGCATAGTCCTCCTACCTCTTGGACATGCTATTAGTTTGCCAGATGGGCCCCAGATTGGGAGGGAAGCGGTCAAGGCACCTGTTGCCAACCCTCCAGGGGAACTCCAACGTTGCATTCAGTCCCTGTGGTAACCAGGCGCTGGATAGCAGGAGACCTTGAGGCCTGACCTCAGAACTGGGAAGGGGGATTAAGTATCCTGTTCCTCTCTTGCAGGACCCCTAAAATGAACAGGTGGTGGCAGCGAATACCTTAGTGAAAGGGAAGAGGAATAGCTTCCTCCAGGAGTTGGTAACCCAGCAGAGGGGTGGGAAGAACAGGATCTATAGATCAAGCAGGCCTGTTCTGTCACATACATGGCTAACGTGGCTCAGGCTATCCCAATGTTGTCATATCTTGAAAGCTAAGCAGGGTTGGCCCTGGCTAGTACTTGGATGGGAGACCACAAAGGAAGTCCAGGGTCGCTACACAGAAGCAGGCAATGGCCAATCACCTCTGTTCGTCTCTTCCCTTGAAAAACCCATGAGGGGTCACCATAAGTGGGCTGCAACTTGACGGCACTTTGTAAGGTTGTGAGTTAGTTATGTTAGACCCGAGGATTTGGTTAGAGCTCTCACCTCTGGCCTAGATGGGCACCCCTGTCAAACCTGAACCTCCCCTCCTCCCCTCCTTTTGCATGCTCCAAGGGAAATGTGCACAGGCATTTCCATGTTCTGGAATTTTCAAGAGCCTTGGAAGAGCTGTGGTTCCTAGCCAGAAGGTATAGAGGGAAGACTCTGTCTGGGGCAATGATGCTCTGTATTCTGTATTCTTGGTGATGGGGGGCAACAGTGGGAGCGGCTTCTGGAGTTCTGGCCCCACTGGTAGACCTCCTGAGGGCACCTTGGTTTTGGCCACTGGGTGACAAAGAGTATCGGACTAGATGGGCCATTGGCCTGATCCAACACAGCTTCTCTTATGTTCTAATGTCTGGGGCAGTGATGCCCTATCTTCTGGTGCTTGGGGGGCCACAGCGGGAGTGGCTTCTGGAGTTCTGGCCCCGCTGGTGGACCTCCTGAGGGCACCTGGGTTTTGGCCACTGGGTGACACAGAGTGTTGGACTGGATGGGCCATTGGCCTGATCCAACATGGCGGATCCAACATGGCTTCTCTTAGGTTCTTAACTTGGGCAGACATTTCCAGCTGGGGAGCCAAGTGCTTGGGAAAGAGCCACAGCCGTCACCCAGTTTGGACCCCTCTTGACCTGTTTCTAGCGTCAAGGGACATGCCTGCATTTCCAGGCACCGAAGTCCTCGCATCACATCTAGTTTGTCTCTGAGAAGCCTCAAGATGAAAAGCTGAGATGGCTTGTGGGCAAAAAACCTGTCAGCTTCCGAGTTAATGGACCCTGCCGAGAAGCCTGCGATTGAACATTTTGCTCGGCAGTTGGTCCAATAGCATTTCAGATAGCCTCAGAGTGACTTATTAAGGTAGCCTCGGGTTAATGCGGAGGTGATAGCAGATAATAGCTGTAGCAGACAAGGCGAGAATGAATGGCCAACTGAGGAAGGCCCTGAGAAGATATAATAGAGCCAGACTTTGCCAAGGCACTCTGGTTTCTGTCTTTTAATCTCTTTTGGGAGGGGGAGGAGAGAAGAATGCTTGCCACACTTTCACTGTATTCCCACTGGGATATATTGGGGTTGCCAACTCTGGGTTCAGAAATACTTGAAGGTTTGAAGGTGGAGTCTGGGGACAGCAGGGTTTGGGGAGGGGAGGAACCTCGACATGGTATAAGACCATGCAGCCCACCTCCCAAAGCAGGCTTTCTCTCCAGGAGAAATGCTTTAATAAGTGCTTTAAATAAATAATAGGTAAGCGATTGATGTAGCCTGGACAGCAGTTGTACTATCAGTTTGGTGTAGTGGTTAAGTGCACGGACTCTAATCTGGGAGAACCGGGTTTGATTCCCCACGCCTCCACTTGCACCTGCTGGATGACCTTGGGCAAGCCATAGTTCTGTCAGATCTGTTCTCTCAAGGGCAGTTCTGGAAAGAGCTCTCTCAACCCCACCTACCTCACAGGGTGTCTGTTGTGGGGAGGGGAGGGGAAAGGAGTTTGTAAGCCACTCTGAGACTCCCAAGTGAAGGGCGGGGTATAAATCCAATCTCCCCCTCATCCTCGTCCTCCTCGTCCTCCTCCTCCTATTCTTCATCTTCTTCTTCTTCGTCTTCTTCTTCTACCAGGAGAACTCCAGCTTTCCCATGGAGTTTGGCAACCCTAGGAGGCCTGCTGGGGTTGATGCCTCCAAGAGAAAGGGGCTATCGGTACAAAATTACCTGAACCTGAGGATGCCCTGAGGGGTTGAGGATTCAAGCCAGGCAGTAAAGGTGGATCACCTCCTTCCGTCCTCCGGCCAGTGTGATGGATGGGAAAAACAGCCACTCAGCTAAACCTATTGGAGTGCTGTTCCGGCATCCAATCACCTTTCAGAAATGGAATTTTGGAGGGAGCCCAAGCAGGAGATCTTGTGGAGGTCTGCCTCAGGGATGGAGCAGTCATGCTTAAGAACATAAGAGAAGCCAATGTTGGATCAGGCCAATGGCCCATCCAGTCCAACACTCTGTGTCACACAGTGGCCAAAAATACCAGGTGCCATCAGGAGGTCCACCAGTGGGCCAGGACACTAGAAGCCCTCCCACTGTTGCCCCCCCCAGCACCAAGAATACAGACCATCACTTGGCCCAGACTGAGAGTCCCCATCTATACCTTGTGGCTAATAGCCACTGATGAACCTCTGCTCCATATGCTTATCTAATTCCCTCTTGAAGCCATCCATGCTTGTAGCCGCCACCACCTCCTGTGGCAGTGAATTCCATGTGTTAATCACTCTTCAGGTGAAGAAGGACTTCCTTTTATCCGTTCTAACCCAACCACTCAGCAATTTCATGGAGTGCCCACGAGTTCTTGTATTGTGAGAAAGGGAGAAAAGTACCTCTTTCTCTACCTGTTCTGTCCCATGCATAGTCTTATAAACCTCGATCATGTCACTCCTCAGCCATCGTTCCTCCAAGCTAAAGAGCCCCAAGTGCTTTAACCTTTCTTCATAGGGAAAGTGTTCCAACCCTTTTATCATTCTGTTTGCCCTTTTCTGCACTTTTTCCAATGCTAGAATATCCTTTTTGAGGTGTGGACGCCCGTGGCCTCAGCCAAAAGCCTGGCAGAAAAGCTCCATCTTGCAGGCCCTGTGGAACTGTAAAAGGTCCCACCAGGCCCTGATCTCATATGGGAGCGCAATCCACCAGGTAGAGGCCAGGGCTGAAAAAGCCTGCAGCTCCGGCCTCAGTGATCTCTGCGTCCTTCTGGCTTGCACAAAACTTACACCACAACAATGAACCAAAAGCCTGTACACTTGTGTCAGAATCGGGCTCTGCTGACTGTCATCTTGAGTAATGTTTCCATTTGTTTCATTTGTTTCCGTCTTTGTAGTGTCCTTTCACTCTTAGGTCGTTATGACCATTTGGTCTCATCCCTTTCTAGACCTCTCTGCCATAAATTCCAAGGGATGGGAGAAATAGGTGTGATTGCCATATATCTGTGTGTATGTTAGGTTAGCTTTGCTTGTAACAACTTTCCCATGAGAACGGGTCCCAAGATGTCTGGCCATCGAAAGCCTCTCATCCTTGGAGAAACATCGATTGCTGGATAATAAACTTTTGTAGTGCTGGATGGTATGAAGCGGGGGAGTGAAAGAGGGGGAGAGAGTGAATGCCCACTGCATGACCATTGCATTGTGGGATACTGACCTATTGCCTATACAATACCTAACCCTTGTTCTGTTCTTTAGTCTGAACAAGAGATCTCTCTTGTGCACATCTAAATCTCTGTTTCTAATAAAGCTTTCGTAAAAGACTATTAGACTGAGAGTGGATTAACTCAAGGGCCTGACAACTTGCTACCCTAAGCACATCTTGTAACTGAAGGGAAGGTTCATAGGTTCATATCTCAGAACAAACCTGGTTCTCTAGAATCAGAAGAGGCGACATGGGTCCCCCTCCGTTGGTAGAAGGGGCCTGTCACAACAGATCCAAGTTCTCCCTCCCACACTGTCTAAAGATCAGGGTTGGAGCAGGCAGCCCCATCCCTGGGGATCGTTTGGGATGACGGCTCTGAGCCCCATACTTGGGGGCACTGCCCTGCATTTTGGAAGGAGACCAAGAATAGGAGAAGTGGCTCCCATTGAGGGAACAAGCAGTGCAGCCAGCAACGACCCCAAAGAGAGAGGCTGTAACTCTGGCAGTCTCGAAACAACAGGCAGTTTGCCAGAGAACCTCTGCAGACTTCTGTTGGCCGGCCATGTCACCACCTGCCATTCAGGGTTCAACACTGATATATCAAGATGGCCACAAGCAGGCTGAAAATACCCCTCATCTGCATTTGTTGTTGTTTTTCTCCACAGGCATTGATACTGAGCACTCTCTCTTCACACAATATGGAGAATGTAAGTTGGTCTGGGGTCCCCAGCCTGTATACACTTCTGGGGTTTCCACCACAGGCCTGATACGTAGTTGTACAAGTGTGAAGGTCCCTGCTTTCAATATAGATCCTTGCCTATCATGGCTGATTGTTGATGGGAGAAATACCAGTACCTTTAGGCAGAATCATTAAGACTTTGAAGGAGGCTATAGAAGACTACTGCTTGTTAGACCTCTGTCAGACCTTTGGGGGTGGGCAAGGTGACCGAGTGAGTGATGGCAGAGCAACTTATTTGTTTTATTTAGATTTATACCCCGCTTTCCTCACCCATGGGGACCCAAAGTGGCTCACATCCTTCTCTTCTCCTTCATTTTATCCTCTCAACAACCCTTTGACTGTCCCAAGCTCACCCAGTGAGCTTCCATGGCAGAGTGGGGATTCGAACCTGGTTCTCCCAGAACCTGGTCCAACACTCTAACCACTACATCTCACTGTCTTAAGTTGAAGCCTGCCTGAAGGACATTTCTACCTTTGATCCATTTCAGTCCAGCTTCAGGCCTAGTTTGGCAATGGGGACATTGGTGGATGATCTCCACTCACAAAGGCATAAAGGATTGTCAGGCTTTTCTGCATTCTAATTTCTCTTTTTTGTAAATTTTTGTTTCTTCAAGCCTGTGGGCATTCTGTTCCACATGTGGTTTGCTCTCTCTAGTGTTTGATTCGATATTACTCCTGTTTACATCCAGCATATCTTTCTGCAATTTAAACTGCAGGTTTCTTTGCTGGACATAAACTGATGTGATATCAAATGGGCTACTAGAGGGAGCAAGACATGTGCAGAACAGGAAAAAACAAACTTGAAGAAACAGGAACTTAACAAGCGAGAAAAAATGAGATTGCAGAAAATCCTGTTGTCTCTGTTGGTTTTATTAGATCTGTCTATAGGAATCATGGGAATGAGTTATCTGACTGTAGTTATATAAAACTGATGGACCAAAATGTGTATCTACATTCTAGATCTCATCATCCTCCCCATTTAAGGAATAACCTGCCATATGGGTAACTCCTATGACTTAGGAGGAATTATACTAATATACAGGACTTCATTCATGACAGTACGAATATGGAAGAACAACTTCTTCATTTGGGGCTATTCCCAACATGTGGTACATGCAGCTAGATTTAAGCTCATTCTGTCAATAGAGAGACCCTTTTCTAACAAAAGCCAATACAACTGCATCTCAGATTTGTAGTGCCTTTGTGTTTTCTCCTTTTCCCAATGAGATTAAGAAAATCATTTATAAACACTGCCATTTGGTTGCCTACACAGCAGGCTGTCAGAGTATACCCATGGAGGGTTTTAAACATGCTTAAAAACATATGGGATAGTCTTGTAAGATCCAATTCTTTAAGAAGCCCTCAGATTAGTTTGGGAGCACAAGGACATTACAGGTGTGGTAACTGTTCTGTATGTGCCCTTGCTGTGGAACTTAAAGAGTTCAAACATCCTTTAGGGTTTTGTTCTGTAACATGAATTCATTTTACAAATTGTAACAATAAACAATTGGTTTATGTTATTGTATGTCCATGTCAGTTATTTTATGTGGACAGTACCACCAAGACAATAAAACAACATATATTAGAAAACAAATCTAGAATTAACAATAGAGTAATTGAAGCATCATTGGTCTCCCACTTTATTAAAAAAAATCACTTGGCTTATGGAAATGCGGGGGGGGTTGTTGTTGTAATTTTCAAGGACGAGGTGCAACCCTTTAATGTGAGCAATATAAGACAGGTTTTATTATGACAAGAGGTGAGATGGACAGGGGGCTTCCGGTCGGAGTTAAAATGGCGAATTGACACACTTTGCGACTTGTGCAGAGTGCACAGCTGTATCTGACGACAGTCTGGGCTCTACCTGGCCCAGCGCAGCACTCCCCAGACGGGGGGGTGGCAAGCAAGCAGCCAAGCCTGAGAGGGAGTTGAGATCGGTGTGGATAAGCTTCGGAGGAAGCTTGTTTACACTTTGATCCCCTTCCGCGAAGAGGTCAGTTGCTAATCAGCACTACAGATACCAGCTGGGCTGAGAATTCAGCATAAATTCGTCATCTACCGACCTCTTTAACATCAAGATTAACATCGATTACAGAAGAAGCACTGCGAAACCCCAAGATTACAAGTAAGGTAACAAAAGAACATTTGCTTACCGGTTTAAAGAAGAACGCGAAATCGAAACGTACGGATAAGCGTAGAAAGCTTTGATGAACTATTCCGCTTGATTTAAAAGTAAAAAGAAAGCTTTCCTTTAGAGAAAACGGCCGAAAAGTGACTTTGTTTTGCATTCCTGTGGTCAGCTAAGTCTAAACTCTACGTAGCAGAAACGAAACTGACTGTGACTCTATGATACAGGAAGTAGACTAGAGTGGATGTTTTCGAAGTCGCTGTGCCGGAAGTAGACGGTTGTTTTAGTGTGTGACACCACCACCACCGGAAGTTGGATTACAGTGACGGACAGACAAACAGGAAGTTCGGAAAGAGCCTACTCTAGCCAGAAAATCATAGAGAAATTGCGCCCGCCATTTTGAGGAGGACTAAATTTTAAAAAGTTATTTTTAAGCCGAAAAAGCACTGGAAGAAGTTATAAAGGTGGCAATTTGGCTTGAAGATTGTTAATATAAAGATTGATTAGCCCGGAAGTCGCTTCCAAGACGAATTTGAGGCCAAGACCAAGAGCTGCCTCATCACACAGCCCAAGAATGACTGCAAAGGAAAAAAAAGAGTGGCAGGCTGCCATAGCAGCGATGGAAAAACGGAGTTTGGGAAAGCAAATAGAATCACAGCTGCAACAACAGTTGCAACAACGGCTGCAAATACAACTGGAGCAAATAGAACAAGTACAAGTCCAAGTACAGAAAAAAAATATGGAAGAATTAAAAGAACTGGTACTAACAGAAGTGGCAGGGATAAAAAAAGATACGGAAGAAGTTAAAAAAGAGGTTAAAAGTCTGGTGACAAAATCAGAAGAAATGGAACAGAAAGTTAAAAGAATCCTGTCAGAAAATACAAGATTGGAGTCCATAATGGAATATAGAGCCACTCAGAATCATTTGAGATTGAGAGGAATAGAAGAGGAAGAAGACCAGGATTTACAGGCTCTAGTAATTAATACATTGACAACTTATATAGGGGAAGATGTTGGAGATTTGGATCCAGACTTTGACCTGATTTACAGAGTAAACTCAGCTTACGCTAAGAGAAAGCAATTACCCAGAAATGTGATTGTTCAATTTGTGACTACAAAAATGAAGGAAGACGTTTTCAAGAAGCAATTTACACAACCGTTGGAAATTAATGGAAAAAAAAATAATTTTGAGAGAAATTCCGAGATCGATCTTACAAGACAGAAAGAAATTCAAGAAATTAACAGACAGATTAAAAGAAATGAGTATCAGGTTTAGATGGGAGATTCCATATGGATTATCATTTGTCTACAATTCGGTGAGATTTACCCTCAAAACGGAAGGAGATATGTACAGATTCAAAGAGAATAACTTTGATGATTTTAAAGATATTTAATTCAAAACAACTATGGATTACAAATTTTTATCTTGGAACGTAAATGGACTAAATTCACCAAACAAAAGAAGATTAGTGAGTCATTGGCTAGAGAAACAAAAATGTAACATAATTTGTTTACAAGAAACACATATCAGAAAACAAGATAATAAATATTTGATTAATAAAAAATTGGGAGAAGAATTTCATTCCTCAGCAATCAATAAGAAAAAAGGAACAGTGATATACATTACAAAAGAATTGGAACCTAAACAAATCTTCTCAGACAAAGAAGGAAGATATGTTGGCGTGGAAATAATGATGAATAGAAAAAAGACATTGCTTGTAAATATATATGCACCCAATGGTGCAAAAGAGACTTTTTTTAAGGATTTGACTAAAGAGTTGGACTGTTTAAATTATGATCAAATAGTCCTTGCAGGAGACTTTAATGGTACAGTGAACAATGTATTGGACAGAAAATCCAAAGCAAGTGAAGAGACGGTTGGAAAGTTGCCAAAAAAAATTTTTCAGCTAATGAAGCAAGAGAAACTAGAAGATGTTTGGAGGAAGTGGAATCCCAAGACAAAGGATTATACATTTTATTCTAACAGACATAATTCCTTTTCTAGAATTGATATGATTTGGATGTCAGAGGAGATGGCGCAAAAAACTCACAAAATACAAATTTTACCGAAAACTAATTCAGACCACAACCCCTTACTTTGGATATCTAAAGAAAAACTCAAACAATTATATTGGAGAATTAATGAGGACTTATTGGATCAAAAATTAATTAATGAAACTTTAAAAAAAGAAACGAAAAGCTTCTTTGAACTGAATTTAAATAAAGGCACTGATATACAAGTTGTATGGGATACATACAAAGCGGTAATGAGAGGCTTGCTTATCTCTCTGAACTCTAAAGATAAAAAACAAAAGATGCAACAACAAAATGACCTTCATGAAAAAATTCGACAAAAGAAAAGGAATTAAAGAAAAGACCAGGGAAGAAAAAGATTATTAAAGAGATTCACTTTCTGCAGGATCAATTGAATGTTCTACTAAACAGAGAATTATACTGGAACCTGAAGAAACTACAGCAAAAAGCATTTGAGGGTGCAAATAAACCAGGAAAATTTTTATCGTGGCAATTGAAAAATAAAAAAGAAAGGAATTTTATAAGTAAGATTACCGAAGATGGAAAGGATGTTATGAATTTGAAAGGCATAAAAAGAGTCTTCTTCAAATATTACGCCAAACTGTTTAAAAAGAAAGGAATTGATCAACAGAAAATTAAGAAATACTTGGAGACTATTGAAGTTCCAGAGCTGGGAAAACAAATTAAAGAGTTATTAAATGGTTTAGTAACGAAGGAAGAAGTCACAATGGCGATAGAAGATGCAAAGTTGGGCAAAGCTCCAGGCCCAGACGGTTTTACTGCAAAGTTTTACAAGAAATTTAAAGAGGAGCTAACCCCTATCTTAGTACTTCTGTCGAACGAGATAAGAAAGACTAAACGGATCCCAGATTCATGGAAAGAAGCAAATATTTCATTGATACCCAAAGAAGGTTTGGACTTAACTCAAGTTAAGAATTATAGACCAATATCGCTATTAAATAATGATTATAAATTATTTGCAAAAATAATTTCGGAAAGATTGAAAAAATATTTGAAAGATACTATAGCAGAAGAACAAGCTGGTTTCTTACCAAATAGACAAATCAGAGACAATTTAAGAGTGGTGATTGATGCAATTGAATACTATGACAAACATCCAGAAAAAGAAGTTGGATTCCTCTTCCTAGATGCGGAAAAAGCTTTTGATAATTTAAACTGGGAGTTTATGCTGCAAGTTATTGAAAAAATGGACATAGGACAGTCTTTTGTAAACATGATTGTGGCAATCTACTCAGAACAGAAAGCGGCTTTGAATATAAATAAAGAAAGAACAGATTTCTTCCAGGTCCAAAAGGGAACACGTCAAGGCTGCCCACTATCCCCGTTGTTGTTTATTTGGATATTGGAAATATTATTGACAGCGATAAGAAAAGATAACAGCATTGAAGGACTTACAGTGAAAGGTTTTACATATAAATACAGGGCATTTGCAGACGATGTAATGTTTATGATTCAGGATCCAATTGAGAAAATACCACAATTGATGGAAAAAATTGAAGAATTTGGATCAGTTGCGGGATTCTACGTTAATAAAAGTAAAACCAAGGTGATGTGCAAAAATATGACGAAGCAAAGACAAACAGAACTTCAAGAGAAAATTCAATGTGAAGTAGTTACAAAGACTAAATATTTAGGAATTGAATTAACCATGAAAAATATTGATCTGTTTAAAAATAATTATGAAAAGGTGTGGTACAAGATTCAGCAAGACATGAAGAAATGGGATACGTTGAATTTATCATTATTGGGAAGAATCACAACTGTAAAAATGAATATCTTACCGCGTTTGATGTTCTTATTTCAGACTATTCCAATATTAAAACAGAGGAAAGTATTGGATACGTGGCAGAAAGAATTATCCAAATTTGTATGGGCAGGAAGAAAGCCAAGGATTAAAATGAAAATTTTATGTGATGCAAAGGAAAGAGGAGGTCTACAATTACCAAATCTAAGACTGTATTATGATGCCGTCTGTTTAACATGGTTGGAACAGTGGATTAATCTTGAGAATAAGAAGTTATTGGCTTTAGAAGGGCATGATAACAAGTTTGGATGGCATGCATACTTATGGTATGGAAAAGTAAAAATGGACAAATTCTTCAAACACCACTTTATAAGACAATCACTGTTCGAGACTTGGATGAGATATAGAAAATTCTTCTCAGAAGAAAGACCACTTTGGATAGTACCAGCAGAAGTGATTAATCCATATTCAAGAAATCAAGGGTTAGATTGGCTACCTTATAAAAGTCTTTTAAAATTAGAAGGGAAAAACTTTGTGTTAAAAGACAGATTTGATGTGGAATTTGAATATGATTGGTTGAAGTATAGACAGATTTATGACTTATTTAAGACCGATAAAAGAGAACATGGTTTTAGAGAAAATAATATGGAAATTGAAACTGTATGGCTTGAAAAGGGAAAAAAAATGATTTCTAAACTGTACAAGGTTTTATTGAAATGGTATACTGAGGATGAAGTTGTAAAAGAGCAAATGATAAAATGGGCGGTAAATGTTAATAATGAGATATTAATGACATCTTGGGAATATTTGTGGAAAAAGTCAATGAAAATTTCAACTTGTGTAAATGTTAAAGAGAATTGCTATAAAATGATGTACAGATGGTATATGACGCCTAAAAAAATTGCTATTATAAATGAAAGTATGTCTAACAAATGTTGGAAATGTAAGAAACATGAAGGGTCTTTTTACCATATGTGGTGGACATGTGATAAAGCAGTATGTTATTGGACTAAGATCCACAATGAGATACAAAAAATTTTGAAATGTACTTTTAAGAAAGACCCACAGATGTTATTGCTAGGTCTTAAAATGGAAGAAATAAATGTAGCCAAGAGAACATTATTATGGTACTTGATTACAGCAGCTAGACTGACTTTTGCTCAATGTTGGAAACAAGATAAAGTACCTGAAACATGGGAATGGATTAAAAAGACGTTGTTTATGGCAGAAATGGACAAACTAACAAGAAAGTTAAACAACGAAGAAGATGAAACTTTTTTTGAAGACTGGAAAGACTTTCAAGAATACCTGTTGAAAAACTGGGATGTTAAACGTGGTTTGATTTGTTTTGATAGTTATTAAGAAGAAAATGAAAGAGAGTTAGACTCTTGGATTGTTACCGTTAGTAAGAGAAAATAAGTTTAGAAGTAATGGTAATAGAATAAGAGAGACATTAATGGGGTTGGAGCAGTGCGGGAAGCCTTGTTTTGGGGGGGAGAGGGAGAAAGAAAAATGGATATGTAGTGGTTTGTTTAAATTGTATGAACATGTGATATATCCAATAAAAACTGTATTTACAAAAAAAAAAAAAAAAAAGAGGTGAGATGGACATATAGGTTACAATCACGCACTAAATCTGGACAACCAAAATTTAGAGTTATCATGCTTGATATAATATTTGTCCAAGTCCTTATATTTTATAATCATTTGCAGTAATTATATTGTTGACTTTGTTTGAAATTGACATGGTCTCTCTCTTTAAATGTCTGTTTTATGTTAAAATGTGCAGCCCAGCTTTCTTTTCAATTAAGGGAGCTCTTCTTAGTACCTTACCTTTTGAGAACCTTTTGCCAACCATAGAAAGTCCTAAGACAGCTACTCATTCATATGAAGTACAGGATTGGCTGGGATATAAGTGATTAATTACTGGGTAAGTTTCGATAGACACATATACTAAATGATATTTAGTTGGACTGGGCTTCACACTCAGATATATATCTTTTAATATCTGTTCCAGTGTTGTAGATATTGTGCTTATAAGAAATGCCGGTGGTGATATCCTCTGATGAAGACTTGACAGAAACGGGAGCAGACCTAGGCTTCTTGTCAGCTCACTGGGAAGTGGACCTTACTGGAATGATCAGCGGTGTTTGAGGCTGCTGAAACTTTCTAGTACAGCTTCGGCCCTTACAAAGTTGTGTAGATCACATTTGAGTTCCTGTTATATGGACCTCTGAATTTGTCTCATTGGTGTTAGCATTGTATTAATTTTGAAGAGTGTTGTCATTATTGTTGTGCTCATTTCATTAATGTAATAAATTAATATATTCATATGACCAGTTCATAGACAGAAATAATACAAAACACAGAGTTTATACATTCAGTTTATCCATTTTCTTTATTAGTTACACTGTTGTTGGTTAGTAATCATGCAGTGTTTGTTTGGTTTTTGCTTGGGCTATTTAACTGGGTCATCCATAGTGCTGGATGATGACATGCAGCCTTATAGTTTATTATTTAAGCCTTCTGAGGCTGTTGATTTTGTTCACACACCAGGGCTTGGATTCGCGATCAAGAGGAGGAAGGGGAGACCAAACTAAAACTAAGTGAACTGGAAGTGATGCTGACTGGTGTGTGTGACTCGGTAGATCACGAGTTGTGCAGACCCAACTTTATTTCACGATAGGGCCCACCTCTGCATAGACATCTGCTGTTCCTCACACATGTTTCCTAAGACTCCAAATGTCATTTTTGTTGCCAAGAAGCTGTCTTCCGATGCAAATGTATAATCTTTTCTCATTTAAGCTGTGCATTTCTCAAAACATTGGGCACCGATATTAGACTAGAAACATGTAATTATGGGAATTGCTTTCCATTTATACCATTAGAAAGTTATTTAAATACAGCACCTGTATGCTATGAATAGTTGCTTGGAAAACGTTGTGCGTCTCTTCTGGCTTGCAGACCCCCCCCCACAAAAAAAAAAAAAAAAACCAATTGCCTGAGCAAGAGGGCACAGTTTCTGCTCAAAGCCAAGAATTAATTTCAGACTCGATTTTATAGTAGTGAGGAAATGAGCGTTTGTCAGCGATTCCAGGCATCTTGAAATGTCCTGTTTTCAGATGCAGGTGCCGTAACAACTGCACAGGAGAGATACAAATGGACTGGTCAGCTAAGCATTTCAGGCTGCTGTCCTAAGGACACTTTCCTGGGAATAAGCCCTACTGAATATCATGGGACGTTCTTCTAAGTAAACCCATTCAAGATTTCCCCCTCTTTCCCATTTCATTTAAAACTTCGCCCATCTCTAATAAATGTGAAAATATGCTACCTGGGAAAGGGGGTGAAGAATTGTCAGGGTGATGTGCAAACAGATCTCTCAAGGGCGGTCCTCGAAAGAGCTCCCACCTGCCTCACAGGGTGCCTGTTGTGGGGAAGGGAAGGGAAAGGAGATCGTAAGCTGCTCTGAAACTCCTTTGGGTAGTGAAGGGCGGGGTATAAATCCAATCTCTCCTCTCTTCTTCAGTTCTGAACCTGAGAGCTCTGAGCTGGCATCAGCCGCATGTTATGAGCTGGAATCTGTTTCAGAGTTGACCTCAGCCACATCCATGAAGCTTCCACACTCTTGGCTTGGACGTTTTCTGCCACGCTGGCCTGGCTGCATGATGATGACTCCAGCTGAAAAGCCTCTGGCATCTTGGTGTGAGAGCCAGCTTGGTGTAGTGGTTAAGTGCACGGACTCTAATCTGGGAGAACCGGGTTTGATTCCCCACTCCTCCACTTGCACCTGGCTGGATGACCTTGGGCAAACAATAGTTCTGACAAGAGCTGTCCTTGAAAAAGAGACGTTTCTGTCAGAGCTCTCTCAGCCCCACCTACCTCACAGGGTGTCTGTTGTGGGGGAAGGGAAAGGAGTTTGTAAGCCGCTCTGAGACACCTTTGGGTGGTGAAGAGCGAGGTATAAATCCAATCTCTTCTCTTCTTCTCTTCTTCCTCTCTGGATTCAGCCGAGCCAGCAGGCCGAGTGAGGCTAGGTGATCTGAGGGGAAACGGTCTCCGTGGCAGCCAAAATGTTTCTCTTGGGATGTTGTCCTCCTTGAGGCAAGTCAGACCAATCTGGTGGCTATAAGACAACTTGGATCGTTTTGTTTTAAAAGTCACGTCCTGTCACCAAAAAAGAGGCAAATGAAAAAAGGCCGGGGCAGTCTGCTACTAGGTGAAAGAAGAAAGGCGATAACCTCCTCACTCTGTAGGGGCCAGAATATGGATGGGAACGGTGCTCCCCCCCCCCACAGCTTTCAGTAAAAGTGGCTGCTTGCAAATCATTCGTGGAAGGAAGGGGAAATGCGTTGCCTGTTTGTGCGTGGGTCTCATGTGCGGGAGTCCACAGAGGAGAAACGGGGCACAAACCTAACTAGGGTTGGCTGGTTTCATCTTGGCCATTGGCACAGAGCATGTGTGAGGGTACTGGGTTGCCAGATCCAAGGTCGCGCCAGCAGCTGCGAGTGGAGGAGTGGGGAATCAAAACCGGTTCTCCCAGGTTAGAGTCTGCACTCTTTAACCACCACACCAAACTGCCTATCAGAACATACTGCCTGTGAGCATGGAGCCTCTGTTTGTCAAATTGTTATCCCAGCCTTCCTCCAAATTTTTATCCCTGTCTTCCTAGAGATGTTTGGTGGTGAAAAGTGCCCTCAAGTCTGAGCTAACTTATTGTCTACCCCGTGGTTTTTTTAGGACAAGAGACATTCAGAGGTGGGTTGCCATTGCCTGTCTCTGCGTAGCAACCCTGGACTTCCTTGATGATCTCCCATCTGACTACTAATCAGGGTCAACCCTGCTTAGCTTCCGAGCACTGACAAGGCTTGGGCCAGGAAAGATGAAAAAGGACCAGGTGGAAGGCAGGGTGTTTATTTAGCTCTATGGATCCTTACGTGTTTCGCCATGAGCTTTGTCAGGGGATCTGTTATACAACAAGGGGTTTTCTTAAATCTCCCTGCTAAAACAGCGGAGGAGCACGTTAAGCGGGCCAGCATAAATGCTCTGCGCAGCTGTGGGGAAGTCAGACCGATAAATATTGTGCTGGGGCTTTGATCGGGAAACGCACCCATCTTAAGGAGAAACATCTACCAGAAGCCAAGGCTCTAAGCTCTTGAAACTCAATGTCAATTAATCTCTGTTTGAGCAAAGCAAAAATATGTATTTCAGACGAGGACATCATATCATTCAGGCATAAGCCTATTGAGGCGATTTTCTTTTCTATAGCCGCAAACCACTCAGAACAATGGGATTCTTTCAGCAGATATATAATAAGGCTATTGGGACAGCTCCTAAAATACAAACGTAGCCAAAATCTGAAAGAGATTATCCAAGCCCTTGTTTCTAAACGTATCAAGTTGGATTCCAAACAAATGGCGGCATAGGATACACACATAGGCAATCCTAATATTTTCCTCACAAAATTGGATTGTAGTAAAGGTTTCCCTTGCTCGAAAGCTAGTCAAAGTTGACTCTAGGGGGCGGTGCTCATCTCCATTTCCAAGCCGAACAGCCAGCACTGTCCGAAGACTTCTCCGTGGTCCTGTGACCAGCATGACTAAACTCCGAGGGGCAAGGAATGCTGTTACCTTTCCACTGAAGCGATACCAATTTATCTGCTTGCAATTTCTTGCTTTCAAACTGCTAGGTTGGCAGGAGCCAGGGCCAGAGACGGGAGCTCACTCCGTCACGCAGCACTCGGGTCTCGAACTGCCGAACAACAGACCTTCCGGTCTGCAGCTCAGCGTCTTAACCTCTGAGCCACCGCGATCCAAAAAAATATACAGCTACAAATCCATTAGAATGTATAACACACTAATACTGCCTAAAAACTATAAAATGCACAAATGAACAGTCTGAGCCTGTTATAAGTTGGTCTTATAAGATTTGTATGATTATATCAAAGTCTATGAGAAACAAAAACCCAAAGGGTGATTTTTATACATAGTTAAAATTAGAGTGGTAAAAAAACCAGACATTGGGGCATACCTTCTACTAGGGTTGCCAGGTCTGGGTTGGAAAATACCTGGAGACTTTGGGGGTGGATCTGGGAGAGGGCGGGGTTTGGGGAGGGGAGGGGCTTCAGCATGGTCCAATGCCATGGAGTCCATCCTTCAAAGGCGAGCTGATCTCTGTCAGCTGGAGATCAGTTGTAAAAGCAGGAGCTCTCCAGGGCTCTACAAAGATTCCTCAGCTCCCACCTTGAACAGTAAAACAAGCAAGGGTATCATTTTTCCTATCTTGGACCATCCAGGTCCGGGCAGAGATGCATAGGTGCAGGGTGTGTGTGAGCCCAAAACATTTGGGGGGGAAATTTTCCTGTGTTTTTTATTCTTAAGACTGGAAACAAATCTTCGGTAACCTGTGTACTCTTTTGGAATGAGTGAAATGTTTTGCAGGACAAGGTTTTATTCAGCCTTGATGTAAGACAGTCTATTGCAGGGGTGTCAAACAGGTGGCCCGGGGGCTAGATGAGGCCCCCGGAGGGCTTCTGTCAGGCCCGCAGTGGAACTGGCTGTCTTCTGCTGCTTCTTCCAGTTCTGCTGCTGCTGCTGCATCATCGTAGGTTTGCAGCTTACAGAGACACACCTGAACAGCAGACTCAAGATTGCAGCAGCACAGACATTTTGATGCCATAATTCAGGGCAAGAGGTGTCAGTTATCAGACACTGTTCAATAAACAAAATATTGCAGGAGTGCTCATGTTTCAAGCATGTTTTTATTTTAAGTAAAAGAAAACCCTTTTGTGTTTGTGTCCTTTATAAAGTTCATATCTCCGCTACCTGGCATTACATTTTATGACGCACATGACCCGGCCCAACAAGGTCTCATTTATGTCAGATCCAGCCCCCGTAACAAATGAGTTTGACACCCCTGGTCTATTGCTTCTGTTACCTACCCGGCAATTCCTATCTACACTGCAGATATATGCAACCTGTTTTTGAGGATACGTTTCTTTTTCAGATGTGACTAATCTTCTGCAGGGTAACATACTATGCTGTGTATGATGACAGTTTACCAAATATATTCAAATACGCTGCTAGTCATAGTGTGACTGCGTGAACTGTTTGTGTCCCAATCAAAGACTTAATTTTGTTGACTACAAAATCAGTTGCGCATTTTTCCACTTTGTTTTTGTTTCTTGCTTACTTCTCAGATGGCGAGAACTAAGACACGTATGCTAAGGTGGCACAGAACAGTTTGCAGCTTGCTCAGTGTTTACTCCTGGGAGTATTTGCAGTTTTGCTTGTAGAAAATGTCATATACTTAAATTTCAATATGCCAAATAATACAGTTCTGTCCTCTAAGTTTCTAAATGCTGCATATTATGTCGTTAAAGCAGTAAAGTAAGTTTAGGGCTGTTTCAGGTCAGCAAAACGGTGCAGGGAGAAGGTTTAAGCCTCCTCTTCTCCGTATCTCACAGTCCCGATCTTAATCAGGACTGGCGCCTACTTTGCAGAGTGCATCTGATTGACAGGGGGACTGGGGCAGCAGCGTGGGCAGGACACAGGAATTTGCAAGGTGTTGATTGGCTGAGTCCAGCTTGCCCTTCATTGTCCCACCCCTCCCATCTCCCACGCCCTGGAAAACCAACCACAGACGACATAGTCCCAGCACAATCATCAGATTGGTAGGTTCCACCCACTCTCACGTGCTGGAAATGATTTTGTTCCAATTCAGAGCATTTCTGATACATACCCATGTGTGTGTGGAATTCACTGCGACAGGAAGTGGAAATACATGTGGAATTCACCAGTGAAGGAAGTGGTGGCAGCTACAAGCATAGACAGCTTCAAGGGGGGATTGGATAAACATATGGAGCAGAGGTCCATCAGTGGCTATTAGCCACGACGTCTAGATGCTTCTTGGTGCTTGGGGGGAAACAGTGGGAGAGCTTTTGGAATTCTGGGCCCACTGGTGAACCTCCTATAGACATCTGGATTTTGGCAACTGTATGACACAGTGTTGGACTGGATGGGCCATTGGCCTGATCCAACTTGGCTTCTCTTATGTTCTTATATGGAGCTGCAAACCTACTTTTGATTTATTGACATTCACCACAGAAATCTCATGCTCAGAGTTCTGAGTCCAGGACCCAGGTTAAAACAGGAAATGGCTGAGCGATTGAGAGAGTCTGGCGAAGCAAGCTGTGATGCTGCAAGAGCAGCAGAACTGGAAGCGGGAGATGGCCGGTTCCACTGCGGGCCTGATGGAAGCCCTCCGGGGGCCTCATCCGCCCCCCAGACCTCATGTTTGACACCCCTGGTCTAGATGGAACACTCTGTCTGGCGCAATGATGCTCTGTCTTCTTGGTGCTTGGGAGGGGCAACAGTGGGAGGGCTTCTGGAGTTCTGGCCCCACTGGTGGACCTCCTGAGGGCACCTGGGTTTCGGCCACTGTGTGACCCAGAGTGTTGGACTGGATGGGCCATTGGCCTGTTCCAACATGACTTCTTTTATGTTCTTATGTTGTTCCAGGCAGATTTTGATAACTCGATTTCTATTTACAAAGTTACTCTAGTTCTCACTGAGAGTCAAGGTGGATTACCCAGAGCAAGTCAAGCAGTCAGTAGGACAAGACATCTGATAAGAGGGTGTTGGGGCAAACCTAGGGGAGCAGTGTGGCCAAACTTGGAAAGAGGGTGGTGCCAAAGGCCGAGATGCAAAAAGATGGTTTAAAAATGTTATGTAAAACAGCTCTTTATTACATAAATTAACAATAAACACATCACAGCTGATTAAATATTCATTAGAACAAATGCAGGCTATGCATATATTGCTAGGATTATTCGACACTGAATGTTTCCCTTCTAATTCGTATTCCCTTGATGAACTCATTAGCTGTATTAAGATCCATTCCCCGAGAGATCTGTTGATGTCCATGCAGAATAGCTACATGATTGAACCTGACTGGTCCCATGCTTGGTTGCGGAAAAGTCTTTATCCTATGAAGGCAGGAGAATGACCTTCCTGGTGCACGGGATGAAGGTACGGATAAAGGAAGGCCCTATACTTTAAGCAGATGGCTAGCTGTGTTCGTTTGCTGTAGGAAAATAAAACAAAAGTCGAGCGTCACCTTAAAGATGAACAACAGTTATTTCATCACAAACTTTCACGAGTCAAAATGCACCTTTTCAGATATGGGAAGAGGAAATCATTTAGGGTTGCCAGCACCCAGGTCTGGGTGGGGATCCCCCCCTCTTCTGGGGGCTCCAATCTGCCTCTGGCCAGTGGGGAAGCCCCGCCCCCAAGCCCTGCTCCCAAGAGCGACCACCCACCCAGCCAGTCCTCTCCCTCTCCTCCTGCCTGATTTAAATGGCTTCAGCTGATTGGCAGGGACCACATTGCCCACCGATCGGCTGGAGGGCCCTTTAAATCTAGCAGAAGAGAGGGAGAGGGGTGGTCACGGGCCGCATGCTTGGCTTGCAGAAAGACCCTTTAAAGGATCTTTTTGCGAGTGGGACAGGGGCCGTGGCATGCAGGGCTGATTTTAAAGGGTCTTCTTTTGCGAGCCAAGCATGTGACCTATGACTGCCCCTCTCCCTCCCCTCCTGCTAAATTTAAAGGGCCCTCTAGCTGGTCGGTGGGCCACATGCTCCCCGCTGATCAGCTGAAGCCCTTTAAATTGGGCAGGAAGGGAGGGAGGGGGTGGCCAGGCAGGTGGTCATTTTGGGGGGCGGGGCTTGTGGGCATCCCCACTCATCCCTGGACAGGGCTCTTTTTGTAGCAGGAACTCCTTTGCATATTAGGCCACACACCCCAATGTAGCCAATCCTCCAAGAGCTTGCAGTAGCCCCTGTAAGCAGAGCTCTGTAAGCTCTTGGAGGATTGGCTACATTAGGGGTGTGTGGCCTAATATGCAAAGGAGTTCCTGCTACAAAAGAGCCCTGAGCCTGAAACACCCCCATATCCCCCCCACTGGAGCAATGAGAGGACCTCGCAACTCTAAAATAATTTCGGAAATTCTTACATGGGAAATCGCAGAGTGGGGAGGGGAGGAGCTGTTGAGGCACAGTGTGGTTCCAAAAAACTGCCTCTCTTCCCTTTCTAAACCTGCAAGACTCATCCATCACCCTAAAGTGATCGAGTTGAGGTGCTTCCCTATAATGCAGATGTCATAAAAGAAACACAAGTATAAAGAAGAGGTTAGCAGCCCTTGACAACGTAATTGCCATTTTGGAAATCCGAAATGAAGCATAGAGTGCTAGACTGATACAGTAAACAAAACAGAAAATGGTGTTATTGAAGTATAAAAAGAATGCTGGGAGAGCACAGAAACACAAAGAGCAAACAGATAATGCGTTCTGCACACACTGGGGTAGGCCCCACTCCCTCTCCCCTTATTAAACCACCTCCTTGAACCTTTCCTTTGTAATGTCGCCCTCTTTTTTGTTCTTGTCTTTTGCCGTCAAGCCGCAGCGGACTTGTGGTGACCCCATCAGTTTTTCAAGGCAAGAGAAGTTCAGAGGTGATTCACTGTTTCCTGCCTCTGCGTCACAATCCTGGTCTTCTTGGGGCTTTCCCATCTGGATACCGCCCAGGACCGGCCCTGCTCAGCTTCCGAGATCTGACAAGATTGGGCTAGCCGGGTTTTATCCAGATTAGGGCCTTTATTAAAATGCTTTCCTGAACAATTACATTTTATATAGTTTGTGGGTTGATGTAATTGCGGAGGCCTTCCTGACTTCCTTGGGCACCCCATACCACAAGCCCGGGGGGCATATGTTGAGGTTAACTGGTGTGGTTAGTTCAGTTCCTAGCGCCAGTTTGGTGTTCATTCAGTTCCCACTAGAGCCATTTGGGTGTAGTGGTTAAGTGCGTAGACTCTCATCTGGGAGAACCGGGTTTGATTCCCCACTCCTCCACTTGCACCTGCTGGATGACCTTGGGCAAGCCATCGTTCTGGCACCGCTGTTCTTGGAAAAGAGCGGTTTCTGTCAGAGCTCTCTCAGCCCCACCTACCTCACAGGGTGTCTGTTGTGGGGAGGGGAAGGGAAAGGAGTTTGTAAACCACTCTGAGACTCCTTTGGGTAGTGAAGGGCAGGGTATAAATCCAATCTCCTCTCCTTCTTCTTCTTCTTCTTCTTCTTCTTCTTCTTCTTCTTCTTCTTCTTCTTCTTCTTCTTCTTCTTCTTCTTCTTGTTAGTAGAGAGCTTAAATAAAGCTACAAGCACAGCAATGTCACTTTATCAGGTTACCCAGCTTACAGAGCTACACAGAGCCACATTGCAAGTTTAACAGAGAAATACTTCTCTCTTTATTTGAGAAGTACACTTTTGGATAGGAAAGAGTAGGAATAGGATAGAGTACTAACTTACTAGCTAAGGATGGAAGCAGATGACAAGAGGGCCATCTGCCTCATGGTGCCCAGAGAGGACAGCGTGTCGTCTCTCTTGGTGTGTGCAGGGAGAGAGTTCATCTTCATCTGAGAGAGTGAATGGAAGGAAGGGAAATTGTCCCTGAGAATACAATCTTCATTTCAAAGGGGATAGTGGCAGAAAAGTAAACCCAGGAAGGAAAGGTCAAGTGTGCCTATCTAGCTATCTAGTCTCTCTTTTGCCACTTGCCTCTGAAGGTCTGAGACAGGGGACAGCCTTCAGTTCCAACACCATAACAGAGAATGCCCGTGTACGGATGGTTGCTCATCTTGCCCATTTGCAGGGTGTTATCGGCAGGAAGCCCTGCTCAGATGAGTGAAGCTGTCATGGTGGAGCACAAGAGAAGAGTCAGTCCTGCAAGGTCCAAGGCCAGTGTCTTGGACTGAACCTGGTAACTGATGGGCAGCCAATGGAGTGACCTCAGAATGGGAGTAATATGCCTGTTCTGCCTAGATCCCGGTGATAATTGAGCAGCAGCATTCTGTACCAACGGGAGTCTCCAAGTTGTCTTCAAGGGTAGACCCACACAGAGTGCATCACAGTAGTCTAGTCTAGATATTACTATTGCAAGGATCCAGGTGGCCAGATCAGCTGAGTCAAGGTAAAGGGCAATCTTCCAGGCTAAAAGTGTTTTTGGAGGCTGCCTTTGCTTCTCCAGCAGTGACACTGGGTCCAGTATAACTGCTGGGCTCTTAGTTGTGTCAGCTGCACCCCATCAAAAGTGGGAAATACCAGCTCCTTTAAGGCCTCAGCCTTCCAATCCAGCATGACTTCCATCTTGTCAGGGTTCAGTTTCAATTTGTTCACTCTCAGCTGTGCAACCGGAGCAGCGAAGTGGGGGCTGCAGACCTCTACTACATCGCCAAGAGATTTGGATAGAGAGAGAGACGGAGTTGGATGCCATGAGGTTACTTATGACGCTCAGTTCCGAAATGATTTCTCCGAAGGGTTTCACATAGGAATTGAATAGCCACGGGGGTTTAGGACTGCATCCTGCAGAACCCCGTACAACAAAAATCAATGCTGGTGGCAGCAACTGGTCTCCATTGGCAACCTTTTGAGTAGAGTCTGTAAGGAATGGTTTAAACCAGTCCAAAGCATATCCCCTACTTACGCCTCTAAACATCACAACAGAATGGTAAGGTCTGTTGCAGAGGTGTCAAACTCAATTGTTACGAGGGCCAGATCTGACATAAAAGTTACTTGTTGGGCTGGGCCATGTTTGCCGTAGAACGAAATGCCAGGTACCGGAGATGTAAACTTTATAAACGACACAGGCAAACCCAGTTAATAAAATTATTTTTACCCAAAGATACAGACAAAAGCAATCGATTCCTAGGAGTTAAAGGAACTGATTTGCTGGGGGATCCAGAAAAGCCCTGATAAATGTATTTAATCTTATGTAAGACTAGGTTTTTTCCAAGGGATACCATACCCGTCCCCTCACCATTTCCTTTCATTTCTTGAGAGCTTTGACCATGCGCACCTCACCGTGTGTGCCCGCCCACCAAAGTTGTGGAGTCCTGTGAGCAGAAATTCTCCTTTGTGAGCTACTGGCATTAAAGTTGTGAGCGAGCGATTTGGCTACTGCATAAATTAGTTTGCTCTGGAGCCCTCCTTCCTGAGCTAAGACAAAAAATGTGTGAGCCGGAGGCTAAAAAACTGTGAGCTAGCTCACACTAACTCAGCTTAGAAGGAACACTGCCCACCACCCATTCCCCCCCAGCAGCCTCCCGCCTTACTTCTCTTTCACCAATTGCTCACGGGCCAGATAAGAACCCTGGAGGGGCCGGTTCCAGACCCTGGGCCACATGTTTGACACCCCCATTCTACAGCATCAAATACATTAAAATGCCTTTCATAAGTGTACTTCCAGCGCCATACTGGAAACAGCTGCAGAAGGGAATCATGCCATTTTATGACTTTTCCCTTCCTAGAAACAGTCTCTGGGTCTTTTAGCATAGTACTGCCAAATCATAGTGAGACTCATTGCGGGAAAATAATGTATCAAAAGGTAAACCTAAAATGAAAATCCTTTCCCTGACTCACAGTACAATTAATCTTGACTGTCAGAATCCTGTCCAGGTTGAAAAGTTGTTCATCGGTTCGTAATCTGCACAGACTGGGACCTGGGTTGCCCAGGCTAGCCTCGTCTCATTAGATCTCGGAAGCTAAGCAGGGTCGGCCCCGGTTAGTTCTTGGATGGGAGACCTCCAAAGGAAGTCCAGGGGCGCTACGCAGAGGTCGGCAAGGGCAAAACCATCTCTGAATGTCTCTTGCCTTGAAAACCCCACAGGAACACCCTAAGTTGTCACTTGGCAGCATTTTCTGCTACCAGGGCAAAGGAAAAGATGTTCCCCACAATTTGGAAAGGAGAAATTTCAAGATCGAATGAGTTTTTAAAAAATAGATGACGATCACAGATCAGCTGTGGATCTGGGCAAACACTCTCAGCAGAGAGGCGGAAAACATAAGTGGAGGAAGCTTTATTGCGTCACCGTGATTAAAGTTTGGAGAGTCTTTCTGGGGCAAAACACCTGTAAAAACTTCAAGGGAAATGATCCTGGTCTACAGAGAAAGAGCGGAGTGATGGTGCCAATTTAGCGAGATTCAAGCTGGCGACGGAAAGCTGTCAGACAGCTGGTGGTAAGAAAATTTCAGTTGGCAAGAATGTCTCGGGAAGTCCAAAACAGTCTGAACTGGCTTCGCCGATACGTTCTTGAGAAAGGGTCTCTTGGTCTTTGGCTACAGATAGGACTTACTCTCTCCTTCATTTTTCCCCGCAGGTGCCACCCATACTTCTGGATAAACAGTTCTCGGAATTTACGCCAGACATCACACCCATTATCCTTGCTGCGCACACCAACAATTACGAGATTATCAAACTTTTAGTACAGAAAGGCGTTTCGGTGCCCAGGCCCCACGAAGTCCGCTGTAACTGCGTGGAGTGCGTCTCCAGCTCGGACGTGGACAGCCTGCGCCATTCCCGATCCAGGCTGAATATCTACCAGGCGCTCGCCAGCCCTTCTTTGATCGCCCTGTCCAGCGAGGATCCTTTTCTCACGGCTTTCCAACTCAGTTGGGAGCTCCAGGAATTGAGCAAAGTGGAGAATGAGTTCAAATCAGAATACGAGGAACTGTCGCAGCAATGCAAGCAGTTTGCAAAGGACCTTTTGGATCAGACGCGGAGTTCCAGGGAGCTGGAGATTATCCTTAACTACCGAGATGATAACAGTATAATTGAGGAGCAGAGCGGGAACGATCTGGCAAGGCTGAAACTTGCAATTAAGTACCGTCAGAAAGAGGTAAGGGTGCTGGAGACTGAGAATTGTTGCAGGCGATTTAGTTGCAATAACACGTGAGAGAAATGTGAGACACACTGTTCTTGATGTCTCTGTGCTTTTGTTTTTTTAACCGAGGGAACAGCACAATAGATTTTTAGGGCTGAGTGAGATCAGAACCTCAAATATTGCAGTACCTCCTAGATCCATCGGTACTTTTGGATGTTTGTTTTTCTTTCACTTGAAAGAGCTGTTTCCAGTGGATTTGTCTGACATCCAGGTTATTGGGTTTTTCTTCTTCCAATAGACAAGGACATTTTCTGGTTCATTACCCACTTAAAATTCAACCGCTAGCTGCAGTGTGAGTTACTTCAAATGGTTGATTCATCTCAGTGTGTGGGTGCCCGCCTAAGAATACACCGATAACAATCGAGTCGGTAACAACCCAGGGATGTGTCACTTGACATTGCTTTGGAGAAACCCCCAAACCGGGGGACGAGTTAGAAGGATTCTATCCTGTATTGCTCTTGGGCCAGCTGCTGTGGTCCAGTGATTCTGCAAGGACAGAAATGGCTTTGGAAGCTGCAGGCCTACTTTGTGGAATGAGCCAAAAGACCGATGCTCGGGCATAACGTTTGTCTCTGAGGTGGCAATTCGATGTCCATTTCCTAGGAAGTAAAATCCTGCCGCAATCAGCGGGACAGCTTTCTGAATAAACACGTTCTCCATAATGGGCAGTATTTGGGCAAACAAACAAAACCGTGTTCTATTTGATTCGGCAAAGTTAGCTTTAGCGCAAATTAAATTTTGGCAGATCGTTTGTTTACTTTCGTGACTCAGTCAGCCGCAAGTCAGAGCACCTTGAGGTAGCTTTGGTCAGATGAAAATACATATTTAAATCCAGATTTTGAAAGTAGAGAACACTGTGCATAACATTGTATGACTTTGCACGTGTTTATTTTTTTAAATTAAAATTAGTAAGCACTGGAGGCATCAGCCACGCTTTTCCTGATTAAAAATGCTAATAAGAGTCCAGGAAGCCAGATTTTGATGAGTAAAACCAAGACAGGGAGGGTGTGGAGGTCTCGATCCCCTTTCCCCTTCCCTGATCCTTTACGCAGTATCCCCGATTTATTTATTTATTTAATATGATTATTATATTTATACCCGGCCCTCCCAGCCATGGACGGCTCCATGTTTCCAAGTTAAGGGGAAAATGCTGTTCAAACAAGTTGCAAAGATGGTCTGACTCCAATGGTAACAAGAGAAAGAAATTTTACTTACAAAAATAGAGCCACATCTTAACATGACATATTCATGTAGGTACATTTAAGTTATTGTGAATAGATTAACTTCTAAAAGGACACCCTGAGCTGGATAGCCCAGGCAAGCCTGACCTCATCAGATCTCGGAAGCTAAGCAGGGTCGACTCCAGCAAGTACCTGGATGGGAGACCTCTGTGGAATACCAGCAGTTAGGAGGCGGGGGCAGGCTTTATTCAGCCACCTCTCTGAATATCCTTCATGGCCCCAGTAGGTGTCAGTCACCAGAGGTTGTCATGACTTCCAAGTGCACACATACACACACAAAAAAAATACAAAAAAAACCCAAAATACCCCCCACAAAAAGGCTAACTTGCTACAGTTCCAAGCCCAGGTAAGAGAGAGAAGAGAGGTCCTATATAAGATAAATCAGACGGCAAGGAACAGCCAAAGAGGCTTATGTTGTTTACTTTTTGCAGACTAACAGGGATGCATAGTCTCCATCACATCAGTTCTGGCCCTGAGTAAGACTGGGGTTTGGGGTGTTTCGGGGCTGCCTCCCCTTTCTGCATCAGGGACCTTTGCTTAGCGGGAGCCTTGTGAGGTTGGGGTGGAGAAACACAAACGAGTGCCCCTTCTGATTCCCAGCCTTGCTGCCAGAGGGGCTTTTACCAAGAGATGCCAACATCTGAACCGGGGGGAGGGGGCCTCCACGTACAAACCTGGGGCTGTGCCTCTAAACCCTGGCTAGGTTCCCATTTAGCTGCGCTAGGATGTGCTGGAGCACCAGTTTTCCCCAATCAGCGCAGCAATTTTTTTCACAGCGCAGGGGCGGGAGGTTCCCTTCCCAATGGCCATGCAGGCCTGGGCCAAGGTGCATCTTTGCAGCACTGTGGGCGGGCAAGCAAAAGGCAATGAGGAGAAGCAGGGGAGAGCATGGGGCGCCTACGCATCCATCCCTCCCTCTCCCACTCTTGCCTGGGCAGGAAGAGACGTGCCGCCGCACAGAGAGCCCCCTTGCGCCGCTCTCATCGTCCTTCCTCGGTGAAGCACCGCTGCCGCCACTTGCCCATAGGTGGATCCCATCCCTCCACTCCCCACCCTCCTGCATCCCTTTAGTGTGGGGCTGGCTCCGGCCAGGCGCCTTCACGGCAGCAGCAGGAAGAAACCCCTCGGCGGCTCCTGGTGCTGGCGGTCGAGCGCAGAGAAGAAGATGGAGTCCTGGTGGTGACTCGCTTTGTTCCCTGGCCGCGCTGGAGCCTGGGTGGGTGGCCTAGCTTTCTTTTAAACAGGAGCGCAGATCTGGGTTCATTTCGGTATTTAAAGTGACAGGGCACCAGGAAAACAATGCACTAGCCCATTCAGAGACCGGCTTGGTCTTCTCACTGTTCTGCCCTGTGTAATACTGGGCATAGGGCTGACAGGTCCCCCCTGGCCACCAGAAGGGGATGGGGGAGTAGGGTTGCCAACTTCAGGTTCGGAAACTCCTGGAGATTTGGGGATGGAGCCTGGGATGGACAGGGACCTGAGGGGGGCACAATGCCACAGTGTCCCCTCTCCAAAGCATTCATTTTCTCCAGGGGAACTGATCTATGTAGTCAAGATGAGGTGTAATTCCAAGAGGTCCACAGGTCCCATCTGGAGGGTGGCATCCCTAACTGGGTGTGTGTGTGTGTTATGCAGACATTTTCTCTCTGTGGGAAGAAGTGGGGAATTAAACCCAGTTCTCAGATTAGAGTCCACCACTCTTTACCACCGCACCAAACTGGCTTAGAAGGAGAGGGTTTAGAAGCACACACCAGTGAGGTGGGGAAAATCAGAGGTTGTGTTACTCGTTCTCACAATTAAAAGAAAAAGAAATTAGCAATTTCAAATTTTGTGTTTTTCATTCTTCCTAGGTTGAAAATTGGTGGAGTTAGCAGGCAGAGGGTGTGTGTGCTTTATTATTGGGGGGGGGGAGATAAGGCTAAGGCATGAGGCTAGGATGACTTAGCTAACTTGATGATACTGTTCATGGCTATGACGTATAAATCATTTCTATAATATAGTTTGAAAGAGTCATATAGTATGTTCCATATAAATATAAATAAGTTTCTATACATATATGGCTTGTAATACAAATGATAATAGTATATATGTTATGTCTGTGTGTTTTGTATGTTTGTACACTGAAATGATTTTTTTTAAAAAATGTCGGCCTGCTCACAGCTTTAAAGCTAGCACCACTTTTGGCTCACGGGGTAAAATTTCTGCTCATGAGACTGCACGCCTTAGAGGGAACATTGAACCCCGGGCATCCCCGGTCTGGAAAAAAAAATGGACTCTTCTCTATGAACTCGGGGCAACAAAAGCGGTCTTCACTGTTGTAATAAATGCTTTGGGGCAGGGATTCTAAGGATTACATAGGCCCTTTCAACAGAAAATGCAGAGTGTCTGTAACAAGCCGAAGGACCGTGCGTGACCATGGAAGCTTATGGAGGGAGAAGGAGAGCGAGGCAGAGGGGAAACGTTCCCCCCCAGCCCCAGCCCCAATTTGGCCAGCCTGTTTCCACCCGTCGACCAGTTGCACATTGGTAGGTGGAAGCCATAATTGCCGGGAGCTTGCCCACAGTTAGCGGGCACCTGGCAACCGTAGGCAGCAGAGAATGTAAGCTAAAATGGAAGCCAGAACAGAAGCCATGCACACACAGTGGGGGGATGGGTCTCACCCTTTTCCTTCCTGTTATTCCCCTGCTAAAAATCCCCTGCCATGGGGTTGCCAACCTCCAGTGCAGGGCGTGGTTCTCTCAGAATTCCAAGCAGACCTACTTCAGATTATTCCCCTTGTAACGAGTAACATGCTTTCAGCCAAACCCACCTCACAGGGTTATTGTGAGAATGAAACGGTAAAGGAGGAGGGAAGAATATTGTAAAGCCACTTTGAGTCTCCGTTGGGGAAGAAAGCAGGCGATGAATGAATGAAGGAATGAATGAATGAAGACCAAGACCTCTGAGGAAAGGCTGAGGGACTTTGGATTGTTCAGTCTGGAAAAGAGGAGGTTGCGGGGGGGATATAATGGCTCTCTTGAAGTATCTGCAAGGGTTGTCAACTCAGAGGAGGTCAGGGAGCTGTTCCTGTTGGCAGCAGAGGAGAGGACTCGCAAGAATGGGTTTAAATAAAGGGCGGGAAGGTACCAGTTGGATCATAGGGAAAACTTTTTTACAGTAAGAGTCCTGCAACAGTGAAATCGGCTGCCTTGGGAGGTGGTGAGCTCCCCCTACTGGCAGTCTTGAAGCAGCGGCTGGACAAACACTTGCCAGGGATGCTCTAGACTGATCCAGCATTGAGCAGGGGGTTGGGCTAGATGGCCTGGATGGCCCCTTCCGACTCCGTGGTTGAGTTCAGACTGGCAGTCTGAAGCGCGAGGGAGACTCCCCGGTATGCTCCCGCATCAGTCTGTGCTGTGCAGACTGAGGCGGGAGCATACCAGGGAGGACGTGCAAAGGAGTGTTCACACTGTTGGCCCGCCCCTGGTGGAGGCATGGCTGTAAGCGGCGTTTTGTAATGGAATGTGATGATATGCACTTATGCGCTCATGCGCGTAAGAGCATCCCTACCGGATCATCTTGTTCGTGTTCACACATCCCTGGAGCGGGATGAATGTGGGATGAACGTGCTCTCCAGGGTTTGCTACCACTTCCACCAGGTATCTTTTAAGTTGAGTGTGGCTGGGGAACGCCTGACAGATGTGCCTGTGTGAACCAGCCCCTTTAATCCATTTGTGAGACGTCTCTGAAATGTGCCTATCTCGGGGCAAATTGCCCGTCTGAACTCGACCTGTGATTCTGTGATTCTGGCCCCGTTCACACGGAGCATTTGCCCCGCTGAAGGCACGGTAGCCCTGCGGACTTTCTGTGCATGATCACACCGGCACATCTGGGAGGCGTAGCAGTCCCGTGGCCAACCCACAGCTTCCCATGGAAAACACAGAGTAAAAAACTACTAGGGTCGAAGTACTAGTTCCCAGAAACCCCGGGGCAAAGGCTGGCGTCTGATCGCGGGCGCACCAGTATCCCACGGCTTCCAACACCTGCCCATGTCCCGGGGTTTCTGGATGTTGTAAGTTTCCATGGGATGCGCACCAACGCCACATAGAGCATGTGCACATGCAAGACACTGACAGTGGCCTGCCCCCCCGGCGCATGCACACTTCGCAGCAGCGGGGCTTGCGTGGTCTGCTGTGTTGCTTTTTTGCTGCTCTGCAGCAGCGCACTGTGATCGGCGCTCGGAGCTGGAGTGTGGCAACCCGGTGGCCTACCGCGCCTTATTTTGCTCCGGGGCGAACTGCCATGCCTCCCCCCCACATTTTCTGGCCTGTATGACCGGGGCCTCTATTCTAAAGTTCTAATGAATGGATGAAAATTGAGACAACCTCCCGTGAGACCGACAGACCCGTTTTTCCATTGGAGTTTGCAAATGGTCCGACATTTGTCATTCAGATAATGCCAGGGGCCTTTCTGCATTTTGTTCCTGAATTGTCTTCGCTGCTTTCGGCACACCAGAAGTGGAAGCTGAGATTATTGGTGGCTGTGTGTGTGTGTGTGTGTGTGTGTGTGTGTGTGTGTGAGAGAGAGAGAGAGAGAGAGAGAGAGAGAGAGAGAGAGAGAGAGAGAGAGAGAGAGAGAGAGAGAGAGAGAGAGAGAGCTCCTTGGCATAAGCCATCAGCTTGCCGTGCTACACTTAGGGTATGCCTTGGGGAAAGGTGCCATCTGCCTGGAGATGCTAATCCAGGTCCAAAGATACATGCATGTCGCGGTCAGCCATCTTCGCCAGAGCAACAGAATGGCCTTGGGAGACCCCTCGCTCATTTTGAGTTTTTTGCGAGATTAATCAAGGCCGCTTTTGTAGACGCCGGGGAGAATCCAGGGCCCAGATAATATAGTATTGGTGCGTATCGAGAGCCGGCTTTTGCCACTTAAGATTCATCATTGCCCTGATCTTCTGCCAGTTTAAATTGCCACCTTGACGCTGACAGCGAAACTGATTCTGATTTACTGGGCCGGTGGGCCGAGGCTCTTCCTGCCTGGCACAAGCCTGGAGAGAAAAGAGTCTTGTGTAGGAGAGATAATAATATTTAATTACCAGAGAAATGTATTCATTAAAGCCGGAGACTCTTCTAAATAGCTAACCTCCAGGGCTGCATTAGCATGTTCTTTACGGTTCACCAGAAGCCCATGACTCAGTTACGGAGAACCTGGCGCTACGCCAGGCAAGAAGCATGATGGGGGGGGGAATAATTTGACATCATATTAATACAGTCCTAGACCCTTGAAGTGCCCCCTGCTTGGCTGCTTATCTTTCGTCCTCTAGAGAGAATGTTGGGAACAAATGTTAGGACTGCGCAAAACGGACCGGTAAAAAGAACGTTCTGGGTTTTATACCATATGTGTAGTGCTTTTCAGCCAGGTTGCTGCTTTTTCATCTGCCATCAGAAATCCTCTCTTGGGGGGAGGGTGCATCCCTCTGCTCTATTTGAAGCCTTTCTCCAACCTCCGGGGGCATTCCGTCCCCTTAAGCGGCTCTTCCGTGGAGGAGTCAGATACAAATAGCTCCTTCTAAGCTGTGGAGTCCTGTGTGCAAAAATTCTTCTTTGTGAGCTACTGGCATTAAAGTTGTGAGCGAGCAACTTGGCTGCTGCATAAATTAGTTTTCTCTGGAGCCAGCCTTCCTGAGCAAAGACAGAAATCTGTGAGCCAGAGGCGAAAAACCTGTGGGGCAACTCACGCTAACTCAGCTTAGAGGGAGCACTGTCAGGAACAGCCAGACCAATGAGGGTGAGAGCCTTCACAATATTCTTGAGTTTTTCACATGATCTGGGGAGAGATTATTACTATTTATTATTTACTGAATTTCTGAATCACCCAGTCTTTGAGTATACAGAGCTCTGGGTGGTTTACAGCAGGTTAAAAACATGCCAGAAATACCGATTAAAATCAGCAGATCGATTATCCCTAACTTGACAATCTCCAGATGGAGTCCATAATTTAATCTAAAAGCTGCTCTGGACTGTTCTTCTCTCTTGGAGATCCCGTCTTGGAGATCCAAGTTCCGATTCCAGCTCTGCCGCGGAAGCTCGCTGGGTGAAGAGGCGAAGGCAGAGTGATTTAGCAGGAATGCTTTACATGGGGCAACTGTTCCTCACTGTATACACCTAAGCCACTCCCAGCCCCCATGCGATTGGTGAGTTCAAATGGCCTCCAGGCTCCAGATTGGCCGGCTGCCCTCAGGGGCCAATCTGCAGGCAGGTTCCAGGATCCTGCCTGCCTTTGTTCTGGGGCTTCAAGCTCCAACTAGGTGGCCTGCCCAGACAAGTCCAGGCGTGCCTCCCCCACTCTCCAGCTAGGTGGCCTGCCAGACAAGCCCAGGCATGCCTCCTGATGCTGGCTTCTAGCACCGGCAAGCAGTTAAGCCTGAGTGGAAGATTGCACATGTTCAGACATAGCAACACCCTCTAACCTACCATGCAGGGTTGTTGTGAGGATAAGGTGGAAGACAGGAGAGCGATGTAAGTGATGTAAGTGATGTACAAATGAAGCTGATAGATCATCAAAATCCCACCTTGGGCCCCTTGTGGAGAACGGTGTGTGAGAGAGAGATCTGAAATAAGCAAATGCAATGATGCTGGACTATTCCAACGGGAAAGCAGGTCTGTGGAAATGCCGAAATAGTGGTGAGACAAACTGATTCCAGAGATCGACTGCCAAGAAGATCAGGAGAAAGTCTGGTCTGCAGAGAAGGCCGAAGCCAAAGGAAATCGCTGCTCCCCGAAGAATGGCTGAAACGTAGCAACTGTGGAGCAAGCCTCCCGTTTCCAGCTACTCTGTGCCCACCTAAAACACAGTTCATCAGTGCCAACTAGAGATGTTCCGTTCCTCTGCTTATCAGTCCTCCCTTTAGCAACATTTTAAGTGTTTTGCCCCTGGCCACCAGCAGGGTATGGGAGGGCAGGGTGGCCAGATCCAGGCTGGGAAACTCCTGGAGATTTGGGGGTGGAGCCTGGGGAGGACAGGGACCCCAGTAGGGTCCAGCGCCAGAGAGCCCACCCTCCAAAGCATCCATCTTCTCCTGGGGAACTGATCTCTGTAGTCTGGAGAGGAGCTGTAATTCCCAGGGGGTCCCCAGGCCCCACCTGGAGGCTGGCATCCCTGTTTGCCTGGCAGTCTGCATTTGAGTATGTGCCTTTCAAAAACTTGTGACCAAATCATGCCGTCTTTCGGTCCCGCAAATGTATGCATGTGTGTGTACGTGACTGGGATGTGACTGGCCATGTCATTCTAAACACCTTGGATTGTCCTTGCCAGTGGGACACCTGGGCCCAGAAGATGAGCTTCTCAGCCCACGGTCTTCTGCACATTCTGTCATCGCATTTGGGGAAGCTCCTCACATAAGTAAATGTGTATCATATAGTTGTTTTTGTAGGCAGGGAAAGGAGTCTGTGTGTCTGTGCAGTGGGAGGGGGAAGCATTCGGGCCCATCCTGATGCTGTTGTGCCAGTGAGTGGGCGGATGAAATTCAGCGGAGGAATTCAGCGGCGGAGGATTTCATGAGCCCGCCTGCCTATCATTCATTACCAGACTTCCCTGGCAGGTGAACGCCCGTCTGCCGAGCTTCGTGCAGACAGGACCAACTTCCTTGATTTCGTGACGAACGGAATTTTCAGGTGCTAGCAACCGAACATCACATTGCACGATCCTGGCGTGCCAGTATGGCAGCCAGCGGGGGTCAGTGATGTCCACCTGAACAAAAGAAGCTGCCTTCTAATGAGCAGGCCACTGGTCCGTCACGGTCGGTAATCAGGCCCACAGCCAGGATTTTGTGGCTTTCGGGGGCAGATTTATTTTTTTTCTGGTGAAGCTGAAGTTCTCAGTGCAGAAAGAAAAGAATTCCCTGGCTGCTTATTCCCCTCCTTCTTCGATGCTAAACTTGTAATGGCAAAATGCCTTTCCCCTGACTGCATAATAGCAAGTTTCATCAGGTAGGGTTGCCAACCTCCAGGCGGGACCTGCAGGGGGCTGAGGAAAGGAGAGAGAGAGGCTGTGGTCACACGGTCATTTTGATTGGGTTTCACTGCCGTTCCCTCTCGCACTTAAAATTGCTGACGAGATGCCCACATCTGTCTCCTGCATCGAAGCGGGCTCACTCACGCAATCATCCTGGTTCCCTAGCGAATTTTCCAAGACTGGGAAAATCAACTACTTTCCAGGTACTCGTGCTTTGAATATGTGATTTTCCTATCTGGACAGCCATCTCTTGCAATGATTGCAATTAGGTTGTCTGACTATCCTTCTTCCAGTAGGTTTTTTTTTGCAACTTTCACCACTGTGCGCATGCTTGTACATGCACATATGTGCACATGCGCATGCACAAATATTTTTTAAAAAAAATTGGCAGCGTGGCTGTCTGGACAGTGCCTGGAGCATTGTCGCGCAAAGCAAACAGTTGGGCAAGGGATGTGTAATCATCTGAACCCGCTTAAAATATCCCCAATCAAATCTACAGCAGGAATAAATCACCGTAGGCTTCCCATGTGACCACAGCCTCTCTCTGTCCTGCCCCAGCACCACCACCACCCCCAGTAGTGGTGGGGAGGCTGAAGAAAGAAAAGGAAGCCACCCCATCGCTTCTGGTCAGTTGAACCTAACAGCCGATCTGCGGGAGTGAAACTGACCAGACGCGGCAGGGCAGCTTCCTCGGAAAAGCCGGCAAGGCCACAGGAAGAGCAGGGTAAGGAGTGTGGTGCAGAGGTAAGGAGGGCGGCACAGCAGGGGTTGGGGGTCTGGGGAGGTCTCGCATCCTCCCAGGGTGGGCCAGGGCTCATCCATGGTGGGGCTCTGCCCCCCGAGCGCCCGACTGTGGCTACAGGCCCAGGAAGACGAGTCAGCCAGAAAGAGGAGGAGAACTGAAGAAGTGTGAGGATGGAAGGCCAGAAAGACAAGAAAAGGAAAGAACGCTTCCCACGGGGAGAAACAGATCCTGGAGGGCAAAGAGATCAGAGGCAACACCTGGCGGGTGCAGATTTGATTGGCACTGATGACCGAGCCCAGGGCAGGGCAGGTCTGCTGCCTGTGGGGGAGGCACCAGGACAACACTCAGGGTGTGTGTGTGTGTGTGTGAAAGAGAGAGACAGAGTGTTTAGGTCTTCAGAAAGAGAAGTCTTGTTAAGCTTATTGTCTGGGGTGATTTACACATTCTGCGCCCGCTTGTTGGATCCGTTTAATCATGCTTTGGATCGATCATCTTGACAGAGCACGGTTGTACACTAACAAAGGAATTGGCAACCTGGGCCCTGGCTTATCCAGTAGCTCGCTTTTCACCCCCACCCCCACGAACGTGATCTTTTCTCAGAAAGAAGGTGGAAGGAGGTTGCTTTTTGTGTGATGCACAGTCAGGACTGAATCCCCCCCCCCCGAATTTTATTTCCAGAACCCTGGGAACAAAAACACAGTATGATTTGTCTGTCTCTGCTCTACATCCATTGGTTGCTCAGTGTGTTGTGTTGTTCCCCGTGTCATGGGAATGGGGGAGTCCGACACCAGGTGGCAACTGTCAGCAGCCGCCCCCCGTTCGTCATGACAGGGTTGTTGTGACCCTGCCCAGGGGCTTCCATCTGGTGCGATCCCTGCTGATGTTTTGATGCCGAGGAAGATTTCCGTGTTCCAGTTGGCTCTTCCTTACTCTCAGGGTTTCCCGTAGGTTGGTTTTCGCCGCGTCACCGTTTCACTTTCCGTTGCCAAATTGCATTGTTCAGATTGTTCCGTACTTCGGCCTGAGTAACTGCTGCTTTGGCGTGTATTGTTTTATCATTTGTGGGTAGTGATGAAGGTTGGCTGGTTGATACGGTTCTCGCAATTGCCCGTTGTTTTGATGATGCCGCACTCCCTGATCTTGGGGTGGCCAAGTCCGGGCGAATGGCATGCCAGCAGGGGGTGGGAGGGAGCTTTCCGGGAGTGGGGTGGAGAACAGCACACATTAGGAATGTAAATATGAGATCTGTTCGAGGCCAAGCAGGTTGTGTGTGAATCAACAGAAGAGTGTAGCTCCAACTCATAATTATAAAATCTTGATTTCAATCAGGCTCCATATATTGAGAGGCTCACACTCATCAATAGGGTTTCAAGCCCCCAAGGTCCGGGTGGGGGTTCCCCTGATTCTGGGGGCTTCAATCCACCCCTGGCCAGCTGGCCGGTGGGGGGAGCCCCACCCCCAAGCCCCACCCCCAAGAGTGACCACCCCCCTGGCCACCCCTCTCCCTCCCCTCTTGCCTGATTTAAAGGGCTTCAGCTGATTGGTGAGGACCACCTGGCCTGCCCACCGACTGGAGGGCCCTTTAAATCTAGTGGGAGGGAGGGAGGGAGAGGGGTGCACTCTCGGCTCACAAAAAGTCCCTTTAAAAAGACCCCTTTAAAAGTCCCGCGACTGCCCTTTTCCCTCCCCTCCTGCAAGATTTAAAGTGCCCTCCAGCTGGTCGGCGGGCCACATGGTCCCCACCGATTCGCTGAAAGCCCTTTAAACCGGCCAAAAGGGGAGGGGAAAGGGTGGCCAGGAGGGTGGCTGCTCATGGGGGCGGGGCTTGGTGTGGATGCCCCAAGCCCCACCCACCAGTGTTCCCTCTAAGCTGAGTTAGTGTGGGCTCGCTCACAGTTTTTTAGCCTCCGGCTCACACATTTTTTGTCTTAGCTCAGGAAGGAGGGCTCCAGAGCCAGCATTTATGCAGTAGCGGAATCGCTCGCTCACAACTTTAATGCCAGTAGCTCGCAAAGTAGGATTTTTGCCTCACAAGACTCCACCACTTAGAAGGGAGTATTGCTGCCCACCCCTGGAATACCCCCCCCCAATCCCCCCGGCGGAGCGACTAGTGGACCAGGCAGCCCTGCTCATCAAAGGCGGTAGCTTTATACCCCCATTCTGCTCTTGCCCTTGGCCGTGTGCCAACCAAAAGGTGAAGGGCCATTGGCCTGTTGCCCGTCGCCCCAGCTTTGGCACAGGTGAGCTCTTCACCCTTGGCTCCCTCTCTTCCTGTCACGTGACTCTGATGTCGCAGGCTTGCCGTTTAGCAGGCCCCATTCCTAGTGGACTGCTAGTCTGGAGTCAAGAGGCCTGCGGCATTAAAGGCAGCCGGGCATCGGTTACGGGTGACTTCACGGTGCTTGACTCAGAGAAACCTGCTTGCCTGTCCCAAGGAAGACTGGTCCAGGATTAAGCCGCTCCCATGCCTCTGAGTGTGGACCAGTGCCCCCCTGCATGTTTATCCTGCCTTTGGTGCACAGAACTCGGGACAGCACCTGTGACACCTCTCCCGTCTGTCCTCAAAAGAATCCTGTTACACAGGCTAGGTTGTGGGAGTGACGGCCCCAGAGTCACCCAGCATGATCCCTGCCTGGGTAGGGATTCGAACCCTGATCTCTCAGGTCCTAGCTTGACACTCTTAACAATTCCACTGCAATGGCTGTTTCGGTGCACATATTTTAAAATAGAAAGTAAGATGCACGTAAGCCTATGTAGTCCGTTGGGGTTGCCAGCAGTGTTCCCTCTAAGCTGGGTTAGTGTGAGCTAGCTCACAGTTTTTTAGCCTCTGGCTCACACATTTTTTTTCTTTGCTCAGGAAGGGGTGGCTCCAGAGCAAACTAATTTATGGAGTAGCCAAATCGCTCGCTCACAACTTGAATGCCAGTCGCTCACAAAGTAGAAGTTTTGCACACAAGACTCCACAGCTTAGAGGGAGGATTGGTTGCCAGGTATCTGGCAACTGGTGGTGGGCAGGGGGACTTATGGGCTGCAAGGGGAGAGCCAAGCTCGGTGTGGCAGTGATGCCGCTAGTGACGTGGCAACATTAGTTCTGGCGTGCACCAGAAGTGACATCATCACGTTGGCACAGGGTGCTCTGGTATTCAGGCTAAACCTTTCTGTTATAAGTTATTTTTGCCATAATGTTTTTGCCTAAATTAGGGTTGCCAGGTCTTACTTGGCTGCTGGTGGTGGTAGGGGAATCCATAAGAACGTAAGAGAAGCCAATGTTGGATCAGGCCAATGGCCCATCCAGTCCAACACTCTGGGTCCCACAGTAGCCAAAAATACCAGGTGCCATCAGGAGGTCCAGCTGTGGAGCCTGGACACTAGAAGCCCTCCCACTGTTAACCCCCCCAAGCACCAAGAATACAGAGCATCATTTGCCCCAGACCGAGAGTTCCTGTCCATACCTTGTGGCTAATAGCCACTGATGGACCCCTGCTCCATATGTTGATCTAATTCCCTCTTGAAGCTGTCCATGCTTGTAGCTGCCAATTCCTGTGGCAGTGAATTCCATGTGTTAATCACTCTTGTGGCAGTGAATTCCATGTGTTAATCCGGTGTCACACTGGGCACGTCAGGTGGGATGCTCTAGCATTTGGGAGAAAAAAAATGGTCACCATAGAGTTTTTGCCCAGATGCTAAAGCACACACACACACACACACGCGCATGACGTGCCTGGCACAATGTCATCACTTCTGGGTATAACCATCTGTCTCTGCTCTGCTCAGGTGGCTGGCCGGCAGAGGATTGGGGCCCCCAAAATCAGGAAAAACCCCACCCCCTTGGGATGATGGCAACCCTAGCCTAAATGCCAGAGCTACCTGCATCTCCAGTGACACGATGAGGTCATGCCCGGCAGGGTTGTTGCCACACCAGGCTAGGCCTCCCCACACTGCAGGTGAGCCCCCCCCCCAGCAGCCAGCTGATTGGTGTAGGGGGCGTGGCTGGGGTGGGGAACCCCCTGCCCTGAAGCCCATTGGTCATGTGAGGGTGTGCAAAGAGGACACAAACAAAAAGAAAGCAAGCAATTTGGGAACTCTTATTTGTTGTGGAAACGGCAGGGCCGCTTTTGCAAGCAGGAGAGGCAGTTTGCGGAGCCATCTGTGGAACGGAACAGGAAATTTTGCCCTGCCACCGAAATGAATGAGCGCCGCCTCCTGACGGTGACGTGCAGGGAAGGAACTTGCTTCAACAACCGTCTATCGACAAGAGGGTTTTCAGAAAGGCTATTGGTGTTATGATTAATTTGGAAAGTGTTTCAGAGACGAAAAGGGGAAGTGTTAATTAGGATTGTTCGTAGAGATCATTTTAATTAACAGGGTCGACTCGGACACCAGTGGGTGTAACAGCCCCCCTGGTAATGCAGCTTTCTCATTGTTTCTTCTCCTCTGCCGCCGTGTTTCCCATCTTGCCTCTCCGACAGAGCCTGTTCACCCCAAATCTGTCTTCATAGTCACTATAATCTGGGAGAACCGGGTTGGATTCCCCACTCCTCCACTCACAGCTGCTGGTGTGACCTTGGGTCAGTCACAAGGTCTTTCAGAGCTGTTCTCTCAAGAGCAGTCCTTGAAAGAGCTCTCTCAGCCCCACCTAGCTCACAGGGTGTCCGTTGTGGGGAGGGGAAGGGAAAGGAGACAGTAAGCCGCTCTGAGACTCCAAGTGAAGGGCGGGGTAGATCCAATCTCCTGCTTCTTCTTCTTCTTCTTCAACTTCTTCTTCTTCTTCTTCTTCTTCTTCTTCTTCTTCTTCTTCTTCTTCTTCTTCTTCTTCTTCTTCTTCACCAAGCCAGATGTTTTGGGAAATATTCCAGAACTCTGATATTTTATAGTCATTTGTCAAGCTCAGCTACTTCTTTGGCTGAGTGTCACCCACATTTCCTGGCTGGAGCCGACATTTACACTACAGCTCGGTAAACATTCGAGGAAGCTGTGTGATGTAATTTTCATCCTCATGTTTACCTGTAAATCCCAAGGCAAACCAAGTGCCTCTAGATAAACACCAGACTTTATCCTCCTTTTGATGATTTACTGGTAAAGTGCCTGTTTGGTAAATGTCCAAAACGAGCTTTCGGATGCAAACAATCCTATGCATATTTACTCAGGAGTATGTCTAGTTCTGGGGGCTGGGGTGACTCAGTGGTTAAGACACTGAACTGCAGACCGGAAGGTCAGTAGTTCAGCAGTTCGAGACCGGCGAGTGCCGCGTGACAGAGTGAGCTCCCGTCTCTGGCCCCAGCTCCTGCCAACCCAGCAGTTCAAAAGCAAGAAATTGCAAGTAGATGAATAGGTACCACTTCGGTGGGAAGGTAACAGCGTTCTGTGCGCCTCAGCATTTAGTCATGCCGGCCACATGACCACAGAAACATCTTCGGACAGCGCTGGCTCTTCGGCTTGGAAATGGAGATGAGCTCCGCCCCCTAGAGTCAGATACGATTGGCTTTCGAGCAAGGGAAACCTTTAGCTTCACCTTTATGTCTAGTTCACTGAAATTTGCGACCCATGCGTACATGTTATTTAGGTTTCTGGGCTCTGTACCCCAACTGAACCCCCCTCTCCGTGGGTCACCAAAGCCATGGGTGGAGCTTGGGGAGGGCAGAATTTGGGGAGACACTTGTGGCTGTGAGGCTCTTTGATGAGACACTTGGCATTCTGGGAGTTTGTCCTGTTCGGTACCGGAAGTCGCTCTATCTGGCACAGTGAAGCATGTGTGATTCGTTAGCTCAGGTTTTAATAAATGCCATCTGACATGCTTAATTAGGAGAGATAATTGAATTTCCAAAAATACATCATTATCAAGTGGATTAAATTAAATTTAATCATCCGTCATGTTGTTTCTAAGGAGCCTGAAGTACATCTTTAGGTTTTAGCACTGTTAGCTTAGTTGCTTTCTGTGGAGCGTTCTTAGCCGACTGGACCACCTGCCTTGTGTTTGCGGCCAGCAGTGCAAACAGATGGGATGTTCCTCGAGAAACGGAGCCTTTCTCAGAACAGGTTTCCCTCCCAAAAACTTGGCTGCGTTGTGAGGAGGAGCTAGCGGTCAGCTTTGCCGTTTCAAAATGCTAGAGAACTCGGTCAGTTGAACATGGATAGAGCATGGGATAGTGCATGGGGTAGAGCAGGTAGAGAATTATGCATGGGATAGAGCAGGTAAAGAAAGAAGTACTTTTCTCCCTTTCTCACAATACAAGAACTCCTGGGCACTCAGAATTGCTGAGCAATTGCTAGGATAAAAGGAAGTCCTTCTTCACCCAAAGAATGATTAACACTATGGAATTCACTGCCACAGGAGGTGGTGGCAGCTACAAGCATGGACAGCTTCAAGAGGGAATTAGATAAGCATATGGAGCAGAAGACCATTAGTGGCTATTAGCCACAGGGTATAGACAGGGACTCTCAGTCTGGGACAAGTGAGGCTCCGTATTCTTGGTGCTTGGAGGGGTCAACAGTGGGAGGGCTTCTAGTGTCCTGGCCCCACTGTTGGACTTCCTGATGGCCCCTGGTATTTTTGGCCACTGTGTGACAGAGTGTTGGACTAGATGGGCCATTGGCCTGATCCAGCATTGGCTTCTCTTATGTTCATATGTAAATGCAGAAAAGTGGGGCCTGTCTGCCAGTTTCACCATTCCATGCAGATTCAGATCCAAAGGAACCACAACCAAACAAAATGTTTTGGGTTATTTTATTTATTATAGTCTGTGGCAAATGTTGGTAAGTGTAAGGTGAAGCACGCTGGGACAAAAAACCCTCAGCTTCAAGTACAGGCAATGGGTGCCTGAACTTGCTGAGACCGAGAGGGGAAAAGATCTTGGGGTTGTAGAGGACAGCGCAATGAAGTGTCAACCCCAGTGTGCCGCAGCAGTGAAAAAAGCAAACTCTGCTGTTAGGGATTATTAGGAAAGGGACTGGGAATAAAACTGCCAATACTGTAATGTCCCTGTATTGATCTATCGTGCAGCCTCATTTGGAATCCTGTGTACAGTTCTGGTTTCTGTATGTTAAAAAGCACATTGCAGACCTTGACAAAATACAGAGGAGGATCGACCAAGATGATGAGGGGGTTGGAGCACTTTTCCTGTGAGGAAAGTAGGCTTGCCAAGCCCCCGCTGGGGGCAGGTAAATTCCCGCCCGGGAGGCCCATTACCCGCCGGCAGCAGATCGGGCCCCAGGGGGAACTCCACCCCCTGCCGGAGGGCGTCCCCAGCGTGATGATGTCAACTGGAGGTGACATCATCACGCTGCCACGTTGTGGGGGGACACTATGTGAACCGAGGGAAAACTCTATGGTTTTCCCTCGAGTCACGGTGCCCCCACCCCCAACATGGGTGATGTGGTGACGTCACTTCCGGCAACGTCATTGTGGCGTGCGTGCGGAAAGCGCGAATGCGGGGAGACTCCTAACAGAGCCAGGAATCCCCCCGCTTTGCGGGTAAGTCGACTTGGCAACCCTAGGGGAAAGGCTGAAGGGCCTGGAACTTTTCAGTTTAGAAAATATTGTTGAGCTTAGAAAACGTTAATATTATGAACAGAAATGGGTGGAGGCTCGAGTTAATATTTCCACATAAACTCTCAAAGCAGTAAAAGGATGTGTGTGCGTATGTGTGCGGCCCCCCCCCTTTACATGCATTAATCTGTCTTAGTGGTTATAAATGTGGAACAGAAGTTAGAACTCCTTCTTTCCTTCCCCCGCGCAATGATTAGAAGTGATTTAATTACATTTTAAACACTGTTCAAGCTGTGGGTCATTATTATTATTGTGTTAGTGAGACTAATATCCCTTTGCAAATGCCACGCAAATGCATTGGGAACAGGCATTAAGTTTTGTGGGCATTAAGCCTCATGCTGTGTGACAAATGGTGCAATTCCTTTAAAAATTCATCAGAAAAATCAATCCCAGTTGTCTCAGAACTTGGGAAGAGGGACATGGCTCAGTGGTAGAGCATCTGCTTGGTGTGCTGCATGTCCCAGGTTCATTCCCAGGCATCTTCAGTAAGAATCAGGTAGTCCCCGGCACCTCAGATAGGGTGGTAGGTGGTCTGAAAGACTTCCACATGAGACCTTGGAGAGGAGGAGGAGGAGGAGAATATTGGATTTATACCCCGTCCTTCACTACCCGAAGGAGTCTCAGAGCAGTTTACAATCCCTTTCCTTTCTCCTCTGCACAACAGACACCCTGTGAGGTAGGCGGGGCTGAGAGAGCTCTTTTATTTATTAATTAATTAATTGGTGTCCCGCCCTCCCCGCCAAAGCAGGCTCAGTGCTTGAGAGAACATGTCTTGAGAGAACAGCTCTGAAAGAACTTGTGACTGACCCAAGGTCACACCAGCAGCTGCATGTGGAGGAGTGGGGTTTCGAACCCAGTTCTCCCAGATCAGAGTCCGCGCTCCTGACCACGACACCAAACGGGCTCTCTGAGTAGACAGTACTGACTTCGATGGACCCAGGATCTGGTTCAATACAAGGCAGTTCTGTTTGTTCATGAGTGGGGGTTTCTCATCCAGCACTACTACATAACCCATTTTGCCCCTGCTTTTATGCTGTCTAAAGGATACAAGGGTAAACCAAAATGGAATTTTTGCTGATTTACTTAACAGGAATCAGTAAGAAATCTTAACTACAGCAGTTAGATTTATGAACTAGAGTCCACTTCACCAGATATAAGAATGGTATTCTGTACCGGTCCGCATATACATGTGTGTATAAACATAACATTAACAAAGTAGATAGATGTAAGTTGTAACAGTTTGGGACTAGTTTGGGAACCTGAAAATATGAGCTGGTACACACCCCTCCATTCAGTAATTAAACATCTCCATGGCAAAATACATTTTGTCATTATACACAAGCGATATTTTTTTCTCTCTCCTTCTTACGAACCAGAATTTCAGATGCTAGTTTAACCCTGATTGGAAGCTAATAGAACAAGCCACAGTTTGTGTTTCAGACGTAACAATAAACAGTGGTTTGCTGCAAAAGGGTTTGAATATGGAGCCATGTGCAAGAAGGGAAAGTGGCACAGGAACCCTGGGAGATCACAGCTCAAACCCTGACTTACCAGGAGCAGCAGGGAGGCCCATCTGAATGGGACCTTCTCCAGATTTCCTGTTCCACCAGTACCACCCCCAAATTTCCCCAGCTGGAGTTGGCAACCCTTTGCACTGTAAGCTGCCTTGAATTCCTGCAAGATGGGGAGGTGGCTGTTTAAGGTTTTACATAAGTAAGTAATAAATGAACCCTAGTAGCAAGAAAAAAACAAGACTTCGTCATGCCATGTGAATATGTAAAGTACTGGTAAAATCTTTGAAAGCTTTAGGCCCAAGGTGACTGTAGTTTCCTGTCCTGCCGTGCAGTTGGGATGTCTGTCTGCACCAGTGGGCACTGGCATCTCTGTCACTGGAATGTGTGGAGACGGGGAACACAGTGATGATGGGCACACTCTGCCTGCTGGGGGCAACAGTAGGGGGTCTTCTGGAGTTCTGGCCCCACTGGTGGACCTCCTGATGGCACCTGGGTTTTGGCAACTGGGTGACACAAAGTGTTGGACCAGATCTTGACGGGCCATTGGTCTGATCCAACATGGCGTCTCTTACGTTCTTAAGAGCAGAGGTCCATGAGTGGTTCTTAGCCACAAGGTATAGATGGACCACTCTGTCTGGGGCAGGGATGCTCTGTATTCTTGTGGGGCAACAGTGGGGGGTGGCTTCTGGAGTTCTAGCCCCACTGGTGGACTTCCTGATGGCCCCTGGGTTTTGGCCACTGGGTGACACAAAGTGTTGGACTTACTGGGCCACTGGCCTGATGATCCACCATAGCTCCTCTTATGTTCTTATGCCCTGATCACGAGCTGTTCACCGTGTGCTGTGTCTGCCAGATGCCACGTCGTGTGCCTTTCGGTTTCTTCACGCGGCCCTGGGTGAGTGCGGCTTTTATCTCTCTGCCCGGTGAACGTAGCGCTTGAACTCCAAGTGTACTTATCCCCTCTTTGCCTTCCTTCTTCATTGAGAGAACACATTCTGTCAGCTGATGGAAAAGCTCAATTCGCTCATTGGCTGTACCCGCTACATCATGCTATTCAAGGAATGTGGGTCTGCATATAAAGTTTTAAAGTCGTTAGCCAGAGCAAAGCCCTGTTGTGTATGTCTCCAGTGCCTTAAAGGTGCTTGTGCAATGCAGGAGATCCCAAAGTGTTATTTGCCAGGCCAGAATGAGAGTTATTAACACATGGAATTCACTGTCACAGGAGGTGGTGGCAGCTACAAGCACGGACCGCTTCAAGGGGGAACTGGATAAACATCTGGTCCATCAGTGGCTATCGGCTACTGTGGCTATTAGCCACCAGTGGCTATTAGCCACATAGATAGGAACTTTCAGTCCATGGCAAGTGATGCTCTGTATTCTTGGTGCTTGGGGGGGTCAACAGTGGGAGAGCTTCTAGTGTCCTGGCCCCACTGGTGGACCTCCTGATGGCCCCTGGTATTTTTGGCCACTGTGTGACCCAGAGTGCTGGACCGGATGGGCCGTTGACCTGACCCAACATTTGGCTTCTTTTGTGTTCTCTTGTGTTCTTATCCAGTGCTTAGCTACTAGTCGTGTGGAAGTACGCCTTTGAGTCTGACAGCTGAGCAAGAGGCATTAGCTAAGACTTCAAGAGAGGATCCAGGTTCTTCAGGGAACATGTAAAAGGCAAAATTCCCCTGGTTGTGGTCCTCCCTCCCATCACTCCCCCATCTTTCTTTTTAACTCAGATGCAATGGAAGCAGGGGCTTAGGATTGTTTAAATCGGGGGTGTTTTTAAAAGTCGGGGGGCATGGGGCAGGTGGGGAAGGAGCTGCGTCACCGCCACCATGGCCGTCACCGTGCCCCGATTCGCAACACGGATGAAAACCAGGCTGGATTGGCCACCACCACTTTCTTTCTTCCCTGCACCCCAATCGGGCAGTGTGGGAATGGAGGGCGGGGCTGATCCACAAAGTCACGGAGTGAGGGCAGGGGCGGGACTGCAGCAGGCAGGCTCAGCTCCAGCAGGCAAGGTTGGGGAGGGTGACGGCACGGTGCAGCGCAGCCATGCACCGCAGCATGGAAAAATAAGGATTTTTCAGGGGGGGTGGACTGGATGGGAAGCTGGGGAGCCTCGGCGGTAAGTCGGGGGGCGGGCCCCGAGAGGTCCCACTGTAGCTACAGGCCTGAAAGGAAGGCAAGGCAGATTTGAGTCCAGTAAGCACCTCCGAGTCCAACAAGATTTGCAGGGTATGAGCTTTCCAGAGTCCGAGTTTCCTTCGTCAGACACCTGAAAATCTTGCTGTTTTCTAAGGTGCTGCTGGACCCAAATCCAGCTCTTTGGCTGAGGACCGACACGGCTGCCCTCTGAAACGATCTTCGAGGGAAGTCAAGAGACTCCTGCCTTCACCAAGGGTATAGAAGGGGGTACGCGTCAGCTTTCATTGAGGATATTTCATCTTTTTAATATGGGAGGACCCATGCTCCCTCTAAGCCGTGGAGTCCTCTGAGCAGAAATCCTACTTTGTGAGCAGCTGGCATGAAAGTTGTGAGCGAGTGATTTGGCTGCTGCATAAATGAGTTTGCTCTGGAGCCCTCCCTCCTGGGCTAAGAAAAAAATGTGTGAGCTGGAGGCTAAAAAAAACTGTGAGCTAGCTCACACTAACTCAACTTAGAGGGAACACTGGGGAGGACAACCAAGCAGCACCTGCTGAGAGGCCTTCTCTCTGCGAGCTCCAGGCCCTGACCTGGATGGCCCGGGCTAGCCTGACCTCATGATATCATGGAAGCTAAGCAGGGTCGGTCCTGGTTAGTTTTTGGATGGGAGACCGCCGAGGAAGTGAAGGGTTGCAGCGCAGAAGCGGGAAATGGTCAACCGCCTCTGTTTCTCTCTTGCCCTGACAGGGATGGCTCTCGGAAGCTAAGCAGGGTCAGCCCTTGTTAGTGCTTGGAGGGGAGACCTCTGCTTGTCTCTCACCTTGAAAACCCCACAAGGCCATCACGTCAGCTGTGACTGGACTTCCGGTTCTCTGTGTGTTGAGTGTGTCAGCGAGAGGTGATGGTGTGCTCGGCGGAAGAGTTGTGACTGTTCTTTTTCTTTCACTTCAGTTTGTTGCCCAGCCCAACTGCCAGCAACTCCTCGCCTCCCGCTGGTACGACGAGTTCCCCGGCTGGAGGAGGCGCCACTGGGCCGTGAAGATGTTGACTTGCGTCATCATCGGCTTCCTCTTCCCCGTCTTCTCCGTCTGCTACTTGATAGCCCCCAAGAGCCCGCTGGGGCTGTTCATCAAGAAGCCGTTCATCAAATTCATCTGCCACACGGCCTCCTACTTGACTTTCTTGTTCTTTCTGCTGCTCGCCTCTCAGCACATTGACCGATCCGATCTGAACATGCAGGGGCCTCCGCCAACCATCGTCGAGTGGATGATATTACCGTGGGTCCTGGGTAAATGTATTAGTAAAGAAAATACGGCCGAATTCTCGGTGGTCCAGGAATAATTGTCTAGCATCCATTAAGACCTTCAGTGTGAAGCAGTGGAATGTATCAGCGTTATGATTCAGACCAGAGGTCCCCAACCTTTTTGAGCCTGCGGGAAACTTTTCTAATTCTGCAAAAAATGGCTGCCACAAAATGGCTGCCAGAGGAGGCGGGGCTAGCCTCAAAATCGCTGCCCCAGCTTACTTTCAGTCATATAGTGAAGGTCCTTGTGCTGAGGTGGCAGCTGCTGCCAAAGCACATTCTAAAAAATCTGCACGGCCAATCAAGTCTCCAATGGCCAATCAGAAGCCTTGCTGGGCAAAAGCCCCGCCCACTTTCCAAAACTTTTGGTGGGTCCCAGGGAAGGTGTTAGCAGGCACCATGGTGCCCGTGGGCAGGGAGACAAAAGCCGTAGTTTGGTGTAGCGGTTTGGAGCGCGGACTCTAATCTGGGAGAGCCGGGTTTGATTCCCCACTCCTCCTCCATATGCAGCCAGCTGGGTGACCTTGGATCAGTCAAAGTTCTCTCAGAGCTGTTCTCTCTGGAGCAGTCCTCGAAAGAGCTCTCTCAACCGCACCTCACCTCACAGGGTGTCTGTTGTGGGCAGGGCCGACCCCAGGTGTCTGGGCGCCCTAGGCAGGACATCCTGGGGCGCCCACCCCACCGGAGATGCCAACCTCCCGGTGGGGCCTGGAGAGCCGGGGAAGGGCGGGCGGCTCTCCCGGGCCCCTCGCAGCTGCGAGGTGCCGGGAGAGCCGGGAACAGGCAGCGCGGCTCTCCCGGACCCCTCGCAACTGCGAGGCACCCGGGGAGAGCCGGGGAACGGGTGGCGTGGCTCCCCGGGCCCCTCGCAGCTGCGAGGGGCCCGGGAAGAGCCGTGGAAGGGGCGGGCTTGGAACGCCCACCCCTTCCCTCCCAGCGGACGGGCGCTCAGACTGGCGGCGGCCAGCGAGTGGGGACTCTCCCCGCTGGCCGGCCGCCGCCATGCCGCCCCACCTCTCCACCCCCCCAAGGGCTTCTGAAGCGCCCCGGAAGGGCGCTCAGACTGGCGGGGGCGGCGGCAGCAGGGAAAGTCCCCGCTAGCCAGCCGCCGCCATGCTGCCCCACCTCTCCACCCCCCAAGGGCTTCGGGGGAGCCGCGGGTGGAGCGCCGTTTGAACGGCTGCCCCTTCCCTCCCAGTCCCAGTGCCGGCTGGAGACAGGGGGTGGAGTGCCGGCTTCACTGGGGGCGGGGTGGGGGGCGCTTTGGCACCCCTGTGGGCCCCAGCACCCTAGGCGAGCGCCTAGCTCGCCTAGTGGGCGAGCCGGCAGTGGTTGTGGGGAGGGGAAGGGAAAGGAAAGGAAAATGTAAGCCACTCTGAGGCTCCGAGTGAAGGGCGGGGGTATAAATCCAGTCTCTTCTCTTCTTCATCACATCAGGGATGCCTGAATCAGACTATAAGGAGGAACAAAATTGTTCAGATAATGATTATCTGCACCAGAGGCATAAGGAGAACAGGGTTTTTTCCCCCTTGACCATTTCTGACAAATGCTGTATTTTGTTACAGCAGATGTCCTGAAGTTTGTTAATGTCAGTGTCTACTGATGATCACAGAGAAGCGGGATCCATTTGGGATTATTAGCATTTGATGAATTTCATGTTTTCCCTGAACTGTATAGATAGAGGCGGGTATCTGTAAGACTTGAGTTTTTAATGTGACGTTTAATTTATTTTTTAAAAATCAAGTTTTAAAATAGGCTAAGAATACACCACGGCAAATCCTTACTAATAAAACAAACGTTTTTTAAAAATCTATAGGGGAAAAAAATCTGCAACAAGTTTTAATAAGAAGGCCATCTCCCCAGAGGGGGAGACACGTAATATATCATCCTGCTTTACTGCCAGGAGTAAATTGCATTTTCAGATAAATTGTTTGGCTTTTCTCTAAACGGGAGCTCTCCCCACCTACTCTCCCTGCCTTCCCGGTGAAGCATTGCGGCACTCCTTGTCTTTGGAGAAAGAACAGGGGAAAATGTGGATAGCTGATTTGTTTATTGTCGAGCCCAGCTCTTAGGAAGAGTGCATTTGGGACCGTTTTTCTGAGGCAGCTACCGGAGAACCTAACACATACGTACCTCAGCTTTAGGGTTTGGTTTGGGTTTTCCCCAGGAAGTGAAAATGTACTAAAAAATCAGTTTCTGATCTTCATTTCTAAAAACATGCAAGCAAAAAGATGGAAATATTGAAATGGTTAAGCGGTAGGCAGTATATTTAAATCACTCGTCCTCTTTGTAAATCCCTTTACCGCCTCTGCCTACGTGATTCTCAGCAGTAAATTCAATATCAGGGCTCCCCAATATGGTATCCAGTTTGGTGTAGTGGTTAGGGGCGCAGACTCTAATCTGGGAGAACCGGGTTTGATTCCCCACTCCTCCACATGCAGCTGCTGGCTGGACCTTGAGACAGTCACAGTTCTCTCAGAGCTGTTCTGGAAAGATCAGTCCTCAAAAGAGCTCTCTCAGCCCCGCTTGCCTCACAGGCTGTCTGTTGTGGGGAGGGGAATGGAAAGGAGATTGTCAGCCACTCTGAGACTCCTTCAGGTAGTGGAGGGCAGAATATAAATCCAATCTCCTCCTCCTCCTCCTCCTCCTCCTCCTCCTCCTCCTCCTCCTCCTCCTCCTCCTCTTCTTCTTCTTCTTCTTCTTCTTCTTCTTCTTCTTCTTCTTCTTCTTCCATGGGTGCCTCCAGTCAGGGCCAGGTAGGGCTTTTGCCCAGCAAGTCTTCTGGCCAGCCATTTGATTGGCTGTGAAGTGCACAAAGACCTTCGCTGTGTGGCTGAAGGTAAACTGTGGCAGCCATTTTGTGGCTGGCTCTGCCTTCAGCAGCAGCTCTTTCATGGCAGCCATTTTGTGGCTGTGCCCACCTCCCTGTGTCAGAATCCCAAAGGTTGCTTCAGACTAACGCGGCTTCCAACCTGAGTCCAAAGGCATGGAGATTGTTGACTTCATTGTATTCTTAACCTTGCCCTGACGGCCATTTTTCAGCTCAGCATTCCTGCTTTTCGGCTCACTGGATTCCAGGTACTCATTCATTCTTATCTGCAGCATCTGGAACCCAACAGAGAAGAAAAGCCCCGGGAGGTGTGTTGAGTGGGCAGCAGGGCAGAGGGTGGCCAGCACTGTTGAGCCAATAAAGGATTCCCTTTTAAGTCTGTGACCACCCTCTGCTAGGACCCTGAGGGTGCGGGTTTGTTGCTTCACAAGTGACTGGTAAGGGATTCATTGATCTTTACAAATATTTGGCAGGAAGGGCCAAACCTGAGCCCACCATTAATTTGCAAAGGCACAATGTCAGGCCGTTCTTTATTTTCATTTTAAAGAAAACACAGCTTATCCTAAAGGATCTGGGACCTGTCTAGAATATGGCTGCGGTCACATAAGCAGCTTGCTGTGATATAGTAGTGTTACCTTTGCAGATTTAAAGAGCATGGTCAGACCACGACGTCTGCCTTCCGTGGCCCAGTCATCGGCACCCCGTGTTGCCCTGCTTTGGAAACTGGAGTGATTTGGCACCATGGAAAGTCTGGTGTTTACGGATGCCGGCACTTCCACTCCACTTTCCCAGACATCTGAACTTTCTTGCCCCAAAAGGAACCCAGAAGGGATGTACGAACCCGCAGATCCATTTCTGCCACTGTTATTTTTTTAGTTGCTGCCTATATGCGCATATGCGCATTCACCCACCGGCATTAAAACAAAAATGACCAGGCAGTGTGCTCCGTGGCTGAGGTGCTGCAGCAATATGAATGCCTGACCACCAGACGAGCACATGATGAAACCACCCCAGGGTCTGCTCTCTGGTTGCTCTACCCTGCCACACTTTAAACCAGTGCAATTAGAGGCGCGACCAGATCACAGCAAGCCTCCAGTGTGACCACAGCCAATGCTTTGGTGCATGCAGGTTATCTTCATACAACAAAATCTCATGGGCGGCTTGTCTTGGTAGAAACAGGAGGGAGGGAGGATTCAGGGGAGCAGCTGAATACGATTAAGCTGCCCTGACAGAAGAAAAGATCATTTTTGTTTGAGAACTTGAATTGATGTACGTGGATCTAAGGCATCCTTTGCGACCACTGTGGCAATGAAGGTAATCATCTCTTTAAAAGAACAAAGGCTGAGTCCAGTGGGGCACCTTTAAGACCAACCAGGTTTTATTCAAGGTATAAGCTTTCGTGGGCACACACACTTCTTTAGATAAATTTGGAATGGAGATCCCTTGACCTCATGAAGGACATCTGAAGAAGTATGCATCCCACAAAAGTTTATACCCAGAATTAAACTTTGTTGGTCTTAAAGGTGACCCTGGACTCAAACGATTGCTTCAGACCAACATGGCGGCCCACCTGAATTGATCTTTCTGAAATTTATTGTTATGTCTACATTCTAACCCTTATACAAGTTTTGTGCCCATTGTGGCTTCCCACATGGAACCTTGGAGATTGTAGTTTGACGAGGTACTCTGACAGAGACCATTCACCCTACTCTGAGAATCACCATTCCCTGGGGGAGGGGGAATGGCTGTCACCTGCTTTAGAGATGAGGATGCATGTAGACGAATTGTCTGGTCTCCTCCTTCCGTTTTAGCCTCCGTAGGCTCTGCCGCAGCCATCCAGAAAGAGAAAGGGCGGCCTTGTGGTGGGGGGCAGCAGCCTCCCACCCTTTTCCCGTCTGAATCCACCCCGAGAGCCATTCATTCCATAGCAGCTGCCAGATGGTGCAGCCAGTCTCTGTGGAAGTTAATGAGCCTGTGCAGGGCCCAGACATTCAACAGATACTTTATACCAGCTACAGCCGTGCAAATTGAAAAGATGGCACTGTCAGCGGAGGGAGGGAGGGAGGGAGGGAGGGAGGGAGGGGAACTGGCCATCATACAATTTAAAGAAACATCTCAGGTGTAATGTCAACATTGAAAGACTTCCAGATATTTTTTTGGGGGGGGAAATGTGCATTGTTGAGTGCTTAAAAGAGAATAAATAGTTCTAGTACTGCTCCTGAAAAAGGCAGGACTCCCCGGAGTGAACGCTGCGTGCCTTTGCCGCTTCATTATTGCAGATCAGCCGCTAGAATTTCATTTTAATGGAGTGTTAAGAAGAGATCCCGGGGAGACCAAAGGCCTTTTCAGGGTGGCTCATCACACACAGGCACAATCACAGTGTCATCCGTTCCTCCTGGGGCTTGTTCCACGGGAGGGGGGGGGCGGCAGAGGACCAGGCTCGGGCCTCTCGTGTGCACCAGCTCGGGAGGCAGACGAATTTTGCAAGCAGTCAGTGCAAGTATCCCTATTTTGAATTCGCTTCCCCTCTGAATCTTCAGTCCAGCACTGAATTCTTCTGGTAAAATGTAGCATTTTTCGGTGTGTGATTTGTGTGCCAGTAAGTTAAGATTACACCCTGACCTCGATGGCCCAAGCCAGCCCGATCTGGTCAGATCTTGAAAACTAAGCAGGGTCGGTCTTGGTTACTATTTGGAATGCTTGGGTGGGAGACCACCAAGGAAGTCCCGGGTTGCTACGCAACGGCAGGCAAGGGCAAGCTGCCTCTGAACGTCTCTTCCCTTGAAAACCCTACAGGGTCGCTGTAAGCCGGCTGCAACTTGATGGCCCTTTCCACCGCTGCCACCATGTCCCCATTACGCATAATGGTATGTCCAAGTTGCGCAAAAGGCATAAGAAGCAAACCGGCCAAGTTCCAGCAACACCGCTGCCTAGACCGCAGCCAGACACAGTGGCCCTTCCTGCACTCTCCTTTTGATCCATGTTCACCGCTGTGTCCTCCAAGCAATTCTGCACTAAAATCGAATTCAACCTTCTTTTTATTCTGGGTTCCCCCCCCCAATTCTGCATGGCATTCCCTCCCGTCAGTGGTTGCCCTGCGTTATTTGGATGCTGTTTTGCCCTGGACTTAAATTGCCTTGACTCGAACACTGAGAAAATCCCGAGTGGCAGGCCAATGTGGGAAGGACCAGTGACAGTATGTGGAAGCAAAAAAAAAAAAATGTACCTGACTGTTGCTTATACAAACAGGTAAAGGTAAAAGTTCCTCTTGCTCAAAAGCCAGTCGAATCTGACTCTAGGGGGCAGTGCTCATCTCCGTTTCCAAGCCGAAGAGCCAGCACTGTCCGAAGACTTCTCCGTGTCTTGTGGCCAGCATGACTAAGTGCTGAGGTGCACAGAATGCTGTTTCCTTCCCACCAAAGCGGTACCTATTTACCTACTTGCACTTTCTTGTTTTTGAACTTCTAGGTTGGCAGGAGCTGGGGCCAGAGACAGGAGCTCACTCCATCTGGCAGCACTAGGGTCTTGAACTGCCAAACTACAGACCTTCCGTTCTGCAGCTCGGCATCTTAACCTCTGAGCCACCATGGCCCCTTTATGCAGATACACACACCTAGTTGCCAAGTAGAACGTTTCACAGGGGCAGACCCTTTGGGCACCCTCAGCGAGCCATTCGCCTGGCACCCCTGCCCCTATGGGTGCACCCAGATCTGGTTGGTGGTAGAGGAGCTGGCAATCAATAGCTCCTCCTCTCCCCACCCCTCATCATGGGAACAGGGTCGAGGAAGACAAGCTGGGTGAGATGCCATGGCCCAGGCATGCATGGACCCTAGCTGGCAAGATGCCCCTTGGCACCAGTCTGCAAGCTGGGTGGGCTTGGAGCCTGGCAGGGGCTGAGGAGAAGATGGCAGCCACCTGCTCTTCCTTTCCCCCCGCTTTAATTTGGGCAGGGCAGGGGAAAGCTGGCAGGATAGGGGCAGGTAGGTCAGGTGAGCTGGTTACCACCACTGTCTATGAATGCATACACCTGGGAAGTGGGGCTGGAGATGGGGGGGCAACCACTGGGGTGGCTGCTTCCCACTGATGCCCCTGGTGCCCCTACCCTTTTTGGTGCCCCTGGTGGCCCCCCCTCCAGTCCACCAGATCCATCTAATTGCAATTGCCTCAGTCCACCTAATGGGTGGCCCTGCCCTGCACACCAACCAACTTCTGTGCAGGTGGATTTATACCTTGGCGTGCCCACCTGTATCTGCTACACACAACCCCCCCTGCCTAAGAAACAGAAGGGCAGGTAGCGTGGGAGGTACTTACTTGTGTCCTGCAAAGGTGCCAATCTGTACAACATGCACTGTTTTGGAATGGATCCCGGAAACTCCACACTCTAGTTTGGTGTAGTAGTTAGGAGCGCAGACTCTAATCTGGGAGAACGAGGTTTGATTCCCCACCCCTCTACATGCAGCTGCTGGCGTGACCTTGGGGCAGTCGCAAGTTCTCTCAGAGCTGTTCTGGAAAGATCAGTTCTTGAGAGAACTCTATCAGCCCCACCTACCTCACAGTGTATCTATTGTGGGGAGAGGAAGGGAAAGGAGATTGTCAGCCGCTCTGAGACTCCTTTAGTTAGTGAAGGGCGGGGTATAAATCCAATGTGTGGACTCTAATCTGGGAGAACCAGGTTTGATTCCCCACTCCTCCACATGCAGCTGCTGGAGTGACCTTGGGTCAGTTGCAAGTTCTCCCAGAGCTGTTCTGGAAAGAGCAGTTCTTGAGAGAACTCCCTCAGCCCCACCTACCTCATAGGGTGTCTGTTGTGGGGAGGGGAAGGGAAAGGAGATTGTAAGCCACTCTGAGACTCCTTTAGTTAGTGAAGGGGAGGGTATAAATCTAATGCTTGAACTGTAATCTGGGAGAACTGGGTCTGATTCCCCACTCCTGCTGATGGCCTTGGGCAAGCTGTAGTTCTGTCAGACCTGTTATTGAAAAGAGCATTTCTCTCACAGCTCTCTCAGCCCCACCTGCCTCACAGGGTGGGGATGGGAAGGGAAAGGAGTTTATAAGCTGCTCTGAGATTCTGGGTGAAGGGCAAGGTAAAATCCAATCTCTTCTTCTTCTTCTTCTTCTTCTTCTTCTTCTTCTTCTTCTTCTTCTTCTTCTTCTTCTTCTTCTTCTTCCTCTTCTTCTTCCTCTTCTTCTTCCTCCTCCTCCTCCTCCTCCTCTGGAAGCGTACCCAAATATCTGACCTGTTTCACACAGTCTTTCGGAGGGAAAGATGTATTGTATTGTGATAGCAGATGTTCAAGTTAGGTAACGAGTTTGAAAGGTAGGTTTGGCATTATATGCTGTCGGGGTCCCTTCCCTCCCCAAACCCTGCCTTCTCCCTGCTTCTCCCTGGAATCTCCAGGAATTTCCCAGCTCAGAGCTGGCGACCCTCAAAAGGAGGCCAGGCTTCCAGCCAATCTGTATTTGACATCTGGGAAATTAATTGGCCACCTTTCCAGTGGCTGCGAAAGTGACGCTGGGAGGCCCCTGGCCTTTGACAGAGCCCCGTCCGGCACGACCCAGACTCTATTTTTACCTTTGTGTGGGGATGCCAGGGGAGGGGGCTTTGCCCCTCAGTCAGCTCTTTAAAGGCCACAGGATAGAATCCAAATGGACTCCAGTTTAATTTCGTTTAAGTGTCGGTGAGGATGCCCCAGATTGTGTTTTGTGTCTTGAACCGCATATCGGATCGACAGCTCAAGGCCCTGAAATGGTCCGAGGCTTCAAAGTTGGATAGAAGGGAGAATTCTGCGAGGTACAGTTACATCTGTGAGGTACAGTTACACAACTGTGAAGTACAGTTACATCTGTGAGGTACAGTTACACAACTGTGAAGTACAGTTACATCTGTGAGGTACAGTTACACAGCTGTGAGGTACAGTTACATCTCTGAGGTACAGTTACATCTCTGAGGTACAGTTACACAGCTGTGAGGTACAGTTACATCTCTGAGGTACAGTTACACAGCTGTGAGGTACAGTTACATCTCTGAGGTACAGTTACACAGCTGTGAGGTACAGATGCAGTTACACAGAGAAAGTCCCTCCTTTGTACCTGGTCAGCTTGTATTGGGCACCCCGGTGGATCCATCATCTCATTGGCATGATTTGTTCTACTTCATGTTGCTTGTTGTTAGTGGAACCCAATTGTCTCTCCCGTATTTTTCCCCGCCCTTCCTCTGAGGAGCACGGAGCTCGGTTCTCTGCTCTGACACTTCATCCTCACAGCAACCCTGTGAGGTAAGTTCAGCTGCAGGAGAGTGTGTGGTGTGAGGTCATTCGGTTGCCGAGGGAGGATTTGAACCCCTGCAGTCCTCGGCCAGTGCTCTAACCTTTGCCCCCCCCCCATTCTCTTCCAGTCAGGATTTCTGTCATGCTCGACTGCAGTTGGAGGTGTGAAAAAATAAGAAACCTCAGTAGTCGAGGAAAGGAAGATTAAAATCACTTCTCCACTGATAAAGCAAGGTGGAGACAGGAGGAGAAGTCATCTCCCCCATCGCCTTCTGTTTTTTTAAAAAATAAAATCCTTCTGTGCCTTCAACAGCTGCCCGATTGGTAAGCTATTCAAGTGAGACTTTTCTGACTTCTGAATCTCTTATGAACACATGAAGTTGCCTCCCACCAAATCAGGCTCTTTATCTCGAGGGTCATTCAACCAAAAAGGGAACCGTGATTGCTACATTTTCTGTGGCCTAGTGTAAAGAAGAAGAAGAAGAGATTGGATTTATACCCCGCCCTTCACTACCCAAAGGAGTCTCAGAGCGGCTTACGACCTCCTTTCCCTTCCCCTCCCCACAACAGGCACCCTGTGAGGTAGGTGGGGCTGAGAGAGCTCTCTCGAGGACTGCCCTTGAGACAACAGCTCCAAGAGAACTCTGACTGGCCCAAGGTCACCCAGCAGCTGCATGTGGAGGAGTGGGGGATCAAACTCAGTTCTCCCAGATTAGAGTCCCTGCTCTTAACCACTACACCAAACTGGCTCTCAAAGTGGCCCATTAAGCAGAAAGGCAACAGATCTGAGGGCACACTAGGCATGAACTAGGCGTCATAGTGTTCCCAGGGACAACCTGGGAATGTCAGCACCATTTTATAGCTGACGGTGCCCCCCTAGCTGTTTCAGCACTTGAAAAGGTGTGTGTGAGGTGGACTGGATCCTGATTGGGCCCTGGCAGCATTTTCAAGCTCACAATTAGCAGTGGCATCACCAGGTGGCCCCTGAGGATGCCTGAACACCTAGTTGTGCTTTCAGGTTAGGGTTGCCAGCTCTGGGTTGGGAAATACCTCGAGATTTTGTGGGTGGAGCTTGGGGAGGGCGGGGCTTGAGGAGGGGAGGGACTTCAGTGGGGTAGAATGCTATAGGATCCACCTTTAGCCTCCAAGTGGCCCCAATCGGAAGATTTAGCTAACCACGGATCGTGGCCACCTGTGGCTAATAGTATATAGATGTTCTCCTACTGTATAATCTGCTTTTCCAGGTGTCAGGACTCCAGTCTGAAGTGGCCACCTTAGATTTTTTGATGTTGTCAACAAGAGGAACTACATCTCTAAGCTGAGGGGAAACTGCACAGGTTGGATTTCTTCCTGTCCTGCATCTGTGAAAGTAACAGGAACCCAACCGAAAAACTAAAATCAGGACCATCATAGCTTTTGTTGCTTTTGCACGTTGAAGAAGTGCAGCAGCTGTAGAGAATCAAACCCCCAAACATGACAGGAATCGGTATCGGGGAGAAGATATAAATAGAAGTAGGCGTGCCACAGTAAACGCTCAGATCTTGCATTTCTGCTGGGATGGATGGTTCCTCCAAATCCACTTTCAGTCTGATTCTACGTTTTGTAGAGAAAATCATGATTAGCAACGAGATGGGTAACCCCTTGTATGAGCTCCACAGGATATAAGAATGAGGAGAGGCCTCTCTCTGACTTCTCACTGTGAAGAGTATCTGTATTCACACATAGCATTGAAAGTAAAAGACAGCTTCATCACCTTAGTGTGCTTCTGGCTGCGATCAAACACACCTTTAGATCTGACAGGTGTGAATGCCTGATGGATCTAAAGGGCGCAATCAGACAGCAACATCTGGGAAGCGTCCTGCAGTTGTCAGCAACCCGTGCTGCTCCGCCATAGAAGCCGAGTTAAAAGACACCAGGGAAAGTCCGGCTCTAACAGGTTCCGATGGGCCATGGATGGAATTCCCCCTGTCTGATCACACAAACATGCTCTCATGCCATCAGGATGGTCTGATCATTCCATCCCGGCTTGGTACTCTTCCCCCCCCCCTTCGCAGTATGCGCATCATCGCATACTTCCTAGGGGACCCTCAGTGCAGAGGTGTGATTCCTCATTTATGTGTACAGAAAACAAATGGCCAAAAAAACCCTCACCCGCAGTTGTGTCTGATCACACAGTGACAGGCTGCGCCCGCAGCTACAAAGGGATGTGTGATCTCGCAACTGTGTGTCAGATTCCTCTGGAGTAAACTATGAACAAAAGGCAAAAAAAGCTGCTATACAAAACGCTGCAAAATCTATATTTGATACAAAAAATACAGGTGAGTGTTATACAAAAAGTCCTTATTAGAAAGTCATCAAAGAGTTAAGAAGTCATAAGACGCTGAAGAGTTGACGAAATTCCCCGGAGCACACTTCCGTTTCGTAAATTACTTCTTCCGAACCTTCAGGTAAACCTTATTTACGAAACAGAAGTGTACTCCGGGGAATTGCATCAACTCTTCTACGTCTTATGACTTCTTAACTCTTTGATGACTTTCTAATAAGGACTTTTTGTGTATTTGTATCAAATATAGATTTTGCAGTTCTTTGTATAGCAGCTTTTTTGCCTTTTGTTAATACTTTAGTTGTAGCTGTGACCTTCATTGTTTGTGAATTCCTCCAGAGGAAATAGCCTCGCTTCCCCTCCATTTCAGCTGGTATGTGTGACCTCAGCCACTACTAGCCATGGAGATTAAAGGAACCTCCATGTTCAAAGTAAACCTCTGAATCTCGGTGCCAACGGGCAACATCAGGGGAAGGCCTTGGTCTCTGCGCTCTGTTGTTGGACCTCCAGAGGAACTGGTTGTCCACTCTGTGTTACAGGACGCTGGACTAGATGGACCTTCACTGGTCTGATCCAGCAGGACCCTTCATATGTTCTTAAGCCTATCGGCGTCACTCTGGAGGATTTCCCTAGATGTTCATGACTAAGTGGTGGGAAAACCAAACATTCCCCAGAAGCAGCAGGAGAGGTTTCACAGATCACAGGTGGTCTTCAAGTATCAGCTGGACAAAGGGTTATCAGGGACGCTCTAGGCCGATCCTGCATTGAGCAGAGGATTGGGCTAGATGGCCTCTGTGACCCCTTCCAACCCTGTGATTCTAGGACTCTGTCCCTAAAATAAAAGAGCTTTGCATTCTGCTGTGGGAATAGCACTCCCCCCCCCCAGTTCTCTTAGCGGAAGCCATTAATTCTTGAACTAATTCGTTGTCAGTGATTGTGTACCCTGTGCATTAAATTGCTATTTTTTTACATTCATTTTCTTTAAAAGCCCCAAATTAGACCAGAATTAATGCCTCCTGCTCTGTCCAGGCAAAGTTTGGTTGCTTCAACTGTCAGCTCCTTCCAGGATCATTATTTTCTAGTGTATGTCAGGCACAATTTTGTTTCCGCTTAAAATATATCCCAGTCACTGCCAAGCAAAGCTCAGACCCGGTTAGTCCTTCTCCCAGAAGGTGCCTGTTGGGTCACGAATGACTGTTTCTGAAAGGAAAGACATCAGTCATGACAGACCCAGGTCAGCAACATTCGTCCCCAGCAACAAAATGGCTCTTTGTGCCATTTCTCTCAAGTGTCGTTCAACCAGAAAAGACAAGGGGGCCACGGCTGCTACATCTTTGGTAGCTTTGTGCAAAGAGGTCCATTAGCAGAAAGGTATAGCCTGTTGGCTTCCATGTGGCCTTCTTGCCTACATAGTGGTGGTTGTGGGTCAAGTTGCAGCCTTCTTATGGCATCCTCTCATGGTGTTTTCAAGGCAGGAGGCCTTCAGGGGTGGTTTGCCATTGCCTGTCTGTGCATCACAACCCTGGTCTTACTTGGTGGTCCCCCATCCAAGTCATGTCACAGCCAACTGATGGCAAACCCATAGGGTTTTCTAGGCCAGACAAAAACAGAGCTGGTTAGCCATTGCATGCCTCTGAGTGGCAGCCCTAGACTTCCTCAGTGGTCTCCCATCCAAGTACTGACCAGGGCCAACCCTGCTTAGCTTCTGAGATCTGACAAGATCCACCTAGGCTGGGCCATTCAAGTTGGGGTTAATCATTGTGTGCCAGCAAGTCACAGCTGAGTCATGGCAAACCCAGGACCATGGAGGTTTTCCAAGCAAGGCAGCTGTTCAGAGATGTTCAGATCAACCATGTGGGTTTTCAAACCAAGAGGTGTTCAGAGGAACCCTGGTCTGCCTTGGTGGTCTCCCATCCAAGTATCAGTTGGGGCTGACCCTGCACCTACATGGTAAACCACTGCAGTTCATGGATCTAAATTGTACGATATGGGAAGCAGAACAGAAGCATTGTGTTGCTGGCAGAAAGAAGGCACGAGCCAGAGAGATATTCTCCTCCACAAGTGCGTTGGGCCAAATAGACGTGGCACTAAGTCAGGGAAGAGTTCTGAAACTCTTTCAGGGAAGAGTTTTAGAATGCCTCGGTTATTACGGAAACGTGAAGGGCATGCCACAAAGGATGGCTGATAGGGCTAAAGATGTTCTTGTTATACCTAAACATGGTTCTTTTTATATGTTTGCAGGCTTTATCTGGGGTGAAATTAAACAAATGTGGGATGGCGGACTGCAGGATTATATCCATGACTGGTGGAACCTGATGGATTTTGTAATGAACTCCTTATACCTGGCGACCATTTCGTTGAAAATTGTTGCCTATTCAAAGGTAATTGGCCTATGCGGTGCTGTTCTTAAGCGAGATGAGAGACGTTCACTCTGCAATGTGGTTCCTGAAATGCTTTTTGTTTCCAAACATGCTTTAGCTTCATAATGCTCTTGTAGTCCCACCGGTTCCTATCTGCCATTGACGTGCACTCCCCCCTTGAGGGTCAACCAAGAAAAGATGAGGAGGAATTTCCTGGAACAAAAATCTTGGACTCGTTGAGAACATTGATGCAGTTTGGGAAGCACTTTGAGGCACAAAATGCTTGTTGTTGTTGTCGTTGTTAGTATCTCGAGTATACAATGACGTCACTTTTTTTTAGCACTGATGATGCTACAAACCTGTGGCTTCTGTGGCACCCACATAGGAGCAAGAAAGCCTACAGTTGTCGGCAGAAATTCATGCTTCTTTCCCATCTCTGGACCGCTGCGTTCTCTGCTCAGTAGACTGGAAGCAACCCGCCCACTCATCCCCAGGCATACTAGAGGGGCTGCAGACTTGGCATTCATCCCATATGGACTGGCCAACGTTGGTTGTTGCTGCACATTCACGGATCACAAGCAAGGCTTACTGTCCAGTTAACACAAAGCTGCAGGTTTTATTTGCACGTAGAGCTTCTTCTGTAGGATACGAACGTAAGAGGAGCCAGTGTTGGATCAGGCAAATGGCCCATCCAGTCCAACACTCTGGGTCACACGATGGCCAAAAACACCAGGGGCCATCAGGAGGTCCAGCAGTGGGGCCAGGACACTAGAAGCCCTCCCACTGTTGCCCCCACCCCCAACATCAAGAATACGGAGCTTCACTTGCCCTAGACTGAGAGTCCCTATCTATACCTTGTGGCTAATAGCCACTGATGGACCTCTGCTCCATATGTTTATCCAATTCCCTCTTATAAGAACATAAGAGAAGCCAATGTTGGATCAGGCCAATGTTGGATCAGGCCAATGGCCCATCCAGTCCAACACTCTGGGTCACACAGTGGCCAAAAATACCAGGGGCCATCAGGAGGTCCATCAGTGGGGCCAGGACACTGGAAGCTCTCCCACTGTTGCCCCCAACACTTGCCCCAGAGCTATTCGCCACTGATGGACCTCTGCTCCATATGCTTATCCAGTTCCATGCTTGTAGCTGCCACCATCTCCCGTGGCAGTGAATTCCATGGGTTAATCACTCTTTGGGTGAAGAAGCACTTCCTTTTATCCATTCTAACCCAACTGCTCAGCAATTTCATGGAGTGCCCACAAGTTCTTGCATTGTGAGAAAAGGGAGAAAAGTACCTCTTTCTCTACCTGCTCTATCCTATGCATAATCTTATAAACCTCGATCATGTCACCCCTCAGCTGTCGTTTCTCCAAGCTAAAGAGCCCCAAGCGCTTTAACCATTCTTCATAGGGAAAGTGTTCCAGCCCTTTTATCATTCTAGTTGCCTTCTTCTGCACTTTTTCCAAAGCTATAATATCCTTTTTAAGGTGTGGTGACCAGAACTGTACTCAGCACTCCAAATGAGGTTGCACCATTGATTTATATAGGGTCATTATGATATTGGCTGATCTGTTTTCAATACCCTTCCCAATAATCCCCAGCATAGCATTGGCCTTTTTTATTGCAGTCACACACTGTCTTGACATTTTCAGTGAGATCTACTATAAACATCTAAGGACTTTCAAGGGCAGCAAAGAAAGTTCCAATACAGCCAGTAATGGCTTGTCTGGTGGGGAGCCGATTGCGTGTCTGCATCACCATGTAATTTTATGAAAGTGAGATTTCGGTGCAAACTTGGAATTCCAAGGGAGTTTCAGTTAGACTGGCCTGAATTCTCAAGTGGGGACAGGGGGGTAGGCGTGGGGATCGGTCAAGTCTTTTCTAGCTTCGTGGTGTGCAGACTTCCTGTCTTCTTCCCGGAAAGTGCTTTGGCAGAGAGATTTTTTGCTCTCAGCACCTGCCCGGCGGCGGTTCAATTCCAGCTCTTCTTTGGGCTTCCTGTGTGATGGAATCTGCAGAAGGTTGCATTTACTAGCCAAATGACAAGGCTCCTACACACAGAATGATTTGCTGTTCAGAAAACAAGTCATGAAACTCTGAAATGCAAAGCAGATTCTCTCGTCTGGTCACACAAATCATGCAATACATTTCTGATGACCAATTACTATTCATTGTCAAGTACAATTATCTTGTCCTCACAGTGAGCCCCTGAATCTCTCTTCTGGCACCAGGATGGTGGTAGGGAGCCAGGGTCAGCGATAACAGACATGTGCTCTCCCACTGAAAGGAATTTCTTTTCGTGGGCAGGACTGGCTGTCTTTACTCTTCAAACTAAATTGCCATCAGGTTTCATTTTCATTGTTTCTAATTTTACTGTTGTTTTAGTAGCTATCATAAATCGTTGTACGTTCAGTTTCACAGTGCTGAGATGATGTAACGTGCTACAACCCACAAAGCCATTTTTCACCAGTAATTCCGTGGAACTGATTTGGCACAGGTGAGGGCTGAAGGTCTGCACTTCGTTAAGTAGTCCGATTACTCATTTGTTTCGAAGTCAAAAGACGGTGTTCGAGGCCGCTTGCAAATTCATAACAGCAAAACTGTCCGGTGAGCATGGAAACAGCAGCCACAAAACTTAAATGAAGAAACCCAACCAAAATCAGCAGCAGAGACCAAATGTTCTGGTTGTGGTACCAGTTTTACCCAACAGCAGCAGAACACAATTTATGAAGCATTGTTAGGCTGGCCCGTGGGAGGGGGGGATTTATTTAATAGTGGCTGGACGTGACACATGACACAGATTGTGTCAAACAACTCTTCCATGGAAGGAGGGGGCACAAGGTTCTGTTTCCAGTTGACACTACACACACACACTTGATCAATTCCAGCACTGTGCCTGGGAAGTAAATGGATCATTCTTCATTCAGGATCACTGACAGCCGAGAAAATATGCTCAGTTAACAGTGAGGTCTTGTTAACAGCTTGGCCACCATATTCTGGCTCAGTAGAAATTTCCGGATGCAGCTGGACATTTGACATGCTGATTGATGGATACTCTCGATTTGGGATGAGCACCAACTACATTTTTGTGGTTCAGTTCATGGCTGAACCACAAACCTATGTGAACCAGGAGGTTGGTTTGTGAACTGAACCAGTTCATATGGGTTCATGACCCCCGCCGCTTCTCACAGGGAGCAGAAAAGAGGAATTTAAATAGCTCCAGGCCATTTAAACCAAACAGCTGAGTCGCGCTCTGCCATTTAATGGGAGCCATTTAAACCACTGCTTTCTGCTCTCCCTAGCTTTCTACAAGGAGCAGAAAGCTCAGCTGTTTGGTTTAAATGGCTCAGAGCTGAACCCAAGAAAGCCCCTTTAAACAGCTGAGCATGGGGGCAGTTTGCTCTGTGCGGCTTAGCTGTTTAAAGGGGCTTTCTTGGGCAGTGAGCCCCAGGGACTGGCTGCCAAAGAAAGCCTCTTTAAACAGCTGAGCCACGGGAACAGCTGTTTAGATCAGAAGCAGCCTGCTTCTACCACTCTGTGGCTTTTGCAGGGAGGAGAAATCAGGGGTTTAAACCCTTGCTTTTTGCTGCCCGTGAACCTCCACAAAGTGCCTTAAAAGTCCATGGAAGTTCATGGCTGGGCTGCAATTTGCAAACTTCATTTTGCAAACCACAAACTGGCCAAAATTCATCACGAACAAAGTTTGATGAGCCAATTCATGCCCATCCCTACTCTTGATGCACGTGTCCCAGGAGAGCCAGAAGCTAGCAAAAGGCTCTCTGGACCACGGACACGTCTTGTGGGTGCATCGGGCAACACGGGATCTAAAAGCACTTCGGACGACAACCCCAAGAAGCATTGGTTCAACACCACATCCATGTTTGCTTCCCCACTCCTCCACATGCAGCCAGCTGGGTGACCTTGGGTCAGTCACAGTTCTCTCAGAGCTGCTCTCTCAAGGGCAGTTCTTGGAGAGCTCTCTCAGCCCCACCTACCTCACAGGGTGCCTGTTGTGGGGAGAGGAAGGAAAAGAAGATTGTAAGCTGCTCTCAGACTCCGAATGAAGGGTGGGGTATAAAAACCAGCTCTTCTTCTTCTTCATTGATGCACACCTCCATCTGGTCTGGATTCACTTCAGTTTATGACTCCTCATCCAGCTTCAGACAGCTGTGTGGAACGTGAGCTGCCTTTCCAGGCTTAAAGGAGAAACACCTGTATATTGAAGACACCCCGTATCTTCTGAAATCCTCTCAGTGGTTCCAGGCACATGAAGTTGCCGTATACTGAATCAGACCATCAGCCCGTCAAGGTCAGTCTCATCCGCTCAGATTGGCAGCAGCTCTCCAGGTTTTCCTGTAGAGGTCCTTCACATCACCAACTGCCTGATCCTCTTAACTGGAGATGCCGAGGATTGAACCTGGGACCTTCTGCATGCCAAGCAGCTGCTCTGTTACTGATCTACAGCCCCACTCTATTAAACACTGGGCAATTCTGCATCTAGCATTAACTCCATCTGGGAGGGAAAAGTGCCACTCAAAACCACATTCAAATACCCTAGGGCAATGCCATACTGACTGCAAAGTCACCCCTGAATGGCCATAAAATGACCATAAATCTATGCAGAAGGTGCAGTAAAATCCGATGATGAAAGGACATGAAAGCAGCATGGAGTGTGGTGGCTACCATAAAACCCAATGGTCAGAGGAAGTGAAAGCAGCCTGCAATGCAGAGGGGAATTTCTGTTCCAAGGTGGGTTTTGTAAAACAACGGTGGGAAAAGCCAATGCAAAATCAGCCACTGTGGGTGACAACATGAAGTCCTGCAAAAGTCTGTAGTGTAAAGGCCATGGGGGGGGCACAATAATCCCCCAGCACCACCGGGTAGGGACAAATTCCCTGGCCCAGAGAAGAAGAGAAGAGATTGGATTTATACCCTGCCCTTCACTTGGAGTCTCAGAGCGGCTTACAAACTCCTCTCCCTTCCCTTCCCCACAACAGGCACCCTGTGAGGCAGGTGGGGCTGAGAGAACTTCTGACAGAAACTGTCCTTGAGAGAACAGCTGTGCCAGAGCTTGTGACTGACCCAAGGTCACATCAGCAGGTGCAAATGGAGGAGTGGGGAATCAAACCCAGTTCTCCCAGATTAGAGTCCACATACTTAACCACTACATCAAACTGGCGCCTTCAGCTCCCTACCCTGACTGACAGTGTGGTTGAGGGTACTGAAAGTGGGCCGCCGAAGACCTCCGGCTGAAGACATGGTTTCCCGCTACCACCATCTGAGGTAATCATCCATCCCAGATGTTCCGGACTCCTGTGATCTGTAATTTGCCAGCTTCTTTAAAGCCTTTGTAGTCCTTTCAAGGCAGCTTAGAGATCTACCACACAGCGCGGTTCTGAATAATGAGCTCCCCCGGCAGTCACTCTCTGTCCCCCCAAAAAAGAGCTCAATAAAGGCGTTCATTTCTGTAACCAGTTAGGGCAGAACTACAAAGAATGTGTTTCTTCAAAGCCCTGGCTTCCCCTTCGCAAAGTGGCCCCGGGAGCATCCCAGTTCCTAGGGGAGAAGGCGTGGGCGGGAGGAGGGCACAGTATCCTTCCCCGGCTCTCCTCCGACAACGCTGCTGCCGGACCCCCCACCAGGACAGATCGGAGGCCGAGCAGAGAGTTCTGCCTTTACATGAAATCGTATATCACAGAAAACATCTCATGAACGGCTCTCGGCTTCTGTGAGCTAAACGTTAGAGAAGTGATATTTCATGTGATTTTCCCACCCTCCTTTACGCTGACCGCGTATTTGCATCTCTGGATAAACCTCCTGAGAGCAGCAGCGGGTTTTTAAATAGCACCGTCTGACCTACTATCCCTTCCACTTGAAGCAAAAGAATCGTTCCAAAGAGAGACGCTGTCTCCCTGCAGATTTGACACCGTCAGGCTTGGCTGTCATAACTGTGCCGCTTCTGGAAGTTTTATAGATGGCGAGTCTTGCTCAGCCAGGGCATCACCCCCTGCAGATGGATCACACCGACTGCCTAGCCAGTGCCCAGGAAGTGGGTGCTGTCTGGAGCCCTGCGATCCGGTGGGTCCTATCAGGTGTCACAAGACTCCTTGTGTCATGGGATTCTTTGCTTTTGAAATGGTGGAAGCGTTAAGTATTTGGCCATCTTCCCAGTGCTCGGTTGCCATTATCTGCGATGTTGAGCTTTTGTGTGTGTGTGTGTTTTAGATAATGATCCTGAACTGCCATTTCGTCCCTGTTCCTTTTCATCACTGTACAAGAACAGAGAACCGCAGCTCGAGGAACAATGGAGAAGAACAACGAAAGCTGTGTGTGTGTGTCCGTTAAGTGATACTAACAAAATCGAAAATTGCAGAAAATATATTTTACATTATGAAAAACATCCAAAATCATTTTTAAAAGTGCAAGAAGAGATCCAATCAGTGGAGTTAAAGAAGTTTTCCGGATTATAAAGTCGTTTCGTGGTCTTCATCTGGACGGAACCATGTATATCTTTTAAAACGGCAGAGTTTCATTTTTTGCGTATTGCATAATTCTATAAATAGTCCCACGATCAACAGTTTCCATACAGTTAGATACATCTATTTCCGAGGTCGGGCCAACCTTGTGTGTAGAAATGAAGCTTTAAAAGAGATATATGGTCCCACTTTGTTAATATTACTTAGCGAGTACACACACAGCTTCCGTTGTCCTTTTCGTCACTGTACATCATGTCTCTTCTCTGAAGGTCAAAGGTTCACTTGGCCCTCTTCCTTATTCCTAATTTCCGTTTCCAGTTTTAATTTGTGTGTACCAGTTAATCCAATGCAAATGTTTATGTAGGGAATCAGATAGATTAGATAGATAGATAGACAGACAGTCTTCCTGCTAAAAGCAGGGATTAATAAGACAAATATTCCAACGTGGAAACAACCATTAACGTTTCCAACTGAGACTTCCAAAGCTGCCATTGTTCTCCCGCCTAGAAATACCGGAGGAGTCCAGTGTATCCTGAATGCTCACTTCAGACCAGAAGGATGGGGAAACTGGTGGGCAGAGAAGATGGGGAGGAGGAACATATCCCTTACCCTCCCCCCCAAGTTTGGTGTAGTGGTTAAGCGGCGGACTTTAATCTGGGAGAATCGGATTTGATTCCCCACTCCTCCACTTGCACCTGCTGGATGACCTTGGAGCAAGCCATAGTTCTGGCACAGCTGTTCTTGAAAAAGAGCAGTTTCTCTCAGAGCTCTCTCAGCCCCACCTCCCTCACAGGGTGTCTGTTGTGAGGAGGGGAAGAAGAAGGAGTTTGTAAGTTGCTCTGAGACTCCTTCAGGTAGTGAAGCGCGGGGTACAAACCCAATCTCTTCTTCTTCTCTTAAAGACTTAAGGCTGAAAATATGAGAAGGCTGAGGTCTTGTTCCATGGGCTAAGATGGCGGCTGTCAAACATACAGTGCCATACACAGAGTCACGCCTCTGGTGCCTCTAGACCAGCTTTCTCTTCTCTGACTGATGGCAGATCTCTGGGGCTCCAGCCGGGATCTTCCTCTTTGACTGAAGATGCTGCAGATTAAATCTGGCATCATCTAGATGCAAGGCAACAAAACATTCTTGTAGGCAACTTAATTTTGTAGAGTAATCCTGGGTAGCTGGCAAGGCCAAACGTTTCCTTTCAGTTTGAGAGAGAGCCAGTTTGGTGTAGTGGTTAAGTGCAAAGACTCTAAGCTGGGAGAACCGGGTTTTATTCCCTACTCCTCCACTTGCACCTGCTGGATGACCTTGGGGCAAGCCATAGTTCTGTCAGAGCTGTTCTTGAAAAAGAGCAGTTTCTCTCAGAGCTCTCTCAGCCCCACCTACCTCACAAGGTGTCTGTTGTGGGGAGGGGAAGGGAAATGCAGTTTGTAAACTGCTCTGAGATTCCCTTGCATAGTGAAGGGTGGGGTATAAATCCAATCTCTTCCTCTTCTTCTTCTTCTTTCTTTATATACCTCACCGCTGTGAGGAGCTTACCGTAATGGGAACAGTGTAGCTGTGCTGTGGGTATAACAACCATGATGTTTCCTCATGGAGGCTTTATTGATTACCTGGAGTTTTTTTAACTTGCCAGAAAAGGTGTGTGTAACTAACAGCAGGGAGGAGGGCAGACTGCAAATAGGAAATCCAATAGTATGTTAGATTGCTTAGTAAACAACCTTTTTTCCAGCAAAGTTGCTCTTTCCGTCGTTCGTACTGTTCGCAAAGAGTCCCTTGCCTCCATTTATCAGCCACCAGAACTCCCAGTTCCCCAGAATAACACGTTGCGCAGAGAACCCCAGTACCTAAATCGTGTAGAGCGCCTGCTGTTCAGGAGAATGGAGACCTTTGTGACAGATACAGTCAACATCGCATCTTCCTCAGTTGGCAGCGGCCATTTTTTTTTTGATGAGGTGAATGGTTCATTTCATTGCCTCACTGAGTTGCTCGCAAACAGCATTTTGAGTCAGTCTGCCTCCACACGGCGGTGGCGTTCAGCGTGGAGGCTGGCTGGGCAGCCGCTGGAGGAAGAGGAGAAGCAGCAGCGACAGCAGCGCACGTTCCACGGAGCTCTCTGAAGCCGGATGAGGAGTAATAAACTGAAATGAATCCAGACCGGATGGAGGTGTGCATCAACGAAGAAGAAGAGATTGGATTTATATCCTGCCCTTCACTCGGAGTCTCAGAGCGGCTTACAATCTCCTTTCCCTTCTCCTCCCCACAACAGACACCCTGTGAGGTAGGTGGGACTTCAAGAGCTCTTTCAAGAACTGCTCTGGAGAGAACAGCTCTGAGAGAGCTTGTGACTGACCCAAGGTCACCCAGCTGGCTGCAGGTGGAGAAGTGGGGAATCAGATCCAGTTCTCCAGATTAGAGTCCATTGCTCTTAATCACTACACCAGACTGGCTCTCTCTAGGCCATGCTTGGAGCTGACAGGCTTGCTTGAACTCTGTGTGCCCCAGGTTCACCATGGGCCAGTCATGTGCCACTGGAAGTCACCGCCATGAGCATGTGCGTTCAGTGGTCAGTGGCATTCAGCACTCTGGCACACCCTCAGTACTGACTGGGTCCAACTACGGTTCCCAGGTGGTACGTCAAGTGCATTGGTGCATTCCAAAGAATACACACAAATCTCAATAATACGAACACGTGTAAACAAACTTGGCTTTGGGAGTCAGGCAAGGGGACAAAACAGCAACAAGAGAGGCAAATGGTTCAGTTCCTTCCACACCCCATCCCTAGCAAGACTGAGGTGAGTCTTTTGTAAGTAGAGGGCTCTCCCCCCCCCCTTTGGATGTGTTGTCTGGGGTGGCCGCAGATGGGGGCAGGGGACAGCCATTGCAAAGTATGCGATCTGGAACGAATGAACCTTGAGTTGTCCAGGCAAAAGAAGCAAAGCTAGAAGAGAGCGAAAAGCCATGTAGATGCAAGTCCGGTAGAGACCAACAAGGTGTTCAGGGGAGGAGCATTCAAGAGTCAGAGCTTTGACCTTTGAGAGCTCATCCCCTGAAAATCTGGTTGGTTTCTATTTATTTCTTCCTTCACATTTCTTCACATTTATAGCCCGCCCTTCCCAGAGGCAGGCTCAGAGTGGGTAACAACACTTCATTTATACAAAATATTTAGTTAGTACAATAAAATTCAAATTTAAAACATCATCAGAAATATTAAAATGGTGGTCACAGCTGATAACAAAGAAATTTTCTGGTTGTGGGAGGTTCCTGGCCATAGCCAGCAGTTGTTAACAGGGTGATGAACACCTCAGGGAGGCCACGTGTGGACATCCACTGCCTCAGCCAAAGGCCTGCCGGAAGAGCTCTGTCTTGCAGGCCCTGCAGAATTGAAGTACATCCCGCAGGGCCCTGATCTCCATGGGGAGCATGTTCCACCAGGTGGGGGCCCAGGCAAAAAAGGCCCCGGCCCTAGTCGAGGCAAGATGGACGTCTTTCAGGCCAGGGACCAACAGGAGGTGCTGCTACTGGGCTCAAATCTGGGTGTCCCACTGCAGACTAATATGGCTGCCACCTGAAACGAAACGCCACAGACACATTCAAACAACCATCAAACATTTGTTGGAGGTCCTGCTTGCCGTTTCCTATAAAAATGCAATCCCAACGCAGCAGTGATCGAACCAGGCCTGTAGCCAGCCGGGGGGTGGGGGGCTCATGGGGCTCTGCCCCTTTCAAATTTGCCCTGCCTCCACTCCCCTCCCCACTCCTCTCCCAGAGGTCTCCCCTCTCCCCTCCGCAATCCCTACTGGGAGCCTGGGAAGTGGGAAGATGAGCCTGCCAGCAGCTGTCCTTCCCTGCCACCCTCACTGTGCACCTCGTGGTTGTCGGAGAGGTGTGAAGGGGAGGTCTCCTCCCTGCTCCCACAGCTAACTTCTGCTGCGGAAGCAGGAAGACTTCCAACAAGCCTGCACCTCTCCAGCAATTCGAGAGGCCCCGGGGGGATATATGTGTAAAACAGCTGCCTGCAAGCAGAGAGCCCGAGGTAGGGAAAAGCCACCTTCCTTTGTCCCAGGAGGCTGAAAAAGTTTATTCAATTTGTTGTTGAAGGCTTTCACGGTAGGAGTTCATTAGCTGTTGTAGATTTTTCCGGGCTGTATGGCTGTGGTCTTAGCATTGTAGGACCTGATGTTTCACCAGTAGCTGTGACTGGCATCCTCAATAGATAAGAAAAAAATGTGTAAATAAGGTACAAGGTCTAGTTTTTATTTGTATAATGAGGCAAGTCGCCCCCACATTTATATGTTTGCTTTTTGTTGTTGTTCTCTTTGTTTTGGTTTAAAAATTAAATACATATATTTTTAAAAAAGGATTACAATCTCAACAGCCAATCCACATGCAACAGAACCTCCTCTCACGGAATCCACTCTCACGGAAATGTGAGGTAGCACATGGAAACAGCCCTGGGCCACTATAGCTCAGTGACCTCTGATCTGGCCACGATGATCCATGCCCCAGCAACCTTGAGCTTTTTCAGTGCCTTCCCCGTGCCTCTGGAACCGCCTCCCAGAAATGGGTCAGGAGGCTCCCACTATGGGGAGGAAACAGCGTGCACATTTTCACTTCTGGTTTTTCACCAGAAGTGGTATCAGGATGTAGGGGGTGACGCTCCAGGATTTCACAAAGACTCTGTGGTTTCGCCAGTTTAACTGGCACGCCTCTCCCTGCCCCCCAAATCCTCCTGGGGTGCCAGGTGGCAGCCTGGCACCCCTAGCTCCTGTGCATGTGTAAAGTGTCGTCAAGTCTCTTCTGATTTATGGTGGCCACATGAATGGATGACTTCCCAAACGTCCTGTCACTAACAGCCTCAGCCAGGTGTGGCAGACCGAGGGCTTTGTGGCTTCCTTGATGGAGTCCACCCATCTCACGTTGGGTCTTCCAGTTTGGTGTGGTGGTGAAGTGGGCGGACTCTAATCTGGGAGAACTGGGTTTGATTCCCCACTCCTCCACTTGCAGCTGCTGGATGACCTTGGGCAAGCCACACATCTGTCAGAGCTGTTCTCTCAAGGACAGTTCTTGAAAGAGCTCTCTCAGCCCCACCTACCTCTCAGGGTGTCTGTTGTGGGGTGGGAAAGGGAGTTTGTAAGCTGCTCTGAGACACTCGAGTGAAGGGTGGGGTATAAATCCAATCTCTTCCTCTTCTTCTTCCTCTTCCTCTTCTTCTTTGGGTAGTGAAGGGCGGGGTATAAATCCAATTTCCTCCTCCTCCTCCTCCTCCTCCTCCTCCTTCTTCTTTGGGTAGTGAAGGGTGGGGGTATAAATCCAATCTCCTCTTCTTCTTCTTTTCCTGCTGCCTTCGACTTTTCCCAGCACTCTTGTCTTTTCCCTGTGACTCCTGTCTTCTCATTATGTGACCAAAGTACGATAGCCTCAATTTAGCCATTTTAGCTTCGAGGGAGAGTTCAGGCTTCATTTGGTCTAGAACCCCACTCGTTTGTCTTTTTTGGTGGTCTTTGGTACCCATAAAACTCTCCTCCAACACCACATTGCAGAGGAATCCACTTTCCAGTCAGTTTTCGTCATTGCCCAACTTCCACACTCATACGTAGGTGAATACCATGGCATGAATGGACTTGATCCTGGCCGCCAGCATCACGTCCCTACGCTTAAGGATCTTTTCGGGCTCCTTCATGGCCGCCTTCCCCAGTCTCAGCCTCCTTCTGAGGTGCAGCCTCCCTTTGGGTTGATGATGTTGCTTGAGGGGGACGTCAGACCCTGCCATGCTGCGCTCACTTGGGTTGCCGTAATTCTTGGGGGGGAGGGCATTCCTGAGGGCGGGGGTGAGTGAGCGCAAGGGTTTGCTTTTAGAAGATGTCACTTTTCCACAAGTCCTCCTCCTTCCCCTCCTCTTTCGCTTCCCCAGGGGAAGGTGGCCTTGAACACATTCCCGTATCAATCAGTCAGTCGATTGATTGATACGGTCATTGACCAAATACATAAAGGAACAGAAAAGACATCAACCGATAATATTATTAAATAATTAAAATCTCTGCTCACTATCTAACTACTAATAGCTTGCCTCCAGACTTTGATAGCCTGCCTGGCAAATTTTGCCATGTTTAAAGTAGTTTCCTGCTTTTTGTCAGCCAGCAACTTATCTAAATAAAATCTTTCATTTCTCCCAGGAGATCGAGAACAAATCGGGGTTATGTAAATGTCTCTAATACTTTGATACGTTTTACATTCGAACACCACATGCTCCACATTCCTGTGCCATCTCGGGCTCTAGATTACCAGGACATATATCTCTTCTTGTTGGCATGGCAATGTTAGGCAGAGCGTGTGTGTGACGTGTGCTCGGGGGATGGATAGGACCTGCTTGAATTTTCTATAATAAGATTGTGCCCGCCAAAAGTCTTTATTTCTAACACAGTGAATTTCTCGATCTTGTACATGCTCCAATAAACTTACCACTGCCAAAGCTAGAGTTGTGGAGTATAACTGGACCGGGGTCTGACAGAACCCAAGGAATAGAAAATCTTGAACAATTTCAATTTCTTCATTGCCAGCCTTTAAGGTCTGTCGTTGCCCCCGTAATCATCACTTTTGTCTTCTTGGTGTTCACCTGTAATCCTGCTTGGACGCTTTCGCCTCGAACCTCATCAGGAGTCGTTTCAAGTCTTCGCTATTCTCTGCCACTAATGCGGTGTCGTCTACGTATCTCAAATTGTTAATGTTCCTTCCACCATCGAAATCTGATCCAGCTGTCCTTATGATCTGTTCTGCATACAGATTGAAGAGACGAGGCGCATCCTTGCCTGACATCTTTGCCAGTCAGAAACCATTCTGTTTCTCCGTATTCTGTCCTAATAGTGGCCTCTAATAGGTTGCGCTTCCAAACAATCATGGGGTGAGGATAGCTGACAAAGACAAATTTTTCTTCCTCTCTGGAAATACTAAAACTTGAAGGCATCCAATGAAGCTGATGGGCAGTAAGGTCAGGACAGACAAAAGGAAACATTACTCTACACAGACAGTGATTAAAATGTGGAATTCGCTGTCAGAGGATATTGTGATGGCCACAGGAATAAACAGCTTTTAAAGGAGATTAGGTAGATCCACGGTGGATAATTCTATCAATGACTACCAGCCATGGTGACTGAGGGGAACCTCTGCGTTCAGAAACACTAAACCTCTGAATCCCAGAGCCAGGAGGCAACATCAGGGGAAGGTCTCAACCTCTATGCTGTGTTGTTGGCCCTCCAGAGGAACTGGCTGGCCACTGTGTGAGTGAGGATGCTGGACTAGATGGACCTTTGGTCTCATCCAGCAGGGTTATGTTCTTATGTTCACATACTGTGGCACACCCATTTCCTTTAAAGCCAGCCATAGCTTTTCCTGAGCCACACGGTCAAAAGCTTTGTTGTAATCTGTGAAACACAAGATGATTTTCTTCTGAAATTCTGTCATATGCTCCAGTAACCAACATAAATTTGCACTGTGATTCCTTCTGCCCTTTCATTTTCTGAATCTACCGTGTTAAAGTATTATATAACCTCTGCAAGTCTATCTTTGTTGCTGGCTGGTGCTTGACCTTTAGTTCCTGGAGTTCTGTGAAGAGACAGTAGTCAGGCCGTCTCTCATCTTTGTTAGCAGCTCATCTCTAGGAAGCCTGATTTGTTTTCTCTCACCACTAGATACCAGGTGCGAGATGGCCTGGCTTGGTGTCGTGGTTAGCAGCATAGAGAGCCAGTTTGGTGTAGGGGCTAGGAGCGGGGACTCTAATCTGGAAGAACCAGGTTTGATTCCTCACTCCTCCACATGCAGCTGCTGGTGTGACCTTGGGTCAGTCACAAGTTCTTTCAGAGCTGTTCTCTCAAGGGCAGTTCTCAAAAGAGCTCTCTCAGCCCCACCTACCTCCCAGGGTATCTGTTGTGGGGAGGGGAAGTGAAAGGAGATTGTAAGCCGCTCTGAGACTCCTTTGGGTAGTGAAGCATAGGGTATAAATCCAATCCTTCTTCTCTTCTTCATCCTAATATTTGGGATACCTTGATTAATTATTTTTTTTTTACTCATGGCCAGCAATTAGGGTATGAAATGCTTAGTTGTAGTTATGCACCTCATCTCAAGGTCTGGCTAAATTTTGCTGTGCATGTGTGCATTCAAGACCCAGTGGATGGAAGCTTAGCCCGCTATTTCCATAAGCTTGATCATTGCTTATTAAAATCTCCTTGTAAGCAAACCTGGATCTTGCATGTCATTTCCTTGGGACTTCTGGAAACCTGGAGCTCCTGGCCAGAGCCCAAACAGGTGTGCATCCAAAGAGGGGGCCCCTAGCTCCTACCCTCCCCAGAGAGGCTTCAAAACAGCTGTTCTCAAGAGCTTTGGCGGCTGTGTCAGCCTGAACAAAGGGGGAGGGAGACCCTGCTGCTTGGGGGTATCAGTTGTTCTTAGTTTTGCTTTTAAGTGTGCTGTTTGAATGTTCCGTCAAATTCTTTTGTATTGTCTTTTTTACACTGCTGATATCCGACTTGTCTCCTGGGCTGCCTGGAAGCTATTTTAAATAAATACATAAAGTAAAATGAAGGCTGGTTTTAGAGGATTACGGTTGCCAACCAGCAGTTGGCACTACCCGAAACAAGCAGGCACTGGGATGTGAATGACTAAAACGTTTCGTAGATCTTTTCAAGGCAAAGAAGAAGTCAAACACTGGTTTGTTCCTAACATAATATTGAGCAGCATCAAGAGGCTGACATCTTTCAGCGTAAAAGGATTACTCCTGAGGAAGACTGGGACGAAATGAGCTTATATCCGGGTGCTCATTGAGAATGATAGACTTTGCCTTGAGAATGATGGACTTTGCCTTGTAATATTGTAAAGTTTCATTTATAATATAATATGATGTTTACCTTGAAAGGACTTACTAAGTGCTTTAGTCATTCACATCACAGTGTCTGCTTGTATGTTGTATTTCCTATATGCAGGGGTCTTTTGTGGGGGGAGCACACCAGAGCGCAGCTCCACCAGCTTCCAAGGGCAGAAAGGCTCCCGCATGTCAGTTTCCACGGTACAAGCAGATTCTCGAGTCTTTCAGGCAGCCGAATGTCAATTTCAGCCCCATTATATCCTATGGGCCATTGAAGTCAATGGTGAAAAGATAGGGTATATTCTGGGGGCTGGAGAGGAGGGGGTTTGAGGAAGAGGCTCCAAACTCACAGGGTAGCTGTTGGAGCCTCTCCCCAAGATACCCACCACGTTTCAAGAACATTGAACCAGGGGGTTCAATTCTATGGGCCCCAAAACAGGTTGCCCCCATTCCCTCCATTGTTCTCTATGGGGCCGAATTGCCACCGAATTTCTTTCATTCCCTCCTTTCCTTCTCTCCTTTTCCTCTTTCCCTCCTTCTTCCCTTCTCTCTCTTTCTTTCCCTCCTCCTTTCCTTCTCCTTCTTTCCTTCTCTTTCTTTCCCTCTTTCCTTCTCTCTACTCTCTCTCTTTCCTTCCCTCTTTCCTCCTTCTGTGGCCCAACTCTGGTGAGAAGGGGTTTAAAGTTTTTCTCTTCACTCCCCCACCCAGGCCAGCTGGGGAAGGGAAGGGGAGGCTTTTGAAGATTCCTCCCCCCCTTTTGCTTTCCCTTCTGACATCACTTCTGGTGATGTCAGGGGCGTGGCATATGCTAATAGCCTAGTAGCTCATTAGTATACCATATACTAATGAGCTCCTGCAGCTATTTTTCTACGAAAGGACCCCTGCCTAAATGGATAACTGTGGTCCCTTCTTGGTTTAATCGACCTGCAGTTGGCAGCTAGAGATCTCTGGGAATTGCAGCTGATCTCCAGAGCCCAGGTCTCAGTTCCCCTGGAGAAAATGGCCGCCTTGGGAGGTGGACTTTATGGTGTTCTATCCTGCTGAGTTTCCTCCCCAGGCACCACCCACGAAATCTCCAGGAATTTCACAACCCAAAATTGGCAACTCCATACGAGGAGGCTGGTCTGGCTGAAAGCCGTCTCAAGAGATGAGAGTGCGGGTGGAGAAAAACGTTCTTTGTCTGAGTGATCTTTCGTTTTTTCCTTGCAGTACAGCGGGCTGCTGCCGAGAGAGAGCTGGGACATGTGGCACCCCACGCTGGTAGCTGAGGCCCTCTTTGCCATCGCCAACATCTTTAGCTCTCTGCGCCTGATCTCCTTGTTCACGGCAAATTCTCACCTGGGACCGCTGCAGATTTCGCTGGGAAGGATGTTGCTGGACATTTTGAAATTTCTGTTCATCTACTGCCTCGTGCTGCTGGCTTTTGCCAACGGGCTGAACCAGCTGTATTTCTACTACGAAACCAACGAAGCCAATAATTGCAAGGGGATACGGTGCGAAAAACAAAACAATGCCTTTTCAACGTAAGTTAGCCGCCCCGTTTTACGTTGCGTAGCCTTGTCTTTATGTTTCTTAGTATTCTGTTCGTCCATCCTGTGACATTAATGGAGTGCTGGGGAGCTAAACTCATTTGAAGGAATGTGTGCTTAAGGAATGGAAAGCCAGTTTGGTGTAGCCGTTAGGAGCGCAGACTCTAATCTAGGGGAACTGGGTTTGATTCCCCACTCCTCCACAAGCAGCCAGCCGGGTGACCTTGGGCAAGCCACACATCTCTCAGAGCTGTTCACTCAAGAGCAGTTCTCAAAAGAGCTCTCTCAGCCCCACCAACCTCACAGCATGTCTGCTGTGGGGAAGGGAAGGGAAAGGAGATTGGAAGCTGCTCCGAGACTCCAACTGAGAGCCAGTTTGATGTAGTGGTGAAGTGAGCGAACTCTAATCTGGGAGAACCAGGTTTGATTCCCCACTCCTCCACTTGCACCTGGCTGGATGACCTTGGGCAAGCTGTAGTTCTGATAAGAGCTGTTCTTGAAAAAGAGCAGTTTCTGTCAAGAGCTCTCTCCATCCCACCTACCTCACAGGGTGTCTGTTGTGGGGAGGGGTAGGAAAAGGAGTTTGTAAGCCGCTCTGAGACACCTTTGGGTAGTGAAGGGCGGGGTGTAAGTCCAACCTCTTCTTCTTTTCAACTGAAGGATGGGGTATAAATCCAGTCTCCTCCTCCTCCTCCTCCTCCTCCTCCTTCTTTCACCAACTTTGAGGGAAACTTTAAACCTACAACATGAAAGTATCCAAATGCAGCGAACTTGGAGACCTCTCCTATGTTCTCAATCCCCTTTTGAAATCCCAGCACAAGGAAGACTCTTGTTTGCTTGCAAAACCACCAACTGGAGAAATGTCCCTCAAGGTTTGGGTGTGGCTATACCACTTCTTTTTAATCCCTTTAAGTATTTTTTATCTTTTCCTGAACATGTGGATGTCCTAGGGAAATACAACTGGAGGTATCGTCACCCTGTATGATTGGAATTCTCCTTTTCTTTACCCCCCAGGTTGTTTGAAACCCTCCAGTCACTGTTTTGGTCTGTCTTTGGACTCATCAACCTCTACGTGACCAATGTGAAAGCCAGGCACGAGTTCACCGAGTTCGTCGGGGCCACCATGTTTGGCACTTACAATGTCATCTCGCTGGTGGTCCTCCTCAACATGCTGATAGCCATGATGAACAATTCCTACCAGCTCATTGCGGTCAGTTCCTGTTTTCTTCCTTGTTCCCCACTCCTCCACATGCAGCTACTGGGTGACCTTGGGCAAGCCACAGTTCTCTCAGAGCTGTTCTCCCAAGAGCAGTCCTCGAAAGAGCTCTCTGAGCCCCACCTACCTCACAGGGTGTCTGTTGTGGGGAGGGGAAGAGAAAGGTAGTTTTAAGCCACTCTGAGACTCCAATCTCTTCTTCTTCAGTTTTCTCAGAGCTCTCTCAGCCCCTCCTACCTCACAGGGCGTCTGTTGTGGGTGGAGGAAAGGAAGGCAATTGTAAGCCACTCTAAGGTCCTTTCCACACTTGGATCTCATCCCTGGTTTTATCAGAGTTCAACTCGGGACACAATACCTTGCATTTAACCCCTGGTTTGTTATAACCCCTGTTATGCATCTGTTTATCCCAGGACATGCGTGGGGCGAAACCAGGGTGACCTCAATGTAATGTGGAAACAAAAAATACCCTGAGATAATTATGGGGTGAACTCGAGTGTAGTGTAGAATGTTAAAAATACCCTGAGAAAAGTACAGGGGTGTAGTGTAGAATGTATGTCCGGGGACAGGGTTGAACTAGGATTTAAAGTCTAGTGCGGAAAGGACCTAAGACTCCAAGTGAAGGGCGGGGTATAAATCCAATATCTTCTCTCTCTTTCTAAAAAGAAGAAATCTGATACACATACCAGGTTAATAGTGCAGTCCTAGACAGAGTCACAACCGACTAATTCCACTGAAGTCCATTGTGCTGTGAGTTCATTTGTTCTAGCCGCCCCCCCCCCCCCCCCACCTGATGGAACAGAAACAGGCCATCCGAGAGAGTCCGGCCTGGTTTTTCCCGCTTCACATTCTACTGGAATTCTAGTGCCAGACTTGGTAACGGTTAGAGCTCTATCTACTGTATTTTTATTCCACCCTTCCGACAAGGAGCTCATGGTGACAGGCACGCGGTAGTGGCAGAAAGTGCCGGCAAGTCACAGCTGACTTATCCCCAGAGGGTTTTCCAAGCAAGAGATTAATAGCGGTAGTTTGCCGCCATCTGCCTCTGCGTATCGACCTCGGATTTCTCTGGAGGGCTCCCACCCGAGTCCTAGGCAGGGCTGTCCCTGCTTAGCTTCTGAGAGCGGCCTCGCCTGGGCCATCCACGTCAGGGCAATGAAATATATATAACACACAAACACCCGTTTATCACCACAACGTGTGATATGGGTTAGCCTGAGGGAGAATAACTGGGCCAAGGCCCCTCAGGAAAATCTCATGGTAGAATGGGGATTCAAGTGTTCCGTTAAAAGGATCAGGGAGGAGGTGATGTGAGAGCCTGGGACTCCGGAGAGCTGCTGCCAGCCTGAATCGACAATACTGGCCTTGATGGACCACTGAGAGTCTGGTTCCAAGAGGAGGCGGCTTAGAATCACAGAATCACAGAGTTAGAAGGGGCCCTATGGGCCATCTAGTCCAGCCCCCTGCTCAGTGCAGGATCGGCCTAGAGCATCCCTGACTAGTGTTTGTCCAGCCACTGCTTAAGGACTGCCAATGAGGGGGGAGCTCACCACCTCCCCAGGCAGCGGATTTCACTGTTTCACGGATTTCTCTTCCTGTCAACATTTTCCCTCAGATCCAGCTGGTACCTTCCCACCCTTAATTTCAATCCATTCTTGCAAGTCCTCTCCTCTGCTGCCCACAGGGACCGCTCCCTGCCCTCCTCTAAGTGGCAGCCCTTCAGATACTTCAAGAGAGCAGTCATGTCGTCCCCCCACCTCCTCTTCTCCAGACTCAACGTTCCCAGGTCCCTCAGGCTTTCCTCACAGGGCCCTTGGTCTCCAGGTCCCTGATCAGCCTGGTCACTTCACGGATCTTGGCCTCACAGAACACCCTACCCCATTTCACCAGAATCATTCTACTGGATGAATTAGGGCCTTTCATAAGCAGACTGGAGACATAATGCCAGGAGGTCTCCCCTGATATTCCCTGCTCAGATCTGCCCCAGAGACTCCCCAACCCTGGTTAACTCTGAGTGCGGAACAGGCCCGTAGCCAGGATTTTTTAAGTCAAGGGGCATTTAAATTTCTTAGGGGGCACTGGCTAATCAAAGTAATCCAGGGGAGAAGGCTGTGACGCCTGGGCTAGATGGGAAGCCAGGGGGCCATGCCAGCAAGTTGGGGGGGGGGCTAGCCCCAAGACGCCCCACTGTAGCTACAGGCCTGGTGCGGAGACAACTTGAAGCCATCTCCACGTGTGAAATGGTGTCTCCTCTAAGGAAGCCTCTAGAGAAGGAGCTACTCCTCTACTTCCCGCCTACTCTGCAGAAGGGTATTTCCAGACAGGTTTCATTCCAGGTACAGGTTGCTTTGCTTCTGGTAGCACAGAAGAAGGCATGGTGATATACATCTCCTGCTGGGCAGGTAGACCTGGCAAGCGCTAGGACAGCAGCTCTTCACCACACGACAGGCAAGGCAAAATGAATGTTGCTTCGGTGGCAACCAGGCCTGTTGCTACGGTGGGGCTTGGGGGGGGCTCCGCCCCCTTTCTTAAAGGCACAGCCCCACAAGAATTTCTCTTGTGAATGCTTTTTTCAATCATTTTAAAACATTTTTTTAAAGGTGTGTGCTCCTTTTAGCAGAGTGGGGTGCTGTAGTTGACTAATTCCTGCACTGAGCAAGGGGGTTGGAGTAGGTGACCTCTAGGATCCCTTCGGACTCTGTGTCAAGAAACTGGTCTCTTTTAAGAGCGTTTTTCTGCCTAAGTGTTAGCTTTCTTGACTGCAGAAGTCAACATAACCACCTCCCGGCTTGTTATCAGAATTGTTGCTTAGGCTGGCAGAAGTGATTAACTTGCAGCACCTGAGAACTGTCATCCAAAGCGGCTGACAGCTTGCAGTTTAGAGATCTCTCCTAGTAACAGCTTTCCACTGGCTAAATGGCTTGTCTTTCTGCACTGAGAACTTCAGCCCCACAAGAAAATTTGCCCCACAAGCCATAAAATCCTGGCTACAGGCCTGTTGGCAACGGTCCGGTGGCTGCAACTGCATCTCTTCCTGCTTTTCCAGTCACTGGGAAAGGAAAGGGCGGTATAAAACCCTGTGCCCTCTACTTGAAACCTTTCCGCTTCCAGAGATGCGGCTGAGTAAAATCAATGCTCCGTGCAGCCACAGTGTTGTTAAAAGCAGTGGCTTGATAGCAGTTATCCTCCGCCAGACATCAATCGCCCTTCCCTCCATTTGTCATTACCCTCTGCTGCCTACAGGAGATTTAATGGTGATAAGAGGGTCAGAGTGCTCCTTCATTGGGTAAGATGAGCCAAGCTCCCTTTTTTGCTATTGCCAAAACTGTGATTTCACAGCGCGTCTCACCTCGTGTGAGATTCGAGTGATGGACAGGGCGAAAAGCTTCCTCGCGTCGTGCCGTCTTTTAAGGTGTTTTCGTACTTCCCGTGTTCAGGACCATGCAGACATTGAATGGAAGTTTGCTCGGACAAAGCTGTGGATGAGCTACTTCGAAGAAGGAGGGACCCTTCCCACCCCCTTCAACGTGATCCCGAGCCCGAAATCTCTCTGGTACCTGATCACGTGGCTGTGGAGACGGGTGTGTGGGAAAAAAATCCGAAAGAAACCAGAGAGCTTTGGAACCATTGGGGTAAGCGCCACCTGTTTCCTCCCCATCCTCTCGGTCTTTTACGTGTAAGCATTATCCCCGGGTGCCGACGAGAAGCCAGCCGATTGGGCAGAAGCCCAACCCGGATCCCCTGAGCCAACAGCCTCGTCCTGTAGAGTCTCAGTCACGTGGCTTCATCCTTCCTGGAGCTCAGTGCCAGGCAGGAACACCTCATCTCTACCAAGGTTGCTAGGTACACCTTGGCAACCAGAGGGGGCTGGAGACTTACCGGCAGCAGGGAGGCCTAGCCCGGCATCTAAGCTGCATCACCATCAATGCACCTACAAAAACGGCATTGTGTCGCAAACAATGCGGCAACACTCTGGTATTTGGGCAAATCTCTATGATTGAAGGCCTTTTTTACCATCGAGTTTTTGCCCAAATATCAGAGCATCCCATGTTGTCGGCAATGTGATGATGTCACTTCCAGTGTATGCCGGAAATTATGTTGCCATGTCACCAGCAAACATTGATGTGATGTCCGGTTAGACTCCCCCGCTGCTGTTAAGTCCTCACACTGGGCAGCTGATTGGTGGTGAGGGGGCAGGGAGCGCCCGCCCCCAATGGGGGCCTGGGCAACCCTTCGCCTTTTCCTCAGCTGGTAAAAGGAGCTTATGGGTCATTCTTGCCCAAGGAAACCTCAAAATCCTGCAACAGTTCTTGTGTGCTCTGTCTTGCCAACCTGGAACGGCTGATATTCCCAGATCATCCTCCTCCCAAAACATTACAGACGAAGGCTTCTTATCACAGAAACATGAACGAGGACTCCAACATTACTCTGATGTAAATACCACCCTTGTTTTTCAAAGAGAATCTGTGTTAGGCTGTTGTAGCAAAGTAGCATGGACATTGAGTGGCCCCTTTATTCCAGCATCAGCTTTTGCCAGTGAGACCTCCCTCCTGCCGATGCATGTGAAACAGAAAATTTTACGCGAACGTCTGTGGCCAAAATCACAGGGCGAAAAGAGGGTGGGCAGGAGAGGAGGTGACTGCAGCCGTGAAATTAAAAGATGCCTGATCCTTGGGAAGAAAGCGATGGCAAACCTAGACAGCATAATAAAATAAAAGTAGAGACATCGCCCTGCCAACAAAACTCCGTATGGTCAAAGCAATGGTATTCCCAGTAGTACTGTATGGCTGCGAGAGTTGGACCATAAGGAAGGCCAAGCGCCAAAGAATAGATGCTTTCAAATTATGGTGCTGGAGAAGACTCTTGAGAGTCCCTTGGACTGCAAGGAGATCAAATCAGTCCATCCTAAAGGAAATCAACCCTGACTGTTCCCCGGAAGGCCAAATCCTGAAGTTGAAGCTCAAATACTTTGGCCACCAAATGAGAAGGGAGCACTCACTGGAGAAGACCCTGATGCTGGGAAAGATTGAAGGTCAAAGATGAAGGGGACAACAAAGGATGAGATGGTTAGACAGCATCATTGATGCAACGGACATGAGATTAAGCAAACTCCAGAGGACGATGGAAGACAGGAGGGCCTGGCTTGATGTGGCCCATGGGGTCGCGAAGAGTTGGACTCGCCTGTGCGACTGAGCAACAACAACAAGGAGAGGAGTTGTGACAGAGATTGGCCAGTTGTCAGTCCTTCAGTTGTGAGCCTCTGTGTATGGGACTGGAAAAGAGTGGTCATCACAAATAACGACCTATGAGAGAGGTCCAAGGGTCTTCCTTCCCATGGGATAAACATGGTCAATCAACTAGATTCAGTGTGAAGCATTTTTTCCCAGATTCCCCAAGCTAGATTCAGTATGAAGCATTTTTCTCCAGATTTTCCCAGGTTCCAATTTACTTTAGGAAGTACTTAGTAAAACAATGGTCTGCAAGCGCTACTTGCCCTGGTACGAGAATGTCTGCAGTAATAACGTTGACTAAGTCCTAGCACACTGTGGAAAAACGGTATCCCCTGGCCATCAGGATTGAAGACAACTGTAGATGTCCATGGGCCTCTGAATTTGTAGTCAGGGTTAGAGCATTGTGACTTAAGTTGAGTGTGCTTTTGAGTGCCACGGTTCTTGGGAGTGGTAGCATCTGTGGGCTCCTTGTTCCTTACTGAGGACCTGGAACCCCTGGAAATAGAGTTGCCAGGTCCTCTTCACTCCCCAGCGGGGGGTGGGAGGGAGCTCTCTGGGACTGTGGGGGTGGGGCAGTGTCACTGCACCCAACATCCCCTGCTTGATGATGCCAAATGGAAGTGATATTGGGGACACCGCGCAGCAATGCTCTAGTATTTTGGGGAAAACTCTATGGTTACCAGAGAGTTTTGCCCAAAATACTAGAGTGTCGGCAGACGGCACCCCCAACATGATGATGTCACTTCCATGCGATGTCATCACCCTGCAGATGTTGTGCTGTGTGGGGGGCGGGGCTTCCCCCACCAGCCAGCTGGCCAACTGTGGATTGGAGCCTTCCAAATTGGGGGACTCCCCCCTCCCACCTGGGGGCTGGCAGCCCTACCTGGCAAGCCCATGTTGTTGGGTTGGATCCAACCAACTTTTCTACCACTGAAAGAGGAAACACCACCAAAAAGGCCCTGCTGAGGATTATGGGACCTACATGAGAAAAGTGTAGTGTGGAGGGGAATTCCGTGAGACTGAGCGGAAGAACCTGGCTGGATCCAGCCTGTACTCCCCTGAGTTTTCATAGTATTTATTAAGGATGAGGAACCTCTTGAAAACTGTGGTCCCCAGTGATCTTGCCACTCAGAATTCTGCTGCAGGGCCTTGTATCAGCTACAACAATCATTCTTATCATTAATAGCACTAGTTAAGTGTCATCAGGGCGAAGGGTCAACTAACTACATGCTGAGCCTGAACTTCATAGTTGCATAACTAGCCCAGGAATTCTAAACCAGGAAAGTTCAGACTCCTAGCTTCCGTGTTCAGAACTCTTGAGTATATCACTCTTGAATATATCACTACAGTCTGCCCACCAGTCCACCAGGAAGTTTCTGGTCTATAAATCTGCATTCCTTTTATTTTTACCTTGATTTTCAATAATAGTCTCTCCCTCTATAAGGGTCTAGCTGGTTTATTCACAGTACCTATTTGTCAAAACCCTTGCTGTTCTTGCAAAAAGAGACAACAACTTGTCAGCAGAATCGTGGACTTCTTGTGAAGTGATATGTAGAACCGATAGAGGGATTTATTCTGACATAATGCTGTTCACATTTCTCCATGGATATATATGCTTTAAATTTTTTAAAAGGTCACATCAAATTGAGTCCAGATTGAAAGAAAAACTGGATAATTTTTGACCGGTGGGCAGTTCTGCTGATTTGCCATAGATTTCTTTTTTTCTTTATTGCATAGACAACTAGAATCCCATTAACAAGAATACTTGCTAATATACACAACACAAAGTACATTATAAATATATCTTAACCATAAATACACTTCAAAATAATTTAGCAGCTGCCTAATATTGACAGATCCTTCTTGTGTTCTCACCTGTCCATCCCCTCATTTTGAAATTTGCAGTTATCTTGTTCATTAGCAAGGCGAACCATGCTTTATGAATCCAATTTGAATCAAGAAGCTTATCTTTCCCCCCAGTTTTGTGCCAGAGTTGATCAAGCAGTGACTAGCAAGTTTCTCAGCAGTTTCTTTCTCTGGTTTCCATCTCCCGGGGATTGTGCCTAATAGAGTCATTTGACAATTTCTCCCTTAATATTTCTTCTGATGTTTTAAACCTCTCCAGAATATCTTTACCATGGGACAGGACCATCAAAGTGAAGAAGTGAGCCATTTTTACTATTACATCTCCAACACCCCTTTGAGACAGTCTCCCCCACCTGTACTATTCTATCTTGGGTTAGATACCATCTATACAGTATCTTCACTATGTTTTCTTTTATATGTTCAGTGGGCATTCCTTAATTTCTTTATGCAGAGAAAGCAACTCTTCATCTGTGATGTTAATTTAAAGATCTTTTTCCGATCTAGCCTTGCAAGAGAAGGGAATTTTATCCAAAATTTATTAATAATCTGTATATAGTGGCCATCAAATTAAATTGTTTTTTTCTGTCTTGGCTATAATTTTAAGTATAATTCTAGCTAATTCATATTATTTGTTCTCTTTTTCAGAGACGTGCAGCTGATAATTTGAGGAGGCATCATCAGTATCAGGTGAGCATACCATGGATACATGGATGTATGCACACATGAGGGAAAACTATTAGTAGCTAGATGTGCAGGCTCTTGCCAGGGATTTTAAAATATGAATGCCTATTTGTGTGTGTGTGGGGGGGGTGTTTGGCAAAAGAGGTGCCCGAACTCTCAAGAGGGAAATGAAATTTTCTATTTGCATACTGAGAACTCATAAACATTTTTAAAAGAATTTTGTTGAAGAGGTTCTGGAACTCTGTTCCCTAGAAAGAAAGCCCTGCCTATTTGAATGTTCTGGTTCAATAGGCCTCACAGTTCTGTTTGACCTGGGGAATGGGGAATTTACCCAGCTGCTCTAGATCAAAGCAATGGTATTCCCAGTAGTACTGTATGGCTGTGGGAATTGGACTATAAGGAAGGCCAAGCGCCAAAGAATAGATTCTTTTGAATTATGGTGCTGGAGAAGAGTCTTGAGAGTCCCTTGGACTACAAGGAGATTAAATCAGTCCATCCTAAAGGAAATCAACCCTGACTGTTCCCTGGAAGGCCAGAGACTGAAGCTGAAGCTCAAATACTTTGGCCACCAAATGAGAAGGGAGCACTCACTGGAGAAGACCCTGATGCTGGGAAAGATTGAAGGTCAAAGAAGAAGGGGACGGCAAAGGATGAGATTGTTAGACAGTGTTATCAAGGCAATGAACATGAAATTAAGCAAACTCCAGAGCACTATGGAAGACAGGAGGGCCTGGTTTGATGTGGTCCATGGGGTCGCCGAAGAGTCAGACTCGACTGTGCAACTGAACAACAAAATCTAGGTCCCAAGCTGCAAGTCCTCAGGGAGGAGTTCACCCCTCCATCCTGATTCCACACCCTCCCCACTGGAAATAAGAACCTTTCCCCATTCACTACCATCAAAAGCTTGTGCAGATACCCAGTTTATATTTCTCGCAAAGAAACCGTTTTTATTTCACTGCTTAGAAACTCTTCTACAGATTAGAAAGAAGAAGAAGAACTGGGGATTTACTCCAATTTACCCTGAATTAAGGGAGAAGTCTTAGGAGTCCAGTCTATTTTAGTCATCAAATCCAGGCAAGATTTGCCCCACCTTAAATCCAGAGACTGTGGCCATGTACAGACAAGGCCTTTTTTTACAACTTAAAAAAAGTGTTACTTTTGAAGAAAAATCTGAAATCTTAAAAAAAAAAAACCATTAGGGGATTAAAATCCCCCCAAATACTGGAAGGAAGCTATAGGCAGGCCTGTAGCCACGGGGGGGCGGATTTTGGGGCAATGCCCCCCACAGATGAGCTCTGCCCCCCCCTGAAAGCCTATAGGAGCTTTAAGGGAACAGAAAGAAGAAATAGCGAGGGACAGGGAAATGAGATGCTCTCTGCAAGTGCTTGCAGGTTTTTATTTGTTTGTTTGTTTATTTATTTATTAAACTTCTATCCCGCCCTCCCTGCAAATGGGCTCAGGGCGGCTCACAATTAAGAGCACCTTGTGCCAAGATATATAAAACATATAAAAACAAGATAAAACAGTCATATCTTACAATTAAAGTGCTCAGTGGTGTTGGTCCTTCAGTCAAATTTAAAGATGACGTGCTATCAATGTAATACAGAGTCCTGCTTCAGTGGTGACTGATCTATCACAATGCTGTGGCTCAATCTTTGCATAGGGCCAGCCCACTACCCCGATGTTACTAGTGACAATAGTTGGTGGCAGTGGTGGGCAGCTCCTAATTGAAAGCCTGGCGGAAGAGCTGCGTCTTGCAGGCCCTGCGGAATTGTAAGAGGTCCCACAGGGCCCTGATCTCCTCCGGGAGCTCATTCCACCAGATAGGAGCCACCTGTCAGAGTCCTCAGTTGGTCAGCCAAAACACCAGGCCTTATTCATTCAAACAAAGATAGTGTTTTATTAAGCTGCAATACTAGGTCACTAGAACAGGAGCATTGTTAAGAATACTTTGGATACATGAAGCACAGGGATATACCCCAAGGGGGAAGGGTCCCCACCTTTCCACCAATAGAGGACAAGCGCGCGCACGGGAACATCAGAAAACCACTAAATTATACTACACCTGCCACCCCACATTTCCCAGACCTAGCTGTTGTCTTAAGAAAGCAGAAAGAGACAAACAGCCTGGCACTCAAGGCCATCTCTGGCCTGGAAGGTGAGATATAGCCCGGTCGCCCAGGCAACATCGGCACCTCCCCGCATTCCACCACAACAGCACAGAGACATCAATTATCACACTACAGTTCCATCCGGCCCCCTCCTCCAACCTTATTCAAGGGGGTCCTTGTTTACCTTGATGACACCACCGCTGAAAAGGCTCTGGCCCTAGTTGCAGTGAGCCTGGCCTCCCTGGGGCCTGGTATCACTAACCGATGTTGTGACCCCGACCGTAGTGCTCTCTGGGGTATGTACAGGGAAAGGCGATCCCTCAGGTATGTCAGTCCCTGGCCATATAGGGCTTTAAAGGTAAGTACCAGCACCTTGAAGCGAATTTGGTGTGCTATTGGTAGCCAGTGCAGCGCCTTTAGCGCAGGCCGGATGTGCTCTCATCTAGGGAGACCCATTAGAAGCCTGGCCGCGGCATTCTGCACTAGCTGCAGCTTCTGAGTTTGCGACAAGGGCAGCCCCATGTGGAGAGCATTGCAGTAGTCTAGTCTCAAGGTGACCATCGCATGGGTCACTGTAGCCAGGTCATCACGGTCGAGGAAGGGAACCAACTGCCGAATCAGCCGAAGATGGTAGAAGGGCGACCTGGCAGTGGCTGCCACCTGGGCCTCCATTGTTAAGGAGGGATCCAGGAGCATTCCTAAACTCCTAACCTCCAGCACTGGTACCAGAGGCGCCCCGTCAAAGGTCAGGAGAGGGATCCCCAGACCCAGACCACCCTGACCCAGGCACAGGACCTCCGTCTTCACTGGTTTCAGTTTCACCCAGCTCAGTCTAAGACAACCAGCCACAGCCTGCAGTGCCCGGTTCAGATCTTCCGGACTGGAGTCTGGCTGGCCGCCCAACATCAGATAGAGCTGGATGTCATCAGCATACTGGTGACACCCCAGCCCATACCTCTGGGCAATCTGGGCAAGGGGGCACATATAGATGTTAAACGGCATTGGGGAAAGCACCGCCCCCTGGGGCACACTGCCCTCAAGCGGGTGTCTTCGAGACTACTGTTCCCCTAGCACCACCCTTTGTCCCCGACCCTGGAGAAAAGAGTCAAGCCATTGTAAGGCAAACCCCTGTATCCCCGTGTCGGCGAGGCAGCAGGCCAGCAGCTGGTGATCGACCGTGTTGAATGCGGCCGACAGGCTTAACAACAGCAATACTGCCACACCGCCTCAATCCAGGTGCCTCTGGAGGTCATCAGTAAAGGCAACCAGCACTGTCTCCGTCCCATATCCTGGGCGAAAGCTGGACTGGAAGGGATCTAAGATGGAAGCGTCATCCAGGAAGCCCTGTAGCTGTATCACCACCGCCCTCTTGATTAATTTGCCCAATTTCTGCTTTTGTATGTATGTGTACAGAAAGAGTATATAATTCAGCAAGAAATCTCTACAAAGGATAAATAAGAACGTGTAATAAATATATGCTGTTTTTCTAGATATAAAACTTCCCTTTCTGTCTTACAGTGTAATGCTAAAAAAACATACTCCAGTCTAAGCAAATTGATTTCAATGGGTTTAGAATGGAGTAACTCTGTTTAGGACGGCGCTGGTAAAATGATCTTTAAATCACCGCATTGCATTTTCTGTCTTTAAGTCCTGGTTCTGAGTTCTTCCGAATCTAGAACCTGTATCTTCTTGAGTGGGTTCCTATTGCTCCTTCACTCTTGAGGCCAGCCAGTGTGCCTAGCTCTTCCGCTCTCTTCTGCCCCGAACAAAAGGCTCTTCCTCTGCAAAAGAATTCCTCTTTATTCTAGTTCCCGCCCTCGTACGCAATGGGAATTTTTAGTCTTCTGTTCCAGAACATACCAAAGGAGGCCTTCCTCCTCCCTCTTCAGAGCTGCTGTCTGCCAATCCCCGACCTTACACAGTTCTCCCGGTCAGGCAGATGCCCAACTGAAAGTCAATCAGAGAAACTTGTGTTCGTACCCCTTGTCCTGTCTGGGAAGGCTGTTTTAGGCTTGCTTCTGAGATTTAGCAGAGTGCAAATGCTTCTTTTTTTCCCAAGTGGTACATTTGCACATAACCTGTGGGACGAGGTGCCACTTCATCACAAATGTGTGTCCCATATGGATTTGGTTGGCCGTGTAAATGCACGTGCCGTTGAAATCGTTGCAGAGCCTCTGTGTACGAATGTGGCCCCTCAGCTCCATTCAATGCTGGACCCTAATATATTATTTGATGCAATGAACATGAAGTTAAGCAAACGGCAGAGGGCAGGAGGGCCTGGCATGATGTGGTCCATGGGGTCCGTGGGGTCGTGAAGAGTCGGACTCAGCTGTGCGACTGAACAACAACAATATATTATTTGCCACCCAGAGATTTATATATTCATTTTCCAGGCCCAGAAGTCATGAGAAAATGTAGAGTGCGCAGGAGACAGTTGCCATGCAATTCTGCATGCTTGTGCACCATTCTTCGACATTATTTGGGCAGCAAATCCACCTCATACACTATAACATATAAATAACACGTATTGTAGGTATCACTGTTTTATAACTTACATACAAAGTGAGTGAAAGGAAGAAAGGCGGGCCCATAGTTACAGTGGGGCTACTGGGGGCTCTGCCCCCATCCTTAAAGGGCCAGCCCGACAAGATTTTCTTGAGAAGAATTGGGGAGGGTGCATGCATGGAAGGAGCTCCCAGAGGAGGCCAGGGCCCTGCGGGACCTTTTACAGTTCCACAGGGCCTGTAAAATGAAGCTCTTCCACCAGGCTTTTGGAGCTGCCACCCCCACGGCTATTACCACTGGGAATGTCAATTGACATTGTATGGCAAAGAGCCCTGATAACCGCCCGAGCTGTCCCGTCCCCCTTTTATGACATCTGAAGTATCTTCTAATGACATCTAATGCAGACCAGCGGTACTGATGCATAAGACTACTAGCACTTATTATCATATTTGGTTTTAGCATTCTATTTTAATGTTATATTTATTATCTATATGTATTTGGAATTTTATCTGCTTGTAAGCCGCCCTGAGCTGGCCTCAGCTGGGAGGGCGTGATAAAGGTTTAATAAACATGATGATGATGATGATGATGATGATGATGATGCATTTAAAGGGGTACTTCAACTGCTTTTGAGAAGGAGCGGGGGATGGCACGTGGCCCTCTCCCTCCCCCTGCAAGATTTAAAGGGCCCTCCAGTTGATTGGTAGGCCACGTGCTCCCCGCCAATCAGCCGAAGGGCCCTTTAAATCTTGCAAGAGGGGTGGCCACAGGCGGTCAGGGTTGGGGGTGGATTGGAACTGACATAGAAATAACGGCAGCCCCACCAGCCCCACCAGAAAAAAATTTTCCCCAGAAGCCACAAAATCCTGGCTACAGGTCTGAATAAAGTCATTCTCAGTTGCAGCAGTGGATATGGGTAGATTGGAGATCTTCAGCAATGGCAGAATGCAGGAACACAAAGGGTGGGGGTCCCTCTATCCATTCCCCACACTCCATTCACGTGTCAGTTCTGGTGGCGCAGATCCTGGTTCCCAGCTTGACTACCGACAGCCAGTGAGCCCACATTATCTTTTGCCATGTTCGTCCCTTCTCCTTTCTCTTGGGGCTATAGTTTAGAACCACAGGAAATGCACCACCAAGTGTCAGTCTACGTGGCTAGAGACCACTCATGAAAGCAGACTGTTCTTCTCTTTCAGGAGGTCATGAAAAATCTGGTTAAGAGATACGTGGCGGCGATGATAAGAGACGCTAAAACAGAAGAAGGGCTGACGGAGGAGAATTTTAAGGTGCCTGGTCTTAGCTTGGAGGGCTTCGGAACTGTACATCTGCTTCAAGCACAGATGAATTTTAAAAATATATATATAATTTTTATTATTTTTGTACAAAAACACAGATGAATCTAAGATACTTTTTGCTTGGGCTCTACCGCATTCCCATTTTCATTGCTTGCCTGTCCCTATGGCTCTGAGAAGGTTTTCCACATAAAAACCTGCACTTTAAACCTGCAAGGAGACAGGCCGAACATACAGTGATGTCATATTGAATTGACCACTAGAGGGAGCAAAAAACCCAAAGCAATGGGGACACACAGGTAGTGAAAACAGAGAATGCAGAAGAGTTCCTTGAGATCACAGTCAAGTGATTTGCACATTGAATCATACCTACATAGTTGGGGGAGGGGGGGTGTATTGGTGGGAGGAGCAAGTCTCAGCCTCGGCCTGTATCACTGCTCCCCCCCACTCCCGGTAATGCTTTGCCCTTGCTCGCATAGGGATTTGCAGCCCCAGAAACAGAAATAACAGAGCCCCTGAGAGAGTGGCAAAAAGTGGAGATGCTGAACACCAGTCTTCATGCCAGGATGGGGCTGCTCCCAGACTCCCTTCATTTGCAGACCAGCTGATGTAGAGTCACTCTTTCCCCTGGTGGCCTCAGTCCCTCCCAGGGCACCAATGTTACCATCCAACTGAGAAGTTTTCCGACCACTTTCAAATGTGAATTTCTTTCAGAAGTTATTCCGAATAGAGTGTTGTTCAGGTAGCTTCTTGACTAGGGGGTTTCTGATGTAGCCAGTTTGGTGTAGTGGTTAAGTGCGCGGCCTCTAATCTGGGAGAATCGAGTTTGATTCCCCACTCCTCCACTTGCACCTGCTGGATGACCTTGGACAAGCCATAGTCCTGTCCGAGCTGATCTTGAAAAAGAGCAGTTTCTGTCAGAGCTCTCTCAGTCCCCACCTACCTCACAGGGTGTCTGTTGTGGGGAGGGGAAGGGAAAGGAGTTTGTAAGCCGCTCTGAGACTCCTTCGGGTAGTGAAGGGCGGGGTATAAATCCAATCTCCTCCTCTTCTTCCTCCTCTCCATACCCAGTGTGACAGCAAAGGCCTGGCTTTTCCCAAACGGGGAAGACCTGGAAGAGACCTGCACATCCTCTCCAAATCCTTCCTACTGTTCCTCAAGAATTGGCCAATCTAGTTTGCCCTTTGAAACCTGTTCTTTCTTTTGTCTGAGGAGAACCAGGACATCCTGTTTGAATTAAAACCCTGGCTCCTCAGAAACCTCCCCACAAACATGACTGTCCCTTGTCCTTGGATGAGGAGAGAGACAAGGCAGCTGAGGTGGGCAGAACTGACCATCCTTCTTTGGCCACTTGGTGTCAACACAGCAGCCAACAACGGGGGGGGGCATCCGGTGCTCCTTGTGGCTTCCATTAGCCATTTAGGAGAGTCCCCACACTTAATGTGTCCTCCCCCACCCACATATACGCACAACCACACTGTTCCCTCAACACCATTTGTAACTCTCAGCAAGAAAGCCAGTTTGGTGTAGTGGCTAAGTGTGCGGTCTCTAATATAGGAGAACCGGGTTTGATTCCCCACTCCTCCACTTGCACCTGCTGGATGACCTTGGGCAAGCATAGTCCTGTCAGAGCTGTTGTCTCATGAGCAGTTCTCAAAAGAGTTCTCTCAGCCCCACCTACCTCACAGGGTGTCCATTGTGGGGAGGAGAGGGGAAGAGTTTCTAAGCCGCTCTGAGACTCCGAGTGAAGGGCGGGATATAAATCCAATCTCCTCCTCCTCCTCTTCTTCTTCTTCTTCTTCAACTGAAAACCTTCAGGAAATTTAGTATTTATGCTTTCAAGAGGCATACATGGTCAAAGTTTTCTGCTGAGTTTTCCTGTCCTTTAAAGACTGCCCTTTCTTCTTCTTGCATTTAGGAGCTAAAACAAGATATTTCCAGTTTTCGATTTGAAGTCCTCGGTTTGTTAAAGGGAAACAAACTCCCCAGCACGCAGTCCTCGAAAACGGGCAAAGACGACGACTCTTTACCGGAGGCCGAGGAAGGAGAAGAGGCTGCAGGACAGGAGAAAGTGAAGCGGAGGACCTTGAGCCTTTTTGACATCACGACCATGATCCACCCGCGGGCCGCCGCGCGGGCCTCCGAAGCACACGTCCTGAGCAATGGGTCGGCCCTGATGGCTCCCGAGTCCGCCAGGGACAAGCACAAGAAGGTGAACTTTGTGACTGACGTGAAGAAGTTTGGGTTCTTTCACAAACAATCCAAAAACGCCCCTGCTGAGCCAAGCGCCAACCGGATCTACTCCATTTCTGAAGAAGTCGCCCGTCAACAGGTGGAGGAGCAGCTGGAGGAAGCCAAGGAGGCGGAGGAGGAAGAACTGGTGGTGAACTGCGAACTGAACATCCGCAGTCCTGGGGGCGAGCACACGGCGGCCCCCGAGAAGCAAGCGGAAAACAAGACTTTGGATTCCGAGCCGGACGAGGTGGTGACCTCCACCGACACAAAGAACAGAGCGAGGCAGGAGACTGAGCTGCTCACACCAAAGGATTTGCTGGACAAGGAGTTGGACTTCAGTAGGGACTCTGCTGGGACACAAGAGACTGTCGTGCAGGACAATTACATCACAACGAGGTTGTGATGGGTGCTGGTGGAGAGGCCGGCGGAACAACACCCACGGCAAGAGGTTGCAGAGTGCTCTGTTCAGGGAGGTTGAAAACGCTAACTCAGAGAATGCAGGAAGAGCCTATCTCTATAATTCCACGGAGGGAAGGCAAGGGAAGGCCCTTACTGTTTTGTAGCCTGCTCTGCATTCACAATTTCTTTTCTTTCGTTTTTTTAATTCAAGGAAGCATCTCGTATTCTTGTACGGCTGCAATAACCCCAGCGGAAACTTTTTAGCTGTCTCCCCCCACCCCCCAGTTTGAAAGAAATGCAATTTCTTCTCCTGTGATAGTTTAATGCCTCTGGTAAATCTTTTTTCTATGCAAACAAACCTAGCTTGACAAAGGTGTCGGGGCCTTCAAGTCACCTTTTTCTAGGATCCCGAAAAACGAGGGCGGGCGTAAGAATCATAAGCATTTTCTGTCAAAAAAGAATTTTTAACTAGCTAGAGTTTTATTACTGTAAATAAAATCTGACACAAACGGCAATTTAATTTATTGGAAACGGCTAATCCCTGTAATTTACGAGTAATTTTTTTGTTGTCGCTATTGAGCTGGTTTACCCGATTAGCTACGAGATCGTTTCCATCAGTTAGAACGTTGAAATAGAATTTGCTACATTTCAAGTGCCCACGTTTTCCCCTAGAGCAGGGGAAATGCAATTATTTCTTTACTGAAAGAGCAACCTCGCTCTTGGGGTGTTTTTTTGCCAAAATGTGGGTAGATCTGGCCTTTCAAGATCATCCGTGGAAGTTAGTTGTTTACAAAAATGTTTGCACATCTGCCCACGTGGTCCTCTCTTCGTCATTTGTGGCCCAACAGAAAAAAAAGGAACTTACCTTTTGCAAAATTGCCCGTTTTGATGCTCTGCCAGGTAAGTGAGTCTTTACAAGCCTGGATCAATCTTTGCACTTTATGTATCGGGAAGAATCACTGTTCGCTTTGGCTTTGGCGGTTCCAGGGTCTTTGGTACATCCTGCAGCACTCTTGAGAAAGACTCCCCTCGATGTACCGTCCGTCACACAATGACAATCATTAGAAATCTTCGAAAGACTTAACCCGAACAGAGGGGGGATGGGGACCTCTCCTCTCTGACCGTTTGTACAATAAATACGTTGGCTTTCAAATGTAGAGTACTATTAATCTGAGAGTATTTTCATATGTAATGAGTGTTTTATTTGTCAGCCAAAAAATAATTTTTTTGAAATTAAATCTTGTTCCTTTCTCATCAGTGGCTGGTGTTCTGTTCTTTAAAAAGGGCTGACTCTCAGAACGCAAAGTCTCCATAGGGGCCACCGTGGGGACTTTGTATCGAGACAGGCAGTGGGAGTGCTGTCCCTCCCAGAGAAGTGTGGGCCCAGAGAGCCAGTTTGTTGTAGTAGTTAAGTGCACGGACTCCAATCTGGGAGATCCGGGTTTTAATTCCCCACTCCTCCACTCACAGCTGCTGGATGACCTTGGGCAAGCCATGGTTCTGTCAGAGCTGTTCTCTCAAGGACAGTTCTGGAAAAAGCTCTCTCAGCCCCACCTACCTCACAGCGTGTCTGTTGTGAGGAGGGGAAGGGAAAGGAGTTTGTGAGCCGCTCTGAGACTCCGAGTGAAGGGCGGGGTATAAATCCAGTCTCTTCTGCTTCTTCCAGTTGTAGGGTTGCCAACTTCCAGGCGACAGAGATCAGTTCGCCCAGAGTAAATGGCTCCTTTGGAAGGTGGGTCCTGTGGCACTGTACCCCACTGAACCCCTTCCCCTACCCAAACCCCGCCCTCCTCAGGCTCCACGCCCCAAATTCTCTGAGTATTTCCAAACCCAGAGCTGGCGACCCTCTGATTGTGTGGGTAGAAGTGGCTTCCTTTTTGTATCTTGAAACAGCCTAGGAAAGCTGCTGTCTGTTTGGGTAGGAAACTTCTGTGTGATTATTGTGACATGTAAGATTATTGTGAGACTCCCTGGTGCTGTTTCAAGGCATGAGGAATTGGGGAGGGGGAGGCTGTAGCCAGGGGGGTGAAGGTCTGATATAAAGTCCTCACAGTTGCCATGCCTGTACTTCTGGGTCACTCCGGAAGTGATATCATCATAAGGCGACGATGATCTCTGCCCTTCCTGTTTGGCCGGCCTGCTTCTGCCCACTGTGCAGCTGAGCCTCAGCAGGCGGTGGAAATAAGTAGCAGGGTCAAGGGGCTACCAAAGGGTGTGGGGTGAAATGTCACCATGCAGGGACAGTGCTCTGAATTTCTGCTTTCTCACCTCAGAAGCAAGGGGCTTGAGGGTGTTTTATTGCCATTAGGCTGTAAGCATTCTGGAATTAAACGCACGGGGTTTGGTCTGATTGAATCCAGCACTTTCTGGGGACAGAACTGGGGTGGGGGGGCAAAGACCCCTTTCTAGACACCAGCCTATTGCAGGCATTCAAGGGAACTCGCTCCCAGGAAAATGCACAACCGCAATCCCAGTCTTCTGCAGTCTTACGTATAGTGGTCTCAGGTCCCTCCTGGCAACTGGCATCGGAGGCGGGGGGGACTTACTGAGAGCAGCAGGGAGGCCCATCCGACATACAGTGGCGTGTCTGTGTCACTGCCCACATGACCCAGAAGTGATGTCATCGCATCAGGGTGACTCTCTGGTATACAGGCAGAAACTCTACGATAATTTTGGCTTCTACCATAGAGGTTTTGCCTGTATACCAGAACATCGGCCGGACATCCCAGATGTGATGACATCACTTCCGGGTCATGTGGGCAGTGATGTAGACATATCGCTGCACATCAGATGGATCTCCTTTTTCAGGGTGAGTTCCCCCGCCTGCTGGTCAGCTGATCAGCAGCAGGGAAGTGAGGCCTGTCAACGGGGAACCCCCGCCTCCAGCAGGGTGTCTGGCAGCCCGATTTACTTAGAAGTAACTTCCGTTGACACTCATGGGGACTTCTTTCCAGATGAAGCTGCATGGACTGTGGTTGCAGGCGTTCGTGTGCTTCTAGTGGTACCCCTTTCAGCCTGGCCTACTTCAGGTGGGTAATGTGTGGATAAAACAGGAATGTGGCATGGTGTTTCCTGGAGGGAGGCAAAACATCTATTTACAAGTTTAGTGAGTTTTAGGAAGAAGAAGAAGAAGAAGAAGAAGAAGAAGAAGAAGAAGAAGAAGAAGAAGAAGAAGCTTTTTATTTATGCTTATTTTAAACAATTTTTATTCCACCTTCACTTTTCCTGGAATAATTTTTGTCAGTCTTTAAGATGCCAACTGGACATTCGTGCCTTTAGTAGCAGTCTGATGTGAAATAATTAACGAGGCAATGCTCTTTTAGGCATGGATGCAAAGTGACTGGAAAAGGTTGATTCCCCGCCCCCCCGCCCCAAGACAGGTTGCTCTTAGGGGAATAAGAGCACGGCCAGGCAGGGCAAGAGGCCGCGGGGCAAGCAATCCAGCAATAATGTTGTCTACGGAGAATGGGATTTCTGTTTCTGAAATTCCCCACCCCCTTTTTTTTAGACTTGATTTCTTAAAAGAGGAATTTCTCTTGGAAGAGAAACCAGTGGAACCTTTCGTGAATTCAGCGCCTTTGCAGGGTTTCTTTGTGTTACACCCCCTTTGCCCCGGTGGTGCTTTAGCAGGAGGGTCGGAAGGTTCTGCCTCTGAGCATCTGCAGAGTGAAATTCTGAAATTTTGTAGGCCCTCCCTTCCCGCTCCCTCCTCTCTTTGAAGTTCTCTTTGATCCAGATGGAACGGGTTAGAAACAGACTCCGGATTCCTCAAGAGAGGGAAAGAAACAATTTTGTTGGATGTCAGGGAGAAACTGGGAAAAGAGAATCCCTTGTGACGGACCCGTCCAGCAGCCTACCTGAAATGAAGCAGATCTGGTCTGCTTGGGGCTTGTTTGGAAGGGTAGCTTACGTTTTATCCTTTATTTGTTGGCTGAGTGCATTTCATCCCAGAGATCTACCAAAGGTCATAGTAGCCAAATGGAACCTGTACGTTCCACATGGAATTCACTACAGCGGGAGGTGGTGGCAGCTACAAGCATGGATGGCTTCAAGAGGGAATTGGATAGACATACGGAGCAGAGGTCCATCGGTGGCTATTAGCCACAAAGTATAGATAGGAATTCTCAGTCTGGGGCCAGTGATGCTCTGTATTCTTGGTGCTTGGGGGGGGCGCCAACAGTGGGAGGGCTTCTAGTGTCCTGGGGTCCCACTGCTGGACCTCCTGATGGCACCTGGTATTTTTGGCCACTGTGTGGGCCATTGGCCTGATCAGGATGGGCCATTGGCCTGATCTGGATGGGCCATTGGCCTGATCCAACACTGGCTTCTCTTTATGTTCTTATGTTTGGCAGCGCTCTTATGACCCGATTCTTTCTAATTAGCTCTAATTTATCTCTCTGACTTGGATGGCCCAGGCTAGCCCGATCTCACCAAATCTCGGAAGCTAAGCAGGGTCGGCCCTGGTTAGTATTTGTATAGGAGACCGCCGAGGAAGTCCAGAGTTGCTACACAGAGGCAGACAAGGGCAAACCGCCTCTGTTCATCTGCCCTGACTTGAATGGCCCAGGCTAGACCCTTCTCGTCTACATCTCAGAAGCTAAGCAGGGTTGGCCCTGGTTAGCTCTTGGATGGGAGACCGCCAAGGAAGTCCAAAGTTGCTACCCAGACGCAGGCAATGGGGAAACCACCTCTGTTTGTCTCTTGCCCTGACCTGGATAGCCCAGCCCAGCCTGATCTCATCAGATCTCGGAAGCTAAGCAGGGCCAGCCCCGGTTAGTATTTGGGTGGGAGACCGCCAAGGAAGTCGAGGGTTGCTCCGCAGAGGCAGGCAATGGCTATAAGAGTGAGATACAAGGAGGGGAAAACAAACTCAACCCAGAAACTGGAATCAAGAACCACAAGGATAAGAAATAAGTCTGATAAAGGGCCGATAAAGCCGCCTTGAGCTACCAGATAGGGCGGGGTATAAATCTCAAAATAAATAAATAAAATAAATATTAAAAGCCTAGTGTAAACTAATAATATACAAAAATACATGCATTTATTAGAAAAGCAGTTAAAAACAAATAAGGGCCCAATAAAAGCCTCATTACAAAGTTCGAGTGGCCTGAACACAAGGGCCAAGACACGTGATCTGACGCGTTTCCGCCCTATTGGGGGCCTTCTTCAGAGGTCAAAACAGTTTGAGGTACCCGTGTTACAATATTACATATTACAATAAGATAACCAATAAGTTAATACTGGACCGAAAAAGGAAAGCTGTAGAAAAAAGAACACTGAATATGAGTAATCAAATATTTATTTTTAACTTACAATACAGTAAAAATGGCCACGTTACTTACTTAAGCAGCAAGATCAATAGACCCAAGACAAGGAGGTTTGCGAGGCCTCTAAAGAGGAGAGTCGCGTGCCTGGCACCAAATGCACAACCGCTGAATTAGAATGTCTAAAAAATAAAATATATTTAGAAAGCTGGTGCAGTAAATAAAAGCCAATATAATAGCTGAAGTTGAAATTGAAACTGGAAAAAATCGATAATGTAAAAATTACCTTCCAAATCTGGTCCAATTCTGTTACAGTGGGAACTTGCCCATCCCACATGTACATTTCTTTGCAAGAAACAGCCGACACACGGTCACTCTGCAAACGAAACTGGGGCCCAGTCTCTGGGTAAATGTGGGGTGTAGACAACACTTTCGGCTGTACATGTGTTGAAGGCAGCCTTAAGTCAGTGCACATGTGAAGAAAAGCAAAGTGCACGCTGCACATGGATTGCGGGTGCATTCGCTGTAACTTGTGAGCAGGGTTTGGAATTTACGAGAAGTAACAGTGAAATGAAATATGTATCGCCCTGCCTGTGGCTGTAAGTGCCACGATTAGCTCAGGGTAGGGTTGCCAGCCTCTACGTGATGGCAGGAGATCTCCTGGGATTACAACTGGTCGCCAGGCAAAAGAGATCTGTTCCCCAGAAGAGAATGGCTGCTTTGGAGGGTGGATTCTATTGTGTTATACCCTGCTGAGGTCCCTCCCCTCCCCTCCCCAAATTCCACCCACCTAAGGCTCCACCCAGGCCCGTAGCCACAGTGGGGCATTGGGGGACAGTGCCCCCTCACTCACAGCCCATGCCCCACAGCTTCTGCTGCCCCTGCCCTTACCTGCTGGTCGCACTCATTTACCTCAGTCACTACAGAAGGAGAGCCAACTGGCCGGTGCGATTAATACTTGGCAGTATGCCCTCTCTGCTTACCGTAGTGGGTGGGTGAGGCCTGCCGCTACTGTAGCACAGATTGCATAATCCCCGAGTATTAATCACACTGGCCCACCAGCTCTTCCTCTCTCCTGTAGTGGCTGAGGCAAACAAGCACGGCCAGCAGGTACGGAAAGACCCTTCTCTTCTTTGCCAGCCTGCCTGCCGACGGGATCTCTCTCTTCCCTCTGCTCCTCCACCACCACCACCACCCCAACACTCCACCAACCAAAATTTTCTGGCTATGCCGCTGGCTCCACCTCCAAATCTCCAGGTATTTCCCAACCCTGAGCTGGCAATCCTTGTTTAGGGCCTGCCACCATGACTTGAGACTCATAAGCAGTGTTCCCTCTAAGCTGAGCTAGTGTGAGCTAGCTCACAGTTTTTTAGCCTCCTTTTTGTCTTGGCTCAGGACGGATGGCCCCAGAGCGAACAAATTTATGCAGTAGCCAAATCTCTCCCTCACAGCTTTAATGCCAGTCGCTCACCAAGTAGACTCCACAGCTCAGAGGGAGTATTGCCCATAAGCAAAGTCCTCTTGAATCAGGTTGGTGGTAAATCTGATGCTCCCGGGCTGCAAACAGCCAACGTCCTGTAGTTTGTCCCCAAGGGGAAGGGGAAGTGATAAAGAGTTTCTTGGCAGAAGTCCAACAGCAGCTGAGTTCCATCTGGACCAGGTTCCTCTCCTTACAGATACTTAACATCCAGTTGGGGCCGGAGGTGTGCACCACAAGGCAGCGGTTCAAGGACTCATAGCCAGGGGTCTGTACTAGGTAGCCTCCCCAGCCAGGAATTGCCTGGGATCTGTTTCTTTTCGGCCGATTCTGCACCAATGCTTTACTTTACTTTATCCCCAGGTCTAATTGGCCCAATTCTATGTCCGTGTGTCCGCATTACGGAAATCTGACCCGGGTTTATCCCGGGTGTTCATTTCTGCATGTCGCCTTGTCTCCTGAATCTATTGCCCCCTCCCCTCTCTAATCCCTCCTCTCTCTCTTTTTTTTTTTTTTGAACAGAGGTGGGGTTGCATTGTAACGCACCCGCCCACTGGAAAAAGGTGTGCTTAATGCATGCATGGGTGCGCTGTGACATATCCACCCACTGAAACAGCTGTTGATTACGTACAGGTTGTTTACGCATGCGTGGTTGCATTGTAACACAACCAGTCCACGATTGGATGCTTAGGTTTTTGAATTTAAATCCCCAGAAAAATAGGAAAAAAGGAAATACACCCCCACCGAAACATTAATGCATTAATACATCTTCTTATCACTGGCACTATTTGTATAGAAAGGGCGAATGTGAAAATGGCTAATGGGGAAAAAAGCATACAGACATATAAAAGGATATTTAAACCCCAATTAACGATGGCTCATTGTTGCATTGCAACGCAATGCTGGAGGACAAAAAAATGCATGTGCCAAGGAGGCGGGGGTTGCAGCTGGGAAGGGGGGGAGATGCAGAGATGTGACTCATCTTGCCCCTGTGAAAATTGTGCACACGCCTCCATGGCACCCTGAAATGTAACTTTTAAGCAATGGCACACTCTACAGTCCCTCGGTCACCCATGCTACATTTGTGTCCATGCCTCCATGCCAGCATTAGAGCAACTTCTTAGCAATGGGCCTGTTTGTGTAGAAATGACAAATGGCAAAATGGCAAATGGTAAAACAGCATACAGACGTGTAAAAGGACATTTAAACGCCAGTTGACGATGGTCCATTATTGCGTTGCGACGCAGAATGGGGGGGAACCAAAAAAATACCCCCCGTGTGCTGAGGCGGGAAGGGGAGGGGGGAGAGAAAAGCAGAGGGCGTTGAAAAGGTGTTGGTAGGTGGGAAGGGGAGGGAAAGAAGCAGAGGGGCATTAAAGGGGTGGAGAGAGGACAGCCGCAAATCGCACGTTCCCCACTACAATGCCCCGACTTTAACCCTGCAGTAAAAAAAAAAAAAGATCATGAAGGTGGCGGAGATGGAAAATCCACCGTGCCTGGGGCCATCCCCGTCAGAGCAACAATAACTGTGCGGTTGAGTCTCTATCAACTCACGACGACCTCTCAAGGGGTTTTCAAGGCAAGAGACGTTCAGAGGTGGTTTGCCCTTGCCCGCCTCTGCGTAACAATGTTGTTGGTCTCCCATCCAAGTATCTTATGTTCTTATAGTGATTAACACATGGAATTCACTGCCGCAGGAGCTGGTGGCAGCCACAAGCATGGACAGTTTCAAGAGGGAATTAGATAAACTTATGGAGCAGAAGTCCATCAGTGGCTATTAGCCACAGGGTATAGATGGGAACTCTCAGGCTGGGGCAGGTGATGCACTCTATTCTTGGTGCTGGGGGGGGGCAGCAGTGGGAGGACTTCTGGTGCCCTGGCCCCACTGCTGGACCTCCTGATGGCACCTGGTATATTTTGGCCGCTGTGTGACAGAGTGTTGGACTGGATGGGCCATTGACCTGATTCAACATTGGCTTCTCTTATGTTCTTATCAACCAGAGGTGACTCTGCTTAGCTTCTGAGATCTGAGCTACCCTGAGCCATCTAGAAGAAGAAGAAGAGATTGGATTTATACCCCGCCCTTCACTCAGAGTCCCAGAGTGGCTTACAATCTCCTTCCCCTTCCCCTCCCCACAACAGACATGCTGTGAGGTAGGCGGGGCTGAGAGAGCTCTTTCCAGAACTGCTGTTGGTTGGGGCCTACAACAGCTGACCGTTATTTTTACCACCAAGTCACAACTGACTGACAGCAACTGCATGGGGTTTTCAAGGCAACAGATGTTCAGAGGTAGTTGGCCATTGCCTGCCTCTGCATAGCACCCCGGCTCAGATTCCAATATCTGACAAAGATCAGGCCAGCCTGGGCCGTGCAGGCCAGAGATATAAATTGATAAATAGAATCTGAAAATAAGAGCGACGCGGAGTTTATAGGTTCCGTTTGGCTACGACAGCTTTTAGTCGACCTCTGCTCTACCATTTCCTAGGGTCTTTTTGTTGTTGGAATTCCCCCCCCCACACCTTCTGATGGATCTCTTACGGGCTGCCTGTTCTTGCTTTCCGGATAAGTACGTTCAGTAAATGTGGCTTAATGCACAGGGCTGTGCAAAACAAACAAAGGACAAGTACGCAGTAGAAATATAATTGCCCTGATCCACACATTGTATTAGCGGTACACACAGCTTGAATGTTCTGATGTGTTGCAAATTATTTTTTTTTCTTTTTTTACTATAATGGAGGGAAAATACAGTTTGGTCAGGCAAGGCGCCAAGTTCTGCTTTTATCTGCAGGGGCGTTTCTGCCAGGTTCCTTTGACGAAGCGCACCGCTGTGTGACTCGAACAGCCACAAACTCTCTTACCTTTTCAAACTATTAAAAGGGAATGTGAGTGGAATTGAGCCCCAAAGGCATTTTGAACTGGAATATTAGATGCTGGGGACTATTGTCTCAGCAGTGAGAAATATTATATGCTGGTAGGCTCCAAAAGGACAGGCCCACAGAGCGACGTTGCCAGGTGTGCCAGTCAACGTTGGGGGCTCCGCGGGTGCCCACGTGAGTCAGCTGAGTGGGAGGAAGGAAAAGGGCACAGCCTTTAGAGCAGTGGGCCCTGGAGCGAGGCGCGCGTTACTCCGTTATTACTCACACTGTGAAAAAAGCCGAAAAGAGCGAGAACGGCCTTGCCACTGATAAGCAGTCGCGTGAAACACAGCAGCAGTTGGTATAATCAAGCCCCACTTTCCCACTAGAGGGTCTATAATTGCTACAACTGGCAACTTCAGGATATATTTTTTTAAAAAAATATTACATTGTCTCCCCCGCCACAGGGGTGTAATATCAGAGTTTTTAAAAACGCATTTTCAAAATATAATATCTCATTAGGATGCATTCAGAGTGTACCTTTTGTAGGCGTTGGATTTAGGAGCCGGTACAAAAACCGGTAGGAGGCGGGGAACCGGAATTCTGATCCTGCGGCCTGTACTGAGATCCGGGTAGAAGCAACTTGGTTATCGAACCTGGAAGTGGGGGAGCGCAGGACCGTTTTGTTTATTTTGCTGCTCTTAATTGGCTACTTAATTGGCTACTTAATTGGCTGCTCTTACACCCAATTCTGCTCCAAACGGTGTCGCACTAAGGCTGAAAAAAAACAACAACAAACAAGGACATTTATTTAATACGTATGTCTATATAATATAAACATTTGATGATTTTTAATCTTCATCAACTGAGAAAAGAACTTGGCAACTGCCAGTATAAATAGTAAAATCCACCCCTGCAAAAAGAAACCTCAGATTATCTAGTTCGCACCTAGAGTCCTGGATATAAGGTTTTACCCCACTGTCTCTTGCATTGTTAAGCAAATCACAGTCGAATAGACAGCGGCCCATTCTGCATCTAGTGTTTGCTCCGCTGTCTTACCAAACGTACACTGGAACAGAAATTCCCCTCTACATTGCATGCCACTTTCATTTCCTTTGTCAGATTTTATGGCAGTGCCCAGACTGCATGCCGTTTTCACTTCGTTTGATCTCTCGGTTTTATGGTGCAGATTTATGGCTGTTTTATGGCCATTCAGGGCTGACTCTGCAGTCAGTACGGCATTGGCTCAGGGTATCTGAATATAGTTTTGAGCCACATCTTTTTGTCAGGTAACCCCTGCCATAGCTGTGTGTGTGGTGGTGGGGGGAGAAGAGACATCTTTCATGGCTCTGGAATGCGGGAGGAACTCAGAGTCTCCGGCTCGGTAAATTACTGTCTCTGCTGTGTGTCTTATCAATTTGCCTGACCTTGAGTCCCATGCTGCTCTGGCGTGAGAGATATACTGGTCTAGGTGTTTTCTTTCCCTAGTTAGGCACATGCGTGAAATGTATTCATTGGCTTGTAGGTGGGGGGGTTAGTTTGAATGAGCTATAATTGACCATGTCATGTATTCTCAGGCATCACTGACAAAGAGCTGGTTCATGCATCTCTAAGACTGGTCTTTAATAAAGACTATCTTCTTATGAAGCCTGGTGTGTGACTGACTATCTGGGGAACTTGACACTTCTTCTGTTCCAGTGTGAGTTTGGTAAAACAGTGGACTGAATGCTAGATGCAGGATGGGCCTCAGCCTTGGCTCATCCTTCTGATGGGAGCCCCTCCTTCTCACGTGAACAGGGCAGGCCACACAAAAGCCCAACTGCCTAAAGGTTGCATTTTCACAGCAAATCTAGGGTTGCCAACTCCAGGTTGGGAAGTTCCTGGAGATCTGGGAGTGGAGACAGGGGGGCAGGATTTGGGGCGGAGAGAGGATTCAGCAGGACGTAATACCACAGGCATTTCTCCAGAGGAAACTAAGGTTGCCAGACTCCAGGTGACACCTGGAGGTCTCCCAGAATTACCCAAGCGACATAGATCAGTTCCCCGGGGAGAAAACAACTGCACTGAAGGATGGACTGGGTGGCACTCTTCTGTGCTGCTGTCCCCCCCCCAACGCCTACCGTCGCCAGGCTCCACCCCCACTGTTATGCATTTGCTTAGTTGCAGTGCTTAAAGTAAGTTAGCCAGAGCTTCAGACACAAGCTCCATCGACTCTCAAGATTCTAAAATATGCAGTAGGATTGGTCACTGTGGTGTGACAGACCAATCAGGAAAGACTCTGTTCTTCAGCAGGAATGACTCCCCTTGTTCCTAAGCTCTCTACTGTGATTGGACAGTACTATACTGGGGGTGTGGCCTCGCTAGTTCAAAATGTATATAGTTGGATCGTTCTATGAGGGTTGTTGTTGTGTTCTGAGCTGAATAAAGAAATCACTGTTCTGGAAATGCTGCCTCTATCTCAGTATATAATACCAACTCTCCGACCAGAACCGCTGCCTAGAAAGAGCTAGCAGTGTCAAGAGGAGCTCTCTTAATCTCTCTTTATGCACTTTCTCCCTGGAATCCAGCAATCCATTCTCTTCCTCTCTCGCTCTCGCTCTCTTTTTTTTTTTTTTAGAAAATTTGGAGTCTGTTTTGAATCAATTCCATTTTGATTAGAAGAAAAAAGTCGAAGAGAGGAAGGGGAGGAAGGGAAGTTCTACGAAATTTCAGACGTTCATTCTGCACATGCCCAGAGGCACTCCCCTGTCCTCCTGCTAAAGCACACACCCCTCTCCGAGGTGTGTAAAAACAAAAGAAATAAAAGAAAAACCTGCAAAAGCCGAACTTACAAAAGGGGGCACGTGTGGTGTTAACAGGCCCGTTGCCAGGGATTTTTTTGTTGTTCGGGGGGCATTTAAATTTTAAGGGGGGCAGTTAAATTAGAGTTAATTAAATTAATCTGACTGCCCGTCTTTAAAGGGAGAGGCTCTATGCCTGTTTCTAGCCCTTCTTTTCGAGGGACAGGGCAGCAAAAAAAACAGCTGAGAGGGCATTTAAATGCCTTCTGAGTTCCCTTCCACAGGGCAGGAAAGCTTCGAAGGGCACTCTAGAGTGGCACAATACGTCTCCCGGTCCTGCTACATACCCACCTAGGTCATGGTGAGTCTTTCAGAAGCATTCCCACGAACCTCACAGCAGGGAGTCTCTCCTCAGAAATAAGGTTTTGGGAATGGCAATTTGTGGGGCGGTGCTTTTCATTAAGGGAGCCAGGCCCCAAAACGCCCCACTGTAGATCCGGGCCTGGTGGTGTAACAGAAAACGGCAAAGTGAAACCAAAGGAAAATTATTTCCTTTCCCTTTTTAAAAAGAGAATAATCGATGGCTATATTGTGAAGAAAAGAAATTCCACTCCCCACAACTAGTCAGAACACTCCCTGGGCTGGAAATAGACCCAGGAACAGACCCCTTGGGAGATGAAGAGGAAGAGCTGAGGACCACACTGGGGGAAATCAGGGGGCACCACGTCTTTCCTTCCAGCAGAGAGCTTCCTTTTAGGCTTCCAAGAGCCGATAGCTCACAAAGTAGGATTTTTGTTCACAAGACTGCATAGCTTAGAGGGAGCACTGCTAGTGACAGCTTTGTCTTCAGTGGAAATACTGTGTCTCCCCAACTGGGCAGGCCCTCCCACCCTCCTTTCTTTCCTTCCTTCCTTCCTCCCTCCCTCTCTCCCTCCCTTCTTTCCTCCCTTCCTTCCTCCCTCCCTCTTTCCCTCCCTCCCTTCCTTCCTCTCTCCCTCCCTCCCTTCTTTCCTTCCTTCCTCCCTCTTTCCCTCCCTCCCTCTCCCCCTCCCATCTTTCCTCCCTTCCTCCCTCTCTCCCTCCTCCTCCCTCTCTCCCTCCCTTTTTTCCTTCCTTTCTTCATTCCTCTCTCCCTCCCCCCTCCTTCTCTCCCTCCCTCCCTTATTTCCTTCCTTCCTTCCTCCTCTCTCCCTCCCTTTCTTCATCCCTCCTTCTCTCCTTCCCTCCTTTCCTTCCTTCCTCTCTCCCTCCCTTCTTTCCTTCCTTCCTCCCTCCCTCTCTCCATCCCTTCTTTCCTTCCTTCCTCCCTCTCTTTCTCCCACCTCCCGCCCTCCCTTCTTTCCTCCCTCCGTCTCTCCCTCCCTTCTTTCCTTCCTTCCTTCCTCCCTCTCTCCCTCCCTTATTTCCTTCCTTCCTCCTTCTCTCTCTCCCCCTCTCTCCCTCCCTCCCTTCTTTCCTTCCTTCCTTCCTCCCTCTCTCCCTCCCCTCCCTCCATTCTTTCCTTCCTTCCTCCCTCTCTCCCTCCCTTATTTCCTCCTTTCCTCCCTCACTCACTCCTTCCCTCCGTTCTTTCCTTCCTTCCTTCCTCCCTCTCTCCCTCCCTCCTTCTTTCCTTCCTTCCTCCCTCTCTCCCTCCTTCTTTCCTTCCTCCCTCTCTCCCTCCCTCCTTCTTTCCTCCCTCCCTCCCTTCTTTCCTTCCTTCCTTCCTCCCCCCTCTCCCTCCCTCCCTTCTTTCCTTCCTTCCTTCCTCCCCCCTCTCCCTCCCTCCCTTCTTTCCTTCCTCCTTCCCTCCCTCCCTCCCTTCCTTCTTTCCTTCCTTCCTCCTTCCCTCCCTCCCTTTCTTCCTTCCAGCAGGCAGCTTCCATTTAGGCTTCCAACAACTGGAGGGGGCAGGGGCAGAGCCAGTGGCTGAGGGCTTTTCATTTTGGAGCACCCTGTCTTTAGCATCTCCATGAATTCCTGCATTGCCTTCTCTTTCTTCGTTCCCTGATTTATTTCCTCCAATTTTCCCTCAGTGGCTGACTAATTCCTAAGAGTCATGCGAGCCTGTTTCTCCAGGTCTTCTTCCTGTTTGGCATTCTGGCCTAACAGAAATGTTCTAGACAGCATATCTGCTTCCGGTATTTTCTTCTCTGCTTTTTATGTGATTTGCAGGTCATATTTCTGGATGGGGGCCCCCACTTTTTTTGCAACATGGCACGTGCCTCAGCCAGAGATTTTTCATTATCAGTATAATCCTAAACAGAGTTACACTGTCCTAAACTCACTAACGTCAATGAACCTAAAAGGGTATCACTCTACTTAGCATGGCACTGTATATGTTCCATTGGTTCATGATCCATCACAGTTCTGTCATAGATCTACAGGACCTCCTTCTCTGGTGTTTGGTGTAGAGATTAAGTGTGCAGACTCTAATCTGGGAGAACTGGGTTTGATTCCCCACTCCTCCACTTGCAGCTGCTGGATGACCTTGGGCAAGCCACAGTTCTGTCAGAGCTGTTCTTGAAAGAGCAGTTCTGTCTAAGCTCTCTCAGCCCCACCTACCTCACAGGGTGTGTATTATGGGGTGGGGGGAAAGGGAAGGGAAAGGAGATGGTAACACTAGGCGAGGATACCTTCTGGCGCCCCCCGCCCGTGCACACTCTTCCTGCACACATACATAACTTTTTTAAAAGAGACATGCTGGCTTACCCAAGAAAGAAAAAAACAGCAACAACACACACACACAGTTCTGTCAGAGCAGTTCTCTCAGAGGCCTCTCTGTCCCAGCTGGATTGTAAACTTCTCTGAGACTCACCCCAAGCCATTTGCCTGCCCTGAGAAAACAGTGCTGCCCGTCTGTCTTTGCACCCTGTCAGAATGTCAGCTATGCTGCCATAGCAGGTGGGGCTGGGGGTGGATGAGACTCAGGGATGCTTCTGTCATGTCTCTGGGATTTTGGGAAGCTCTGAGACTCTGAGTGAAGGGTGGGGTATAAATCCAATCTCCTTCTTCTTCTTCTTCTTCTCTCTTCTTCTTCTTCTTCTTCTTCTTCTTCTTCTTCTTCTTCTTCTTCTTCTTCTTCTTCTTCTTCTTCTTCTTCTTCTTCTTCTTCTTCTTCTCCTGTTATGCCCAGGAGAGCTCTCCACTCTTCACAAAACAACTTGCCAGGGGTTCCTGGCCATAGAGATAGCCAGCTGTCCTCAACCAGGGCTAGGGACGTCTCGGCCCTGGCCCAGGCCCCGACCTGGTGGAACTCCCTGCCAAATACCACCAGGGCCCTGAGGGATCTCATGCAATTTTGCAGGGCCTTCAAAAAATGGATCACTGGGATCTGTAACTGGTATATTTGTCTCTTGCCCAGATATAGTTTCAAAACTCTAAAGCTTTATTTTGTATACTGACTTACATCTTCTTTTTGTAGAAGGATGTTGTTGTTGTTGTTTAGTCACAGTCAAGTCCAACTCTTTGCGACCCCACGAACCATATCACACCAGGCCCTCCTGTCTTCTGTCATGCTTCGGAGTTTGTTTAATTCATGTTTGTTGCATCAATAACACTGTCTAACCATCTCATCCTTTGCTGTCCCCTTCTTCTTTGACCTTCAATCTTTCCCAGCATCAGGGTCTTTTCCAGTGAGTGCTCCCTTCTCATTTGGTGGCCAAAGTAGGATACTTATTTCCAATCTTGCTTTGGGGTTTTGTAAAATACATGGGTTCATATAGATAAAAACTGAGAGGCAGATTGGTGTAGTGGTTAAGTGTGTGGACTCTAATCTGGGAGAACCGGGTTTGATTCCCCACTCCTCCACTTGCAGCTGCTGAATGACCTCAGGCAAGCCATAATTTTGTCAGAGCTGTCCTTGAAAGAGCAGTTCTAGAAAGAGCTCTGTAAGTCATTCTGAGACTCCGAGTGAAGGGCGGGGTATAAATCCAATCTCCTCCTCCTCCTCCTCCTCCTCCTCTTCTTCTTCATCAACAGAGATGTTCCACCGGGCTTTCGGTTGAGGACAGCAACGGTTCCATCATGGCTGGCACCCTACCCGAATTTCTGTCCCCTAAAGGGTTTAACACCTCTAATTCCTGCCCCCCCTACCCATGAGGCAACACAGACCAGATAGTGGGAGGGAATCACAAAATTTCATCTCTTGCTTTTTAATTACTGAACTATATATTTTCATAATGATTTTACGGTTTTATTGTTTCTAAATTTGTACATTGCCTAGAGCCCCACAACTGTGGGGATTAGGCGGTTCAAAAATGTAATTAAATGAACAGATAGATGTAGTGATGGAACTTTTCACGTTCTGCTGCAAATGCAAACATTCGTTTTCCAATTTGTACATAACTGCACTGCTCCGGGGTTGGGGAACATGGTGCTTAGGCCACAGGCTTACCTCCCTGCAAGAGTTCTTCCTCCAGACTGTGATGCATCCATTTACACTGTCACTTCTTTTTATGCTTCAAAATATTGAAAGACTGGTCCAGTGGTTCTCGCTATTAGCTCATTTACCTCCTGCAAAGTTTATTCATGAGAGTCGGTCATATGCGTTCTGTTATCTTTCAGGAGCAGTTATCTAAATGGTGCTGTCATTTGTCCAAGTCCCGGAGCAAATCCCACTAAGGAGCTGAACATGCCCATTATAATTTTCAGCTCTGGTTTGGAATTTGGGGCTTCCAGTCACCCTATTGCAGCAACCTTTTCTGGATCTGGTTTTTTGCCGTCTGCAGTTAGCAACTGAGCAAGACAGGAAACACTGCCGACTCCGGTCTGCACCTACCTCACAGGGTGTCTGTTGTGGGAAGAGGAAGGGAAGGAGATTGTAAGCCACTCTGAGACTCCGAGTGAAAGTCAGGGTGTAAATCGAATCTCCTCTTCCTCCTCCTCCTCCTCCTTCTATTCCAGGCTTCCTTTCTGCAGCTTTCCAATGGTATTATCAGGCTGTTGTCTTGTTCCTTACTGGTGGAACCATGTATTAGTATGTCATTGATAATGTCTATACCTTTTATCAGGGGTCATTTCGTAGAAAAAGAGGTGCAGGAGTTCATTAGCATAACTCATTAGCATAACTCATTTGCATATGCCACACCCCCTGACATCACCGGAAGTGTGTCAGAAGGCAACACCCACCACTCAGGCTCCACTAGACTGTTTTGGATTGCTAGCTATAGGGGGTGGGTGAGATCACGCAGATCTGCCCTCACAGAGGAAGGACAGCTTCTTCCTGAATAAACCTTGGTCTTAAAGGTGCCACTGGACTCTTTTGGATTGCTAGCTATGGGAGGTAGGAAGTGTGCAGATCTGCCCTCACAGAGGAGGGAGAGCTTGTACCTGAATAAACCTTGGTCTTAAAGGTGCCACCTGGAGCTTATGTTAATTTGGGGCTATGCAGTGGCAGTGAAAAGCACCTCCCCCTATGCCATGTTTTCTGGGTTCCAAGGGTCTGGCAAGTGTTTCCATAGCCAGTTATATGGCTGCCAACTCTGGGTTGGGAAATACCTGTAGATTTGAGGGGTAGAGCCTGGAGATGGCAGGGTTTGGGGTAGGGAGGGACTTCAGCAGGGTATAATGCCATAGAGTCCACTTCCCAAAGCAGCCATTGTCTCCAGGAGAACTGATCTTGGTCACCTGGAGATCAGTTGTAATAGCTGGGAAATTTTCTGTAGGACAAATGATGTGATGTGGCTGGGGAACATGATGATTTCTGGGAGATCTCCAGGCCCCACAGGGAGACTGGCAACTACAGTGACCATTTAAGGGAAAATTGGGATATGTATTTTTCCTCAGGGCACATTTAATGACTCCCAACAGCAACAGCAACAGCAATCCAAAACAGTTTAGAATGTTAGAGGCAAAGGCCAATCAGGCTGCGTATGCAAATGACCTCTGTGTTCCGACTGGCTATGGGGGAGGAGGAACAGCAAACTGTTTGGAATGTTGGAGGCAGGACTCAGGCAACACAGCCAGTGGATAGGGACAGCTTCTGAGTGACACATCATGGAGCCAACTGATTTAGGAACATGTGGAATGTTCAGAAAGTGCCACCCCACTTCACAATTATATATAAGGAGATATAATTTGGAAGTACCTCATGTAGAAAAAGAGGGCTGTGTGTTTTCACCTTTTCTTTGTTCCCTTGCTTAGCCCAAAAGCTTGAACAGAACATGTGTATTCTTTTAATATTTTCTGATGTTTTGAATGCTTAAAGTCTGTTCTCTGAATATACACCATGCCTATTCAGTCTTGCTGTTGAAGTGCAGTAACAGGGAGGGGCTGTGGGGCAGCTTACCATCCCTGGACCACGGTCTCTTGAATTTGCAAGGTTGTGGTAGACTGCCTTTAAATGGCAACTCAGGTTCAGAATGCTAGACAAGTGACTCCATTTAGCAAGAGATACTCTCAGAGTCACTGGTAGCCAGTGGGTGGGTACCCAGTATGTTTTTGGCACTCTGGGGAGTGAAGGAAATGGGTGGCCTCACCAAACATAGACTTGAGATGGCCAACCTCCTGAGAGCTAACCAGAATGAACAGCTGGCAAGTTCTCCAGATAGTCAGTCAAACACCAGGCTTCATAAGAAGATAGCGTTTATTAAGACTAAGCATAGAGCAGCATGAACACCTTCATTGTCAGTGATACTGATTGATACAGAACAGCATCGGTTATAGCCCACTTGAAATGCCCCCCTTTACTACAAGCCAATGGTTACATCTCCCATGCGCGGTAAAGCAGAAAATTAACAGCCACCAGATATTTTCACAAAGGCAAAAGAGGCCTGGGACCTAAGGCCAACTGTTAAGATAAGACGCTGCATAGACACAGTAAATTAGAGGCCCTAGAGACACTGAGTTACTCCCGCATTCCAGAACAGTGAAAGATGTCTCTTCTCCCCCCGCCCCCTCAGCAATGGCAGGTTTACCTGACAACAGCAGAGGCTTACATGTCCATTCCTTGATAGTCACCATAGAGTTACCCATCCTGTGGGCTCACCTGCTTTTAGAAAAGCTACTCTTTGTTTCATCCAGTCATGCTCTTTCTGTATTTTCGTCTTAAAGAGCAACTGGTGCATGGATTACAGGTTTACCGTCTGGTTTCTGCTTTATGTGACACAGTCCTGTTTTATAGCCTAGACCTTGTAAACACATCTGCAAATTGTTCTTCGCCTTTTTTTTTAAGCTCTGTGTCTTCTGTGTCCACTACTCTGACCGTCTTTGTCATGATCAGCTGTTTGCTTGTGTGTTCCATTCATTAGGCAAAACGCAAGGGTACACTCACACCGAGGGTACATTTCCCCAGCACCTTTAATGGATAGCCTTCATAACCCGCTGAGTCTGGTAAACAAGCTTTTTCTAAATCGGCCTCTGCTAGCAGCTTATGATATGTTTGTGCAGGGATACCGTTAACATCAGCTCCAGTATCTATCACGTTCTGAGTTCTGCCGACTATTATATCTAGTGCTGTTTGCCACTCTGCCTCTTGTGCATTTATGACTGCTGCTGAAAATAATGTATCTGTGCTGTGACAAATTTTAAGAAGTCCCTCTCCTTGTATCACATTCACTTTCCTTTTTTACACAGCAAATTTACACATGAAAGATGTGTGACAGCTTTCACACTACCCCAAATGCTGATTGGAGGGGCATGACAAATGATTGATGGGGCACTGCCCCCTTTTGCACACAGTGGCTACAAGCCTGTCTCCAGACTACAGTGATCAGTTCCCCTGGAGAAAATGGATGCTTTTTTTGGGGGGGATGGACTCCATGGCATTGTGCCCCACTGAGGCCCCTGTCCTCCCCAGGTTCCACCCCCAAATCTCCAGGAATTTCCCAAACAGGAATTGGCAGCCTGACTCACAACAAGTCTGCAACAGCAGATGTCAGTAACTTAAAAAAAAAAAAAAACTTCTTTATTTAGCCATTTTACATTTCTTCTTCCCAGAGAGAGGATATTTTATTGATCCCTCTGGTATACCAACAAACCACACTTCTGACCTACTCTACAGATTACACTGGGAAAGGCATGTTGGATAAGAGAGTTATCTAGGGGAATAAGGAGGTCAATTGAATATATAGATTTTCTGTTGAATTTCGTTGTCAACCTTTCTTGAAGTAATTGAACAAAAGTCATTGCAAGGTTTTCCCCACTAGAGGTCTCCCAAGAAATGCAAGTAGCACCACTCGGTCAGCGTTTACAATACCAATAATACAACACCAGTAATACAATACCAGTAATACAACAAATACAACAATATCTGAACCCTTGACTTTTGTTTGCAAGCACTCTATCAGAAGAACTGGATACAAATAAGTTCTGCCACAAGTCCTGATCTTTTTTGGCTGTCATTTTGGATGAGAAAGTTAAATCCCCCAAATCTGCTCTTGATGGGACATCATATCATTGTATGATGGTATCATTTGAAAGTTTTAAACCTTTTTCAGATTAAACAAAAAGATAATG